>QUSF01000046.1:3442585-3520085 GCA_003676055.1 Chloebia gouldiae | reverse complement strand
CAGAAAATTAACCTAACCAGGTGTAGACCTAGCCGACCTAGACCTAGCTGTCTGACTTAGCTCATGAGGTAGCCAGGTGCTAGAATTGGGCATTTCAGCACTCAACTAGGAAGCAAGATACACATGCTCATTGTGAAAGTGGAGGTGCTGAACATCATCAGCCTACTGCACTCTGATGTGACTTCTTGTTGGTAGTGTAGAAAATAGCAAGAGACTGCAGACTTACTGTTCCAAGAAATTACAGACCAAGGATTCCTGAGCGTTGGCACTAAACCATTAAATTGGAGGGAAAAAAACAACACAAAAAAGACCCAATAAAAGGAAATTTAAAACAAACAAACAAAAAGCTCCAGCAAAACCAACAACAAAAACCAAAACAGCAATAGTATATAGCAAATCCCTATAAAATATAGCTTCATTAAAGCTTACTCTCACTCTTGCATGTATGAATCATTGGTTTTTCATAAATCTTTATTTTTGTGTTGATGTGGGTGCCTATGACATAAGCTATAAAAATAAAAATTAATTCTTAAATTATTAAAGGAACCTAAACCAGGAGAGCCATAAAAAATTTTATTTTTTTAAGGCTGCTCAAGGAGAGGACTTTTTGTTATTAAAACTGCAGTTGATTCAAGTGTCCTTTATGTTAAGTATGAGCCCTTAATGAACTGGCTCTTTTAAGGAGTGAGAGCACATTGGCTTCTTCCATCAAACATATATCATGTCTTAACTAGTGCAGCTTTAGTTTTGCTTGGAACATCCCATCACCACTACCACTATATTTTGACGTATCTCCTTAGCTGGAAACAAATCATTCATGACCACAGAAAACCTCCCTCTGTTTTGAGCTCTAACAGTACTTGGTTCAAAGTCCTCAACTTTAAGACCCTCTTGCAAGGCTGTACATGTTACCCCAGACTGGAGATACTTGGCTTTATCCCTTCCTAGATTTTTCCTTTTTCTCCACTTTCCTCTTTCACTCTCACTTTGCTACATCCATCTCCCCCTACACAGGACACAGTGGTGAGACTTGCACATTGTTCTCTTTTCTGTCTCTTCAGAGCTCATAGAAAACTATTCAGTTGAGGATCTGTTCAGGTATCCTCATTTTGCCTAATAAAAACATCTCTCAATCTTGCCTTCCATCTCCAGTGATGATCGTGTGTCGGAGTCCAGGACATCCCTCTGACTGCTCTGGCTGTCTTGAGATCCTGGCAGGGGGCTCGGAGACCTTGGCAAGAAGTCAAAAACAGCTGTGGCTTCGATTTTAGCCCATGGAAAACAGCCAACTCTGGATGTGGAATTACAAGCCACAAGGGTTTTAGTAGTGTGATATTTGAACTAACACAGGGTGGAAAAGTAGAATTTTGGGATTTTTAGAATGGGGTTCAAGGGGGTACAAGATAGAGGAATTTGGGTGTGTCCTAACCTTCTTCTTCTTTGTCTTGTCCTTCGTGTCTTGGTGTGATGGTGGCACTTTTCTATTGGTTTAGAGATTCACAGTCTAACATAGATGATATGAATTGGTAAAGAAATTGTAAACATAGACACGTAGTTTTGAGTATACAAGGTGGGAGCTGCCCAGGGCTCAAGGTCAGAATGTTATGGCCAGAGCCATAACATGCTAACCAGAGCTCGGCAGGTCAGAGAAAGAATGTTTAGATAAGAAGACATAAACAACCTTGAAAGCGCAACTGGATACATTCCAGACTCCTTCTTTGGCTGCGTTGGGGCTAGGGGAACAAGGACTCTCACTATCTCAAAGATTCTCTTCGATCTCTTGGGGTTACCCCAACTTAGGAACCCTGAGATTAATCGACAGTCGTGCAGAGGTCCAAGCCATGCATGTGATGCTCCCAGCCCCTCCAACCCCTCAGCACTGCAGGGCTAGCACCTGGCCTTGAGAGCATATGCCCTTTTAAAGGATGTATTTTTTTCTGGGCCTACATTTCAGAAACACTTCACAATCCTGTTACAGAAACTCTGCAGCCAACCCAACAGTATGCACTAGCAAGTCACAATCCAAACAACCCATTCGGCTTTGCCTACTGCTGATCACTTACAATGCACACACATAGTAAAAAGTCACCTCAATGAAGATCATAAACCATTTGAACACTGGAATATTTTCTAATCACGTGTGCAGAAGTCCAAATAGTTCAGCTCTCAAACAGGGCAAGAATCCGTCTAGCTAAAAAAATTAACATTGTTGAGTTGGTTAATAATGCATGGCAATACTGTAACAATTTTTAAAGAGATTTATGTAGGCTGACCGTAGAACAAAATAAGTTAGACAAAGATTGTCAAGCAGATTAATAAGGGATTTCTTTGGGTCACTAGTTGCCAGAACCACAATTTATACCTCTTCTAGAGAAAGTCCCTCAGCAAGCAGTACCCCAAGAGTTCCACTCTTCACTCTGTTCTGCAGGCATTCCCCAAGTGTGGATTAAGGAAAGTGAGAAATTCTCCAGGTACTGCCAAGATAATTTCTTTCAATTACCTAATGTCTTCCATAGGTCTCCCATCCAACTGATTTTGAGAACTAACCACATTTAACTGATTACATCTGAAAGATTTAGAACAGAGAACATGGCTGCAGGCATTCAGGGAGACACACATTACTAGGGTGAAAGCATTTTTATTGCTTTGTGATTTCACCATCTGGAGGACATTATGGTATTAACGTGTATGAAATTATTAAACATTAAAAATGCTTTCTAAAAGCTATTACTGCCCTATTTTTAGGGAAAACCTTGAAGATATGTCCCATGAAAATTACATTGTTCAGGTTTTGAAAATTTGTAACAAAGAATACTACGTGTCATTAATATTTAAGAGCTGAAGAACTATGGATCATGAGTGAACAAAGAGGGTATGTATAAAAAATGTGGTCTTATGAATTCAGCGGCAGTTTATATGACCTTTTGCTAGTGAAAAAAGGCACTGAAGATAAATAATAAATAATAACAAAAACAATAAAAAATACTCAAGACACAGAGGCATACAGGAAGCCCCAAGAAAATTGAGTTTATCTTAAAATCTGTCTGGTGTCAAAGCAACACTTCAGGCAATGGCATTCAGCTGCTCAGCACTATGGGGTAACACAGAAAGAAGGCAGAGCACCATCTTCACTGCCATCATCACTGCGAGGAAAAACAACCTTTTCATTTCAGGATAGAGTGCACCACAGATAGCCACAGCAGTAACCTATACTCCATCCAACCTCAGAGAAATACCTTCCAGTTGTGTCCTTCCTACAAGGCTAAAAAACCTTCTAAAAATCATAAGACTTTCTCTGGAAACATAAGACTATAGAGACAGTATTCTTAAGATAATACATATATTAATTAAAAAATCTGAAGACTTGAGAAAGAGAATGTAGCTGAGAAGAGTCTATTGACATATTTCTTGATTGACACAAGCAGCTTACTTAAAAGCTATTTTTTTGGGTCCCTGATGGGGAAAAAAAGCTCAAAAACTTACTTAATAAACATACTTCCTCCTTAATAACCTTCAAAAGTGATTAATGTTTCATGCACTGAAAATGACATCTCCCCTTTCTATGTGTGTTCAAACCACTGAAGGAAACATTAACAGCCCATATCATTCCTTTAATATGTTTGCCTTGCATATCTATTTCATTAGCAAGATTTTTTCTTTTCATAGACAGATCACAGCTTTTATTGAAACAGTTTCACTTCCTCAGTAACACTGAGCAATTTTGTATGGTTTTATAGTCTTTCAGGTCACTTCAAAAGCAGAGGCAATAGTTAGAGTAGAAATTTTATTGCAAATGAGACAAAGTGGCAACAGAACACAAAGGGCAAAGCCGCAGAAAGAGACGGAGGATGAAGGGAATGTAAGCTCTGAGCAAGGAGGCAATTTTATGGCAGAAAATAAGTCATTATATTCGGTATGTGACATAGATTTAATTGAACTTTAAACTGAAGAGACTTCCCACAAAGTAGGCTAAAGAGATGTATACAGAGAGCAAGTGCATCAAGGTAGAAGAGGAGACAAACTTTCCTTAGGGGAGAAATTACTCCTCTTAAACCTAACACTTTAGTGAGATTCCTGCTCCCACATGGTTTTCTATCACCCAGAAGCAGAACATCAAAAAGCTGCTGCAGACTGTGACAAATCCAAGGGCCACATCTCTCCTACAAGCCACAGTTTCCCTGCTACTTCCCTGTAAGTGAAGGACACAAAAAGAGAGTGATTTTCACCAGAGAAAGAGACAAGCTCTTAAAAAAGAGAGAGAAGCAAAGAGTTCTCAGCTCAGAACACCCTTCATGAGCAGTAGCTTTAATGCCTCCACGTACTAAGGGCCCTCAGAGCTTCCTCAAGAGTTTTATGGCTCTTCTCATCCTTTGAATGCCAAATAGGCACTGAAAACATATCTTTTTATACCAAAGGATATGTCAACATATAACAAAGATCACTGCAAGCAGATTCCACAGGCAGTTTTAGGTCTACAACTTGCATTAATTTATTTACTTAGGAAAAGCTAAATTCTGCAAAAGTTGACATCTCTCTTCCAAGAGAGCTGCCAGAGCTGGCGGGAACAGGCTGCTTCTACACTGCAATGACTGAGCCATTTGTTTGGTATCAGTTGCAGGACTGGTGCCAACCTGAACACACAGACATGAACTAAACTGC
The DNA here is from genome assembly GCA_003676055.1 of Chloebia gouldiae. NCBI lineage: Eukaryota > Metazoa > Chordata > Aves > Passeriformes > Passeridae > Chloebia > Chloebia gouldiae. Next base: position 3,515,426 of record QUSF01000046.1, on the reverse strand, counting down.
CTAAGGAATATAGGCATACATAAGATTTAACACACATATATTTACTACTTATTTCTGAAGTTTAAAAGCTCTGAAGAAGCATCAACACTGTAAAAAATCCATGCATTTATGCAAGTCTTGTTTTCACAAAAGCATGATTGCCAACCTAGCCAAAAACCTCTCTTAAAATTTTGTATAGTATTTTAGATATTTCAAGGAAATTGCCTCACATTGAAAAGCAGTGGCACGCTCTTCTAGCATTTGTCACGTATATATACATATCTACATACATACAGACATGTGAGTCCACACATGGAATACACACTTCTTCAACCTTTATTTCCTTAAACAATTAATTGGAATCTTCCACTACAGTTCTTCATTAATTAAAACATTCATGAACAGTACACAGAGGATTTTTTTTTCTAAATGAGGTATGAATTTGTAGCACAAAAGGACCTGTATTACACAGTCAACATGCTTTAACCAGAAACATCAGCTCTGCCAGCAGACTCCAATATCCATTTGTTATTTGTCCTTGCTATGAAGGGTGCAGAGCAAAATGGGAAACTACTTTATGTTTGTCTTCCATAGATGTTCAGCTTTAGATTCACATAACAAGTGAGATTTAGATTTCAGTGTTCAATCTTTGTGGGTTTCCAACCATCTCCGTGTTTATTTGGAGTCACTAAACTAACAAGAACAGCAGGAAAAAAAATGGCAAATGATAGAGCATAAAGTTGAAAAGCCAAAAGCTGACTTCCTTCTAAGATGAACTGAATTGCTTCCTTTAGTAGGAATTAAAGTCTTCAAAAAGTACCACAATTTGACTTAGGCCTTTGTAAAATTAAACCCTCCTTATTCACTAACATTTGCCTGCCAGGAGGTACAAGTAGACTGGACATAATGGCTGCATTTTTCACATGGGACATGATCACACAATACTTTACATTCCTCTCATACTACTCATAGCATCTGCCTTTGCTGTGGAGGTCACAGTGAGAAACAGCAACATTCCCTTTACACAAGAAAAAGCCGCTTTTTGGCTGATATTGGGACATGATGTTTAGGATGGCACAGTTTTCCAACAGCAACATGATTAAACAATGCAACTACTTTACTAGCAAATTTTAGCACAACTGAAAGTTCAGTAGCTGAAAACAGCCAAAGATGTCACTGACCTGGCAGTACTAACTAACTGAAAAATGGTGATGAATTTACAGAGTGACAAAGCCCTAAAAATGATAAATGGAATCCCGGGCTGCAGTAGCAAGGCTGAACACTGAGCACCAGAGCAGAACTTACACACAAGTTCCCATACACAGTACTATACATAATCCTGATTATACATTTAAAAAATAAAAAGAGAAACTTAGGCAAGTGAAAGGAAAGGTTAAAAGAACAAGAGGATCATGAATCCTTATGCCTCACCAAATAAAAGCTCAATAGTACCTTATCAATATAGATACAAGAGAAAAGAACAGGAGCTTTTTAAAGTAATAACAGCTCACAGAAGAAAAACAGGCTGCATGTTTGCCTCAAGTAAGTATAAACTGGTACTTATTGAGGAAACTGCGTTTATACAACAACATTCTAGTGGAACAGGAAAACTAAAATGGACAATCCTTCTAAAAATCATTTTAGAGCTCAATGTGTTTATAATAAACGAATGGTGGCATGTGTTGAAGGTATCAAGTACCTCCTCAGAGTCTGTGAATGAATGGAAATGTCAATCTATTAAAATACAAGAGCATTGCTGGTTTATTATCTGTATTGATTAACAGATACCCAAAACTCTATTTAACATCTCTCATTATTATGTATTTTTCCCTAGTGCACAAAGAGTAATAAGTATACCACAAAACATAACAAAAAATTCTTTAAACTGTTTATAAAAACAGAGAAACTCTTTACAATTCTGTTTTTATACTGCTCACTACACCTTATTTTCCTATATAACTGAAATACTTAACCCAGCAACTATTTTTGTTGCCTATCTACATGGTCGTTATGGATATGATAAGGGCAAAAAGTTATTTCATTTGTACAGGCTACTATCTACTCTGCAGAGGAGATTGGACCAAACTGACTAATATAATTACGGTCAAAGAGAAATAACTAAATAAAACTCATCAAGGAAAGAACAAATCCCTTCCTCCCCCCAGTTTAGGGCATCACTTTTTTTCTTTATTTCAAGTTAGAAACAATACAGAGTGTACTTACACTGAAGGTAACATAGCTATTAAAACTAGTAAAAACATCAGCTCGTTTGTTTTTGTTGGCCACATCACGGATTTACGACAGAACCATCAAAAAATCCTTTTGGAGGCCATTTCCAAGGAAAGAATTAGGTCCCCAAATGATGTTTAGCAATGAAAAATTAACAACAAAGTTTTTTACTAAAATTATGAGTTTAGTACTAAACTAAACATTGCAATAAACAAAGTTCTTTTTAACTGAGATGAGCAGGAAGTTCCTGCAGTTCTGGACTTAGGAAATTTTATCAGCATTTTATCAACACTATACATAGCTAATGAAATCCCATTATGATCAATGTGGATGAGTTAAGTGCTTTCATATCACTCAATACACTAGCAAAACACAGGTAGTAAGTGAACACTATATTATTTGCATATTAACAGAATCATGACGACATTCTAATGCTGGATTCTCACATGGGGATGAGTGGCCTACATGATCAGTTAATTCTAGGCATAACAATTGCTATAGTAACCAACAGTCTCCAGAAAAAGTAACACACTGACAAGTATTTACTGGTCTTTATCATTATTTGTTCCCCAAAGTGGAGTAAAAAGGCAAATGCCAACTTAACTTCAACTTCAATTAACTGCAGTATACTTAAAAATATAAACTCCATTATACTTATAAATAAATACTTCCACACACACGTATGTAAATACACATGTCTGCACACACACAGAGAACTTCAACACCATATCCTATTTCCAGGCAAAAACTCATGAAAGAAGTCCTACTTGTGTGGATGAAACCCAGCCACAAGCAGCTGATTTGTAGTAGCTGTTTTCTAACTTGCCAAACTCAAAGGCAAGTCAGTCTATTACTCTAATCCACCTCTTTCCAGTATTTCCTTCTCCTGCTTTAAGCATTCACACAATCACAGAATTTTCACGGTTGGAGGAGACCTTCAAGATCAAGTCTTACCATCTACTCAACACTAGCACTGTAACCCATAAACCAGATCACTCAGCATCAGATCAAGGTGCCTCTTAAACACCTCCAGGGACAGCAACTGCACCACCTCCCAGGACAATCCATTTCAATGCCGGAACACCCTAACAGTGATAACTTTTTTCTAATATCTAATCTGATTCTTCTGTCTCAGTTGAAGGACATTTCCTCTGGTGCTATCACTGCGGTGCCAGTAGAAATTACCAACCCCCACCTCACTACAGCCTCCTTTCAGGGAGTCGTGGAGAGCAATGAGTTCTCCCCTGCGCCTGCTCTTCTCATGACTAAACAAACCCAACTCCCTCAGCATTCCTCCTAAGACATGTTTTCTAGTCCTTCCGTAAGTCCTTCCTTGTTGACTCTGGCACCTCAATGTCCTGGAGGTGTGAGGGGGGCCAAAACTGGACATGCGGCGTGGCCTCAGCAACGCCAAGTGCAGGAGGATGATCACATCCCTTGTCCTGTTGGCCACACTGTTCTTGGTTCAGGCCAAACAAGATGCCATCGGCCTTCTTGGCCACCAGGGCACACAGCGGCTCACACCAGACTGGCTCTCAACAAGCACCCCCAAAGTCCCTTTTTCCAAAGCAGCTCTTAAGCCAATTCTGCCCCAGCCTGTAGTGCTGCATGGGTTTGCTGAGACTAAAGCGCAGAACCCAGCACTTTGCCTTACTGAGCCTCATGCCGTTGTCCTTGGCCCTGACTGAGTCTGTCCAGATCTCTGTAGAGCCCTCCTTCCCTCAAAAGGATCAACACTCTCACCCAGCTTTGAACTGTCTACAAATTTACTGAGGGTGCCCTCAATCCCGACCACCAATGAAGATGTTAAATAGGACTGGCACCAAAACCAAGCCCAGGCAAACAGTTCTAGTGATCAGCCACCAATTGGATTTACCTCCATTCACCACAACAGTCTAGGCCCAGCCATCCAGTGTTTTACCCATTAAACAGTCCACCCATCCAAGATATTGGCAGTCAGTTTTTCTAGGAGGAGTACAGATAAAATAATAAAGCCACTGCTGTTCAAAACATTTTTCCAACTATGAGTTAGGAAGCTCAGGCTGGGCAAGTTGTTAAGCATACTGCAAAAAGAATATTAGCTCATTCAAGGCTCTCTGCCCCACAAATACTTTTCTATATATCTTTTCTATCTTTTCTACCTCACTCCCATGACAGAGTTGCCATCTTCAAGCATACATGTCAGCATCACAGCACGGCTAAGAATTTAAGAACAGAAAGGTGTTTATTCTTGGACTTAATAGACTAAAAACTAAGGGTAACAGATTTGGAAGAGTGGACATGAGCACCAACTTCCTATGGCAAGGATGGAGCAATCCCCAATGCATAGTTTTGGTACAGAATTCTTTCTTGAAAGTAAAAACAATAACCAGTTTTTGCAAAGATGTAACAGACACACTCCATAACTCTAAGCAAACCTCAAATATTAAATCCCACAAAAGAAATGTATATACATTCACATGCCCCTCTTGGATCCCTCAGTACTATATTTTTCAAAATTATTCTGTACTATTTCACCATATTTTCTGTGGAAGTCAACTACCCACAGGAGCAGTTTTTCTCCCACCAAATGAAGAAAAAAGAAACCACAAAAATACAGTACAGAAGAAAAGGATGCAGAATACTAGCATCTGCTTTCATTCCATCTTGCAGGCCAGATTCATACCTAACAGATTATTTTAAAACAACAATTAAATATATCAAAAGCACATAACAAAACTGTTTCATTTGCTGAGTTAGGCACTTTCCTAAAAGCTTAGTCATTAGCTACATTTTTGTAGCTAAATTTCCTGACTTCTGCAGAAATTTTTTCCCCAAACTGATAAAAAATGGCATAAAAAGTCATTGTATTTCATCATGATCAACAATAGGAACTTGTGCAATTCCAGTAGGATAAGAGCTCCATAAGATGGGCCTATTTGTGATGAAAATTCATTATGATAATAGGTGTACTACAGTCTGCAGCAGTAAAGAAAAAGCTTTCAAGAAAGGCTAAAAAAACCTATGTTAAATTGAAGGCAAAAAAAATACATACATACATACAGAACAGAAGGATACAGATCTAACGGGAAAGATAAATTTAAAACAAACTGAAAGCTAAATTCTTTAGCTTTACAGTAGAGAGACTGCAGTAACTACTTAGAAGCACAGCTTATCCTCCAAAGAATTTTCACTGATGCCCTGGGAAGCTTGGTTATCACCTAGGCACAAGCTTTAAACATATGTGAATGTACATGTACATTTCCATGCATGCAGAGTTACAGAGTATGCTTCATGAAGCAGCAAAGCCTACCTGAATTTCTACTACACTGCAGCCACATATACTGCTAAAGAAATGCTGCATTTCATCAATGCATTTGTTTGTACACCATAAGAAGCTCGTTTACAGATGCTGCAGTCAGAAAGGACCCCATGAACAAGCACTTCTCTTATAGCACCAAATACAGAGTCAAAAGAAGCAGTGTCCCTGGTGAACAGATTTTTGTCCTTCAAATGTTAACTTGTCCCTGAAATGACTGTAAATAATAATAATAATTGAAGAAAAAAAAAAAAAAGGAAAACCATTTTGATACTCAAACATTTTAAAAGCATGGCAAAGCACTTGAAAGCACTCCTGAAAGTATAAAGTCCTTCAAAGTAACAAGCACACACACACACAAAAAAAACCCAAACCAACCAAACAAGAAGCCTACCATCCTATTTTAAACTTATTAAAATGAACAGTTTCAAGTTTCTAAATAAAATATCACAAACCAAAAATTAAAACGGAACAGACAATCTGTCCAGTCAGAACTTCAGGTTTCAGCTTTCAGTATTCAACTGTATGGTAAAACCAACATACTACAGAAGACTTATTTTAAGCCTTTTTTAAAATATTTTTAAGTGTTCATCTTACTAAAGGTAAAACTTCAACCAATGCGTTGAAAGTGTATCTCAAGAGTACTACATAAAAAATAATGGAAATGTAACTCAACACCACTACATTAAAAAAAAAAAAACTAACTCATTTCCCATGTTCATTTTAAGACTAAATCATACATAAAACAGCATTCAGGAAGCCTGTATCAGCTACCAGGCTGCTTATCCTCCTCCAGAATTTCCTAAAATTATACCTCTAGTTCAAGATGTTCTTTATTTTTGAAAGTATATGAGCGCTTTAAAAGATTTCTTACAGGTACGCCAAAAATTTCTGCTTAGAGTAATACCCAGAAGCTAAAAATATTGCAGCAGGGGTGGAAATACACATTTATTTGCTCCCCAGTTCCAAATATGTACTAAAAAGTGACCAACTGGGCACTCATCTTGAGGTTAAAACAGTACCCACCACAAGTCTGATGGAATAAACTCCTCAAAGCTGGCAATTCTTGCTACAATTTTAATACATGAGGTATTCTCCAAGTATTTGGTGTTATTCTATACAATGAAGTAACTAAATAAAAACACATTGCAAAGCATATGGTACAGCAGCATATGCTGATGATGAGTTAATATATGCTTTCTGACATAAGAACTGAAAAGAGCTGGCAAGCTCTTTGGTAATGAAAATCATAAAATAAAGCAAGACGACTTCAAACGATCCAGCTACATTTTATGCCTAGCTGTCTACCAGAAGAAAATTCCGAAGAGGAAGAGTATCTAGAAATTCTTCCAAAAAAAAAAACATATCCTACTGTAGTATTCCACCAGGTTTCAAGAGTATATTTAATAAGTTTTTATTTCAAATAGTTTTTGTAACTCCCTCTGTTTACAACTTCCAGCCTCTCTCTTTTGTGAGCATTTTCTACTTCAGTAGAAATGTCTCTTGATATCAAAAGATGTGAAGATGGAAAGTCAAAAGTCAGGAAAAAGTTACCTCTGTGAGATTTTTCTAAGTTGGGATGAGAAGAGATACAAAGAATAGCCCAGAACAAGTAATAAAACCCACCTACACTGGAGGTCGTGGGAGCAAGAGGAAACAACTTGTGGGCTATCTGTGTTTTTGAGAAAACCAAACACACTTTCAGTAACACTCTACTATTCCACTTCAACCAACCATTCATCTTCAGAAAGGCTGAAGTAGAACAGTTTAACAAAACAGCCAAAGCATGACCAATTGCCACAATGAAATCTGTACATGTGAAATACAGTTGTCTTAGAACTTGTAGGAAAGACAAAACTTTGAAAGCATAGGCAATTCTGGAAATACCTATAGAAACGAATGCTTCCTGTGTGGTTAGGTTTACTTAATTTTAAGGTAAAATATAGAAAACTATTTCAGGGAAAAAAAAAGTAAACGAAAGGGTTACAACTTGCTTTTCTTCACAAATTCACTTAAAGTTGGCACTAATGCTGTTATTCTTCTGTTACTCTCACTCTAAAAATCAAGCTTATTCCTTGAACAGTAATAGGGTTTACTGATGATCTGATGGGTTTCAACAAGGTATGTCTTACAATATTGTGCCACAATTGCATCAGCTCATGACAAGCACTCTTTTAAGCTCTTGAACACTACTGCTCCACTAGACATCTGTGGAAGTGCCACCTAGATATATACAATAGCAGAAAAGTCTTAAGAAAATATTTGCAACACAATGACAGCAAACTTGAGGGATAAAAAATCTAACATGGTTAGCTTTAAACATTCAGAGACATGGAGACATGGGTCGGGATACCCACATGCAGAACTAAAGACACATTTATAATAGTTAAGGAACTTTTTTTCTTCTTGTCTGTGGGATCCTTTGGTAAGTCAAACAAGTGCTTATTAGAGGAAAAATTTTGAAATACTTGCTTTAAGAATATTCAAACATTTGCAACTGACTCTAAAGCTGTAAGCTAGCCACTCAGTCCTCCACACAAAGGGCTGCTGTTAGATAAAAACACATTGGAAGGAAGGTGTAGCCATGAATTCATCCCTTCATACCAGGGACATCAAAATATGCCCCAGAGTCTTTCAACTTGGTAACTCAGCACCAGATGTCATACAGCTGTAAAACTCCAAAATCACACACGTAATATTTCTTAGGGCCGGGAAGAAGACACAGGACACTAAATCTGAAACCAAGACAGGAATGTAAGAGACCTTAGCACTCAACCAGGTGAGAAATGGCCCTCTTAGCTCTTGGCTCCACGTATCAGATGCCCTCATGCAGTGGATCACAGCCACAGGCATGTGTGTCCTTCTGCACATCTCCACAGTAGCTATGGGAATGCTATCCATCACAATAAGAATGCCAGAAAAGGTATCCCCAGCTCTTGCTGCTGTGCTCAGCCACATGAGGAAACATGCGAGTACCAGGAATGACTCTGCTTTCTCACCACGATGTTTCTCAATTTCCCAGCCAAGCCAGTCATGACAGGAACAAGAAGAGCTTAGAAGATAAGGAATCCCCAGGATTCATGAACTCAAGGGAGGCAGGGCCCTCAGGCAGTCTCCCCAGATTCCCCACATAAAAGAGCAAATGAATGACAGGAGGTTATGCAGAAAGCCATAGGGGGAAAAAAAAAAGCAGGAAATCTGCACAGCACAGTTAGGGCTGGCAGCTCAAGTGAGGATCAGGCAGAGCAAGAGTAGGGCAAGAATAATGACCCAACTTAGCATCATGGTCAAAGCAACAGGATATGCATTTAAGGATTTACAGTTATTTGTATTATGTACACACAGAAAGATGATACTGCAATAGTATGATTTTTCTAACCAGGTAAGAATCACATAAAGGAAAGAAATTTGGTATGTACAATTAATATCACTAATCGGATAGATGTTGGTAACAAACAGTTAAGGCAGCACACAAGCAATCTTGCATCAAAAAATGTCCAAGCAAAAATTCAAAAGCCTCTGGGATCATATGATTTCTCTTCCTATACACTCAGACGCCCCCATTGCAAGAGTCCACTCTTATATGTATTTTTATTCTAGGATCACAGATTTTTTTTTAAGTATAGGCTGCATTTATGTAACTGCCTAATGACGCTGTCCAAATTCAGCAATTTAATTGGGGGGTGAGGCACTGCTGCTTCAAAACTGATCATTCCAGTACCCAAAATGAGCAAAATACCGTCCTATCATCAAAGGCACCCACACCTCTAATGTTTCTGTTTGGTGCACGGTTGAACTCAAAGCTTAGTACTGATTGTCACCAAAGAGACAGAGATAAAGTCTCAAATGAGAGATTAAAATGCATCAGGAAGGAAATTAAAACAGGATATATAAAGTATTTTTAGAAGAAGATATATAAAATGGTTTAGAAAATTCTAGTGCCAACAGAGACAGTCAAAATACAAATACACTGAAAAGGAAAAGTTTCTGAGTACACAGCTTGATCCAAAGAGACACTTTCCCATGACATTTACTGCAATATTTACTGTAACTACTGGGAATCAACAACAAATAGGATAATAGAGAGCTTTCTTACTAAAAGAATGTTGCAGTAATGACACTGTATTCTATGGTTGTCCTTGAACTTTGGAAACAAAGGGAAAAAAAATGGGAAAAATAGATGTATCATCTATGATGATTACTTGTATGTACAAAGTACCATATCTTCTTTCAACATCAATCTACACAATACCAAAAGAACAATACTGTATAGGATACTTTGGAGGAATGTAGTTTTTAACTCTAAAGTGAACATAACAAGCACTGGACTTGATAATCCTTATGAGCCTCTTCTACCTTAAGATACTCTATGATTTTCATCCATAAAAAGGAAAAAAAGGGTACAAAAAGAAAAGCTTTGCAAGCATTTGAATATATGCTAGAAATACACCAATGAATTGTCTTTAGATGTTTTATGCTGCATTGACATTTTTTATTTTCTAATAAAACATATTCTCTGATAGTATTTACACTCTGACACTGTCCTCTTCAATTGTTATAGCTACTTATTTCATACACTGCATTTCTTTTAGTCGTTTTATGGAACTACATTATTTGATCTGTTCAAATCTCAGGTTATAAATTACAAAATGGTGTTCTGAAACCCAAAATGTATTTTTAAAAGAAAGGGGGAAAGAGAAGAGAGATAAAGTGATCAGACCTTTATTTCAAATCATCCTCTATACTCAAATTCCTCTTAAACAGCAAAACAAGGAAGTACAGAGCATCTCAGCTTTTTAACTATATTTTTGTTTTCAAACAAATAGAAAACATATGACTCATTAAAATCAAGATAATTTCTTAATTCCTTTAAAATAAAAACATTTAAAAGCTTCAAAATTAGTGGACGAGAGTGATAGCTTGAAATATGGATTCGGAAAACAAATCAAAAGGCCCTTTTAATCTTTAGTTTCTGATTTGGGGAAGCAGAAGACTTTATAACCTTACAAAAATGAACAGACTTTTTACAGAGATGCTTTGGACAAGTTTGTCAGGTTTATTATACCTCAGTCATCACAGCATCATCAAAACTAAGGGTAAATTAAAGCATAATTGAAAAAATATAGCAGAACAAAGGTGGATCTTCTGTAGAAAAAAAATGCTCCATCCCAAATACACTTCTAGCAGATACCTTCTCATGAAGCAAGGAAATGGACTAGATTTAGGCTACAGTTCAGCTGTTGTTTCCAGACAATTTGAATTCAAGCTGCTGTCAAGACAGCAGTTTGACACTTTGCTGGTCCTTTATTGCTGGCTGTGACCACCTCTTTTTCTCCTGATGCTCAGCAAAGTGGATCCTCCCCTGTTCCAGCTCACCACAGAGCTGCCCAAGTCCAGCAGAACAGGACAGCAACTAAAAAGAGACACTAACACGTATGTCCTCCTCTTTCTGTCCTCCATTTTTCATAAGGACCCCAAAAACACTGTAATTAGATTCCCTCTCTCAGCAATCTAATGACTAACTCTTTATTTAGAGTAGAGGAACTCCATCAGCAGACACAGAGAGAGGCTCATCACCTCAGCCATGAGTCATTTGGTATGTGGGAGTCCCAGTCTTTAGACCTGGCTTCAAATCTGGCAGAACTAGAATTTAACTCTAGAAAGCTCAAAACATAAAAGTGGCTCACTGCAGGCCCATAAATATCTTCTTTTCTTATTCATTCTTACAACAAAAAAAAAATTAACATTTTTTTTTAAAAACACACCGAAGTTGTTACCCTCTTCTTGTGAGCCAGCATATTATGCATATAAGCTACCATATGCTTCTGGCTAGCCCTAAATAGCAGCAGAACCAACTCTGACAGGCAGCCAGTCAACTACACCAGCTAAACCATCCAGCAGAGATCAAACATTTGCATATTTTTGACTTTCTTATCCAGTTCTTCAAAAAGAAATCTAGTAAAAAATGAGGCTACAGTGATTAAATTCTTCTGGAGATAAAAAGCTCCTATGAATTTTCAAGTCATTGTTTCCAGCTTATATTTATCTTCACAAATACATACAAAAGACCAATTACTGATCATACTAAAATCAACTAAGTTCATCATAATCTTGCAACTCAACAGGACTCGGTTTATTACTTACATAGAACAAGAGGACAAAAGTGCAAAGGTCTATACAAGAAGTACTGGCCACAATCTTAGATTTTGTGCACATGTATCTGAAGGAATATTCCCCTTCTAGCACATCAAGAGCGCTTCTGATCTAATACAGGAATAAAAAAGCACACAGAAATAGTTTCAGTGCCCCAGGGGAAAAAAAAACCACTCTTTTCACCAAATAATCTAGCAATCTGCAACACATAGATCTCCTCAGGTGTAGTATCATACTGTTGCACAGCACAAACTATGCCAAAGCACAAATGCAGCTTCTCTTTCCAGACACCCCATTTCACTCCTTCCCATCGAAATAGGTTTAATGCTAGGATAACATCCTAAGCAGCTTTGCCTTAATCATCCGCATTTTCCCAAGCAGCTTCTGCACTGGCAACATAGTCCAAGATTCTTCAGAATCAGAAGAATACCTGTCAGAAATTAGTAGTAACTATTGCAATGCCCAACATATTTTGTCTTCTTCTATTCTTTATTACATAGATCTAGGTCCTTCAAGAGCAACTGACAACCAAGACTGGTGTCACTCTATTCCAGCATACAGGCATAAGTTTTTTTCATAAAGTCTGCTTTCAGGCCTCAATACTACCAGGAAAAGCTGAGGTTTTGGGCAGTCATATAAACCAGTCTCTATTTTTTTATTCCATCCCCCTTAAGATCAGTGGCTGGAGCCAACCTCTCCTGACATTCAACATCAAAACAAATTATAACCATGGTGACAATATTATCAGTTTTCTTCCAGATTTCTCCCCAAGTCAAGCCATAAAAACAAAACCAAAACCCCTTCCGTGATACAACTGTCAAGGCAGAATCTTAATGTTGCCACCTGAAACAGCAAGCATCACAGGCCCATAAGGACTGGAAAATAGCTTTGTACAGGCACAGCCCAAACACATCAGAGTATATGATTAGGCTGCAGACGTACCATGCAATTTGGATGTCTGATTAGGAACCACTGGTCCTATATAGTTCTACATGGATTTCCATCAACACCATAAATGCCTTCCCTTCTCTGCCAGTGCAAGAATATATTTATATATATTATAAATATGGTATATTATTTCACAGCATCATTGACAACACATAATGAAATAGTCTCAAAAAACATATTTCTATTGTGAAGTCCAGTTGTCCCTCTAAGATTTCTACCTAATTAGTAATAAGCATGCAGTATTTTCTTTTGTTCTCCTGCTTACATACACTGTAGCCTACCAAACACATTTATAAATGGTCACCTTTTCCTGGGCCATTCAGAAAAATACTATTACACAAAATTAAAATTTTTTTCTGACTTTTTGACACTAAATACCACATAGCCTCTTTCTGTGGATTTTTCCTGATTAACGAGGGAGTGCCACAAGAGCAAGAACATATTAATATTAAATAACTGATCAAAATAAGTGAAATAATATTCAACATATTAGGTTTCACCCTTTATCCTTTCTTGTAGTTGTATGCTCAGCCTATTTTTATCTATGAAAATAGTCTTGCAAATAATTACAGTCATTCCAGAGAAACCAGCATGAAATTTAGTTATGGCATTGCAGATAAACTTTTTTGGTACTGCAACAGACCCTTATTACTTTAGAAAATGCCACTACTGAGTGAAGTAATTTGTTTCTAAAATTACTTTGGCATAGGAAAATTTATTACACTGCACATATTCTTAATCTATTTTAACACTGTTCTATGCTAAGAAAAACACCAGCAAAGTTGTATCATAGAAAGGCAATGTAAAAAATTTCATTTCTGTACAAAAAAAACCAAACAACCAAACCCAGCCAAACAACACCTATTTCTGCTTTTGTCAATAAAATACATCTGAGTAATTAAGAAAATACATGCCATTCTTTAAATGCTACAATGTATTTTAGGAGATTGTGATACAGAGCAAACAGATATGCTTTGTGCTTAACTAAACTTGAAAAGATCTGCTTAAAACAATCTGTCCTGAACAGCATATATATCAAATGCAACAGCTCCCTGACAAGGATTGTTTTGAGAGCCTCTAGTAATGCTCTAACAACTTACAGCACAGCAACACTTACAACATGGCTGCAGTAAATTGTCACCAATGAAAACTCTAAGACACAAGTAGAAATAAATATGATTACAGCAATATGCTCTTAATGCTTTCCTCTCGTTTTTCCTTACAGTCTGCAGTTCACATCCTGATGCAAGCACCGGAAGATAATTTAAGTGGAAAGAGATGATAGATACAGCTACTTACCTGGCAAGATGAAAAACCCTGTAAACAAATAGCACACTGCAATCTATACTGTCACTCACCTCATAGGACCAAACGCACTGAGTTCCTCCAAACCTCCGGACACACCTGCCCACTTCCACATCCTCGTGAGTGGTGTACATTTCTCGAAGGCATTCACCTATATGTGGCACCATCCTCCGGAGAACTTCCCGGCTGAAGATCATTCCTGGCCCTCCCATACAGAAATTTTCTCCAGGCTCCAGCCCCAGTTTTCCGAGTTCTTCAATATTACCCAGACCAGTCTGCCCCAAATACAGAGGTTTACTGCTGTTCAGTGAGCGAAGAAACTCCTCCAATTTTTCACCTGACAAAAAGACAAGATTACTGTTATTTCTCTGACTACTCTGCCAGTCATCTCCTACCCTGTACTTCAAGCTTTTAGAAAAATTTAACAGGTACCTGAGACTGTCAGAGGAAATCCAAGACCTCATAGAAAACATTCTTGGACAAGTTAACAGGTTTTTTAAACTCAGCACTACAGTGACATTTTCCTTCCAGCCACAAGCTGGAATATGGTCAAAACTTAACTTTTGACAGTGAACTTTTCTGTTCAAACAATACTGATAGAAAGCAGTTGCTAGTATAAAGGTCCCTGAAGTTGGACAATTTAGACAATATAGTTCCAGGCTGGGGAGGAAAGGGAGTGGATGGGAAATACCAGGTAAAATTTAATAGGATTAATTTTTGAAAATACCAGAGCAAATCTAAATTAACTAAGAAAAACAGGTTTGATTATAGACTAATTCTTGGAAAGAAAGAAAGACTCTTGTTAATTTCAAACAGTTCCAGTGCTACAGTATTTATCATCACTTAGCTAGTTATTTTGGGAAACTTTAGTATTTATTTGAAATTAATAGTTTCTTAATAGGTTTAATGTGGTACCATTAAGGCAGAATCTTAATGTAATCAATTAAAGATAGGTTCGGTACAACTTCGGAATGAGCTCAAAGAAAACACAACTTTATGCCTGCAACTGAATGCATATACATATATACGTGTGTACATCTGCAGGTATTTGACAGGTGAATGACAGCTGATGAGCAGGCAGCCTATTAAATGACTCAAAATTAAGCGACAAACAGGGAAGGGGACAGCCACCACCAATGAACTTACAACAGCGTAAGCAACCAAGCTCACAACCTTGCTTATGCTTTCTACTTCAGCTTCCCTTTCCTAAGCGTGGGACACAGCGCAAACAACGCCAGTCTCAAGCGCAGTTCAAAAGGGAGCAGGCTGCAGAACACCACGTCTTAGCGGTGCCATGAAACTCGCACGGGAGCTGCCGCTTCCCGGAGGCGCCCGCTGCGCTGAACAGCATCTTTATTGGAGCCCGCGCTGCCCAGCCCAGGGTGGAGGCAGGCGGGGAGCTGGTAGCGGCGACAGCAGCACCGCTCCCCACGAGTCCCGCACCTGAGACACTCCACTGGAGGGCCGGGGAGAAGGCACGACCGCCGGACACCCTGCGGTCGGGTCGTGAGCCCGGCACTGCCCCGCAGCCCGTCGGACCGGACCCTCTCCGCCCGAAGCCGCAGGATCGCCACGGAAGCGAGGGCGGGGACGGCAGCGCCAGGACCACACGCCCATCCAAGGGACCGCGCACAGCGCCCGGCGCGGTCCAAGCCGCGGCTTTGGCTCTCCAATGAACCGCGGCCTCCCAAGAGACAGCCCGCCCCGGACACACCGGGGTTTCCTCAGGGATGGGGAGGCTCCCCATACCCCGCACACCGGGGATGGAAGCAAAAGCCAGTGGGGTGGTGGCAGGTCGAGGCACCCCACGCTCTTCCCCGCCCCCTGCGGGAACCGAATCTCACCCCGACCCACGGGGAGACTCCGACGGGCTCCCAGACAGCGCACCCCTTCCTCCCTGCCTCCCGCCGGCGGGATGCGCCCCGGTCACCTTTTATGTAGACGTCGTCGTCCGCCCGCATGAACCACTCGTACTTGTCCAGGTAGTGGTCGTGCATGTACTTGATCATCATGAAGGACTTCTTTTGCGGCGGGTAAGAGTCGTCCACTCCTGGCAGGGCGACGACGGGCAGCGGGGGCATCCCGGGGGGCGCGGCGGAGCCCTGGCTGGAGAAGAACTCCACGCGGCCCGGCACCGAGGGCGCCCACGTCCGCTGCGCCGCCACCGCCCGGCTGCCCAGGTACTTCTGGGCCGTCATCACGCCCACGTAGAGAAAGTTGCGGGGCTTGGCGCAGCCCTGGGCGCCCCCCCAGTCCCCGCTCCCGTTGTGGCTGCCGCCAGGCCGGCCGCTCCGCTTCTCGCCGCCTTCGTCCTCCTCCTCCGGCTCCCCTTCCCCGCCGGCAGCGGGGCTGGAGACCGTGCCCTCCGCGGCCGCGGGCGGCAGCTCCCAGGGGCTGCTCCTGAAACTCGTGCCGCCCAGCACCGCCGCTGCCCCCGGCGGCGCCTGCTGCCCGCCCGCCGCCGCCGCGCCCCGGGCCGCCCCCGGCCCCGCCGCGCGGCCGTAGTAGGAGCAGAGGCTGGCGCCGCGCCGCTTCTTCTCGCTGAGCTCGGCCACTCTGGGGGCGATGAGCCAGGAGGCGGCGGTGAAACCCAGCACCAACCCCAGCACCACGCTCAGCCAGGGTCTCCGGGATCGCGCTGCCATGTCGCGGGCGGGGCGGCTCCCGGAGCAGAGGCGACCACCGTCCCGCGGCGGCCTCGGGCGCGGCGTCTCCTGCCCGCGGGTCCCTGCCCCGCCGCGGCGGCCCGGGCGGCTGCGCTGCTCCCGAGTCAAACTTCTGCGGGCGGGAGGGCGGCGGAGCGCGACCGGCGGCGCCTCCGCTCCGCTGGCACCTCGTCCCCGCCGCGGCTGGTCCCTCCCTGCCCCTCCCACGGCTCAGCCTCCTCCGCCCCGGCCCCGCGCAGCGCCCGCCGCCTTCCTCCGCGGCTGCCGAGCGCCTCACCCCGGAGGGCGCCGCCGGCGCCCGAGCTGCGCCGGAGAAGCGGCCGCCGTCGCCGCCGCTCCGGAAGGAAACGATTTTTTTAGGCGCCTCGGCACCCGAACCGGCCCCGCCGTCCGCCGGCGACCCTCCTGCCCGCCGGGGCCGGGGCCGGGGCCGGCCGCCGGGCGGTGCGGAAGGGTGGGGCGCGGTGGGGCTGCCCCGCTTAGGGCTGGAGCCTCCGGCGCGTCCCGCACCCGCTGCAGCAGCGGGCGAGGCCGGGGTCTCATCAGCGGCCGCGGCTCGGCACCCTCCGAGGGCCACGGGGCGCCGGACGGGAGCGTTCCGCCCGCTCGTCTCCTCCGGGGGGGTGGTTGTGAAAGGCAGGTCCGGGCTGTCGTGTCGGGAGGAGAGATGGAGAGATGCCCTCTCCGCTGCCTCCGCTCTGGCCTCTGCCTTCTGCCCTCGACAGTTAACAGCTCCCCAGCTAAAAGTGGCGTGGATTCCCACGGCCTGAGTATATCATTAGTGTTAGTAGTATTTGTATGGCTATTTCTATTGTTAATATTGCTTCGGTTCTCATGAGCTCCAAGATCCTGGAACATTGCTTCCTCATCCCCCTGACCTCTGGGTAACCTCTGGGTGACGGCGCTGGCCACAGTCCAGGATAACTGACAGCAGCAATATAACGTTAAGGACACTGTGTCTACAGAGATAGTTTTAATTCTGAAGTTTAAGGTTGCCTGCATATCGTCCATATTTATATGCATCCTTTACTTAATTGTGCAAGATGTCTATCTCCAACAATAGCTATAAATTGCTCCTTGTATCCATACACCTTTTCACTGAAATACATCAATACAAAAGATCCAGTAGTTTTCAGCAAAACCACCCATTTTTGTGGGTAATCTGTGGCGTTGTCTATCACTTCTAGTAACTTTATCAATTGTCAGACGCATGTCAAGGTGGGAGGAGGAGAATGGAGGCAGGCGGTCTGTGATGCTATCAAAAATATGCGAATAGCGAGAGAAAAATGTCAAACCTTTTTGGAAAATGATGCCGCTTTACCTACCTAACAAAGCAAGTCGACTCTCCATAAATTAGCTGCGAAGAGGTCACTTACTGAAGTAATTTGCAGCTTTTCCATGTGACAGCGTCACATGCAGTGAGCAGCCTGCCTGCTCTTTGTGTTTTTGAGATGTGGAAGCATCAGTCTCAGGAAGCATACCCCTATGGTTTCACCAGGACTGAATGTCCTTTCCAAACAGACCATGGTTAATTTCCTTCCCATGTGCACACAGGCTAGCGTGTTTGTAACACCAATCAGTAAGGCACTAGGCATTCATTCCAGCTGTCACCACGAAAAACAACAGCCCAAGTGTTGTGTCTGGATTTACGATCACTGCCCGAGATGTTGTATGAGCAACGAGGTAGGAGATCCTGGGCCTGTCTTCCCCAAGCTACTAACAGACAAGCTAAGTGGAAAGGATGTCCTCCAGAAAGGCTTTACAATGGCATTGGGAATTACCAGTGTTATGAGAGTCTCAGCTTTCTGTAGGAGCCTTGCACTTTAAAATACTATCTCACATCCCTTCCCCCCAGCTCCTTGCAAACAGTTGGAGCTGCTGGGCCATGGTGAATCGTGCAGTGCAAACTCCTTGGGACCTTCACAGCCCAATCATAATGGTGTCCTAAATTTTCAGACACCTTACTGCCCTTGGGTTGCAGAGGTAGGTACACAAAGCCACTTCCCTTGCTTATGCATAAACTGAAATAACTCCAGTCAGTGTCAGCTGCACCAGCTCCTCAGATCTGACAGCTCTTATTTTTGTCACGAAAAGAACAGGTAAACCCATGAGAGGTGATTAAAAAGCCCTTTATATGCTTCTGAGTTGAAAATGGACCCCGAGGTGTTGTGTTTATTTTTAAATTATTAAAATAATTCATACATAAATTTAATGTAAGGTGTGTATTTACCTGCATTTGTGTTTTTAGTTCAATACTATTCCACTGTTTTGGAAAAAAAGAGAAATCTGTTGAAGGTTTGTGGGATTTAATGGACACAGATATAGACTGGACCACTTTTATAGGAGCAATGGTGGCATCTAGTGGTTAACAATAACAGTCCTGTACCTGTCTTCAGAATGCCTTTAAAAATCATGTAAAAAGTATCTAAAACACCACATATATTCATAACAGCCATAGATGAAAAGCAATGACTAAATCTAGCTGTCCCTTAGGTGTCCGTTAGAAAGTTAAGAAAGAATAATGGCTGTGAATGCCATTTTCAAAACAACAACAACAAAAAAGCCTGAAAAAGTGGTGGGAAGTGTATATGCTTGATGCAAGAAAGAGGAAAATTAAGACTGGAATTTATTAATTATTGAAAATACTGAAGCTATTTCTATCAATAATCAGACAAATCTGAAAAATTTACAATAGGGTGGCAGTGTTCAAATCCAAAACAAAACATTTATCACTACTTTTTCACTTTCATTCTTTAAAGTATTGCCACAAATCAGTGAATAACTTCCTTTTAGGTGTATGAGATTAAAAACTAATTAGAGCATTTGGTTCTAAGTGAAGGAAAATAATATGCCTAGCCCACAAAAATAGCTCATATCAGAGCTAGCACAGCCACATGAAAAATAGAAAGAAATATCAATGGTATTTGTAGAGCAAACTTACAGGAACTCTAAGCTTGAGTTGGGCATTTGGTTTCATTAGGGAGGCATACAGACATCATTTACAGAGCAGTAGTTGTAACTGCCGACCATCCTGTAACATTTTTGAAGGCATATATTTATTCATTGATACACCTGGGTAATCGTATCTAAACAAAAAAATAGTCTTTCATTTTTATTACAATGTTCCAAACTCTTCAAGGTTTATGGCCAAGTTTGGTATTTTTACATTGTGTTTGCATTATTGCAACATCTGGCTCTATAACCATTTGCATTTCCATGCACTGTTTTATTTTGGAAAGTTATTATATATCCAGTCTATTAACCCTCACAGACATCTGACTGAAATGGTTAAAGCCTTTTCAATTGATTTTACTGGGCATTGGACACAGCCAGGTCTCAGATGAATATACCCTTTTCTTTCAAGAGAGATCAGCTGCTTATGTCCTTATCTGTCTTAGTTTGAAAAACAGGTGCCTGGCATGGAAGGAACCTCCCTTGGAATGGAAAAAAAAATTACTCCCTTTCGTCTGAATTACTATAACTTATAATTAAGGGGCCTTCAGGCAGGTATGGGAAAAGGAGTAACAGTTCTTCACTAGTTTATGTGTGTGTAACAAGACAAACAAACAACAACGGTAGCGACAACAAAAAGAACCAGAAGAACAAAGCACCTCTGAGGAAATTGGTTGACTTTTTCCCCCTTGTTGCTGGTCTGTCTGTCAGGAGGTGGGTTTTGGTGGGACCAGGGAAAATGACGTCCCAGCTGGCAGCACCCTCCCTGTACTTGTGGAAACCCTTAATCAGTATACCTCACTATCTCTGTTTATACAAGGCAGGTGCAATTTATTTAAAGAATATCAGACTTCTGGGGTTTCAAACTGAAATTGGTAGGGTGGAGTTAGGGCTAAACATGTCATGCAAACTCTTTTCCGGCGTCCTGTGAAGCAGCGCTTGGGAAGTGATTCCCACCTGCCAGTGCCACAGGGAGCATCCCTCTGACAGGGGAGAGGTTTGGGCATCCTGACGCAGGTGAAGAGAGCAGCCAGCTGCACCCTCCTCCTCTTCCTCCCAGCTACATTTTTTTTTTTTCTCTTCAGTATCGGTCGTTACTGTTTCTTAGCAGCAGGTGGGACAAAATTCCATGAGAGAAAGAAACAAAAGGAGTAACCCTAACCCCCAACACAGAATTTAACCAGAATTTCCTTGCAGAGAAATTGCACCTACTTCAGCAGGAGGCCAGCTGCAATATATTGCTCCTTCACTACTGTCCACGGAGCCAATTCTGATGCTCATGTATTGAGTCCTGTTCCAGACTGAGATCAGTGAAGTGCAACAGGTATTACTGAAAACAGAACTTTGTATTGTCTAGAATTATTTGCAGTTCTGAAAATCCATCAGTAATTAAAATTTTGGATTCAAGGTCATTTCACAACATCAACTATTACTAAATCCATATTTTATTACGGTAAAACAAACAAACTACACGATCTGCAATTTAATTAAAGTGTGGAGCTTCTTACTCAAATTTAAATAAAAACAAAATTTAAATACTATGATAGACTATGCTGGGAAATCCATACTTCTGAAAATCCATTTAGATTTAATGTTTTCTCCATTATTTATAAAAAAAAATATTATTACATGAAAGTTTACATGGGCAAATTATATGTAAATTTGTTTAACCAGCTTTATTTTAAACTCTATTTCAAACTCTTTTTCTTGTCTGTACTTTGTAGTTGTTTTCCCTCTCTTTTTAGAAGAGAAATAAATGAGACAAAATCACTGTCTTTTACAAACGGAAGACCTCCATACATAGCTCCCACCTCTACTTGGGATACACTACAAGGTTCTGAGTGGTGGACAGCAGTGTTTACTCTCTTCCTTCTCAGGTACCCCTATAGCCGTGGACTAGAATGGAAGACAATCTCAAGTGGTTTAAACAGATTTGTCTTAACTTGTCACACATTATTGCCTACTGCTCCAATGAGAGATGAAAGAATTAAAAGAAAATGAGCAAAGTTGCCATTTGAAGGAAAATCAGCAAAGTGTTTTGTTTCCAAATACTTAGGATAGACAGAAATCCACTGTGCCTCAATCCTGGGAAAGAGGTGGCTACAGCTGTAAGGAACACAATTGAATATTTCTCTTTTAAAGACCTTGGCAAACACATTTTCCATGCACTGTGAGAACAGCCTGTATAGAGGAATATCAAGAATGAAACTAAAAAGCTTTCTTTCTTTACATAACTTACCTGCAATTTCTCCCTTAGGAAGATAAACTGTGTAGTGTTTTCTTTAAAAATTGTAAAGTAGGTTCATAAGACTAAGAAAGTTTTAGTTCTAATAGCTGTTATTAATTGTTTTACTACCAAAGGTACTAGCACCATTTGATTAACCTGGCCACAAAAAGCCTTTTTTCATTTTCCACCTGGAAAACATGAGAAGGTAAAATAGAGAAGTAATTTCTAATAGCAATGGCAGCATCCTACATACACAAATACCTTACTGGTTAATTTGCAGACTGCAGTAATGCATACCAGGAAACAGTGTGATATGCTTTATTGTGTGGTTTGGGAAAGGTAGAGGTTGCTGCTTTAAGGCTGCTCAAGCAATCTGAAAAGAAAAATCTGGCAAAGTAAATAAAAAATCTAAACTGAACTAAAAAAAAAATAAAATTCCACTCAGAAGAGAACTTAAAAAATAATAGCAGGGTGTCTACAAACATGAACATCTATTGCTTCCAGAGGAAGAACTGAATAGTTATCTTTCATTATAAATCAGCCAAAACAAATGACAATAAACACATGCAAATCCCCTCTTCCAAAATCCAGTGTCAATGAACCATGTAGTATCTTAAAAGGAAAAACTAAAAGGAGAGAACTGTATGGTCAGAAGTCTGATTCTAGGCGTATTGGTTTAATGCATTTATGTAATCCCTTTTTAAGAACTGTTGAAGAGGTTATAAACAAGTTGATAAAAAACAATATTTTTTCCAATTTTGTTAGGAATTTTACTCAAATATGACTTACTCAGATTTGACATCAAAGTCACCTAATGGAATATCCTTCTAGTCTGTAACTTGAAATGTCTGGATGAAGGCCAAATACTGATACTTACAAGACTCACCCTCTTTATAGAAAACTGCAATAAGTTTATTTTGCAACTATTATATAAAGCCAGGAAAAAATTTCTTTTTTATATTATGTCACTTTTCTTACTTGATTATAGAGACAAATTTCCGAAGTCTGAATTAAGAATATAAATAGTTATACTTAACATTAAGAAAGCAAAATATAAAGAATTTTTATTAGAATCCAGTCTTTCAGTCTGTCAGTATTCTGAATTTACGTAGAAGCTGTCCCATTGAATTTGGTAGGATTATGGATGTGTCAGCTTCTTGTTCTTATTACTAGATTAGTGTATTAGTAATAATGCTAAGATTTCTAAAAAGCCAGACAAGAGCTAAGCATTATGAGATTATTTTTCCTGAGAAGTTTAATATGCTGTCTGCTGTAGCTGATCACACACAGGATTAGAGAGCCTGGCAGGAGAGTTTAAACATGCCATGGATAAACTATTAAATTCCTATCAAAGACACTGGAAAGCTGCTTATTGATTTCAACTAGCCTTGGAATGGGCCTGAAATCTTGTTTATGCCTGAGACCTCTCTTGTGCTTTCTTGATTTGAATACAGGTAGGTTCTTTAATAGCTACACTGGGAGCCTGAATAGACGTCAGATGAGGAAAATATCCATGCACAATAGGAAGAGAGTTGTGCCACCTTCTGAAACAACACCGTGGTTGCAGTCAGATGGTTTCTGGCAGCACTTCATTACAATTCAAACCATCAATGTCTTCAGAACCAAGATATTATTACACTACTTTGTTTTCTACCTTTTATTAGAAAAAATACTTTAAAAAGAACAACTTTTCTACTTGCTTTCTGATTTATTTGCTGAAAATGCTATCACAGTTTTGAAAGAATTATCTTTTATCTGCTCGTTTCTGCCCTCTGTAGCTGCAATACTTTGCACAAAGAGTAGATATCTCTTAATAGAAGAAGTTTTTCCCAAATAATTCTATCTTTGTTAAAAGTAATAACTAATTTGTATAATCTATTTTGTTCAGAGAATCTAGAATTTTGAGGGGAAACACATACAAACAAACAAACAAACAAATAAATCTTATAAGAGGCATAAGGTATTTCCAAAGGAAATAGTTGGATTTTTGGTTTTATCTTTCTATGATTGGATTCAAAATTCTTTAAAAAATTAAAACAATTGAAAGAAAACATTTTTAGGTTTAAAATATATTATATTTCTGTGAGTAAAAATTCATGCATTAAATATCAACCATGTAATCCATTCAACAAATTTCTACAAGAATACAGTTGCTCTGTTTTAAAAATACACCATGTAAAATATATACATCATAATTTTTACAAGCATTTTTACTTATACTACAAATAGGAGATTTGATTACTAATGTTGCAAACCTACACTTGACTGAAGAGAACCTCACAGCTGAAGAAGGAATCATCCCTGATTTCCATTCTGTCATTTCATTTGTTCAATGAGCAGTTTGTGGCATATTTTCTCTACTCATTTAGCCAGTACATGGTGGCCCAAATTCAGTGGAATTCTTTTTAGCATGGAAGCTATCCTAATGTAACTAGGACAGTTAAACTAGGAGTTTAAAATTATAAAAGGTTAACTTTGTACATAAAATAAAGACAACACCATGATATTTTTCTTTAGAATGGCTATAGTTTAAGAGATGCTATGAAGTAAAAGTACAGGTTTGTATTTAAATGCACTGTCCCCAGATTACTAATGTGGGAATTAAAGCTTGTTGTGATTATAGAAATAGAGTGCTTGAAATTAAATATTTTTTAATATATTTTTACTCTTAAAAGTGGCCATAGTGAAGAGAGAAACTATGAAATTAAATTTGTGACTCGTATATTTAGCAACTTAACATTCTCAGGGCAATGGCATCAACCATGAACTCTGGCAAATTTGCTTTGCAAAATCCCTCTGCTTACATAGCTGCTTGTATTTCATGCAGCATTTGCAAAGGAAAAGTTTGCTTGGTGGGGAACTGGCATTTACAAGACTGATGGGCATCAGAATGTAACAAATTGCAGAAAATATCCAGGACTTAGGACTTTTTATCAATTTAGACTGTGGCCTTGAGGTAAGAATGAAGAAAATTTACAAATTTACAGTCTCATGCCCCAAGTTTCTAAGAGAAATTTTCTCATGTGTTAAGCTTCTGAAATTTCAGATAATCATAGGACAAATATGGATTAATTTCCCTGATCATAAAATAAGTATGTATGTCTTACTCTTTCTTGTATAATCCTAACTATGGTAGTCTCCAAGAACTGTGTCTATGCAAAATCTAGCTAAAGGAAAAAAAGCTTTGGATTTTAAAGTTAGACTACTAAGGCAGGGGAACCCATTCTTCCAGGCTGGAAGATGCAAGGTTGATGACAGCAGGCTGATCCCAATGAATTTTCATTTCATTTATATTAGGGAACAATTTTATATGCCTTGTGCCTCCAAGCTGCCACGGCATATGTGGCAGCCATAGAAGAAGGGGCTGTTAAGATTTTCTGAGTTCTCTGTGGACAAAGATGTGAAAGTTCCGCTGGGGCAAGGAGGATAAATTGCCAATTATTCTTAATTAATAAACAAAGGACCTAGGAATTCCTCAAGTAGTATATTCCAGCACTTCCATTATGTACAGTTCTTCCCAGATGGCTGATACAAGCAGGACTGAGGTACCGTCACATCACCCAAAGAAAACAGCCAAAGAGAGTTTAGCAGGAGGGCATGCACTGCTCCTTTTGGCTGAACTGGTAAGACTGACTGCTGTGGCCATCCAAACTTACCCTCTGTCATTTTTCTGGCTATAATCTTTTGCAAAGCAGGAAGTAAGGAAAGAAGAAGCCAGCAACCAACTAAACCAAACTTTGAAAAGCTGGAGATAAACCTGAAGGCATAGCTGTGCAGCACATTACAAAAATATTTGAGGAGGGGAGACAACACCATTCCTCCCTATTCCTGGGACATGGACAGTAAACAACATTTTATATCATTGCCTAAAGATATTTTTATATGAAATTAGTTGTTTGAGTCTATTATTAGCTATATTTATCTTTATTTCACCGGTAACTGTAAATGAGAAAGCAAGGAATCTGTATTTATTAGTCCTTGCTGTGTGTATGTGACTAATCCTTGTCTCTGGCTCCTTTTATTCAAGTAATTACCACTAGGAATTTTAACACTAGAACTTTTATTTTTAAGCTAACTAATTATCTTCTCTCAATAATATTTTAAACAGATTTCAGCTATTAAGCGCCTGGTGCAATATAAGAGCATATGGAATAAAACCATGCCCTGTCTTTGCAGCATTTCTCTTCTGCCATGGTACAAAAGGTGATTAATATGCTAAACCAGTGTTATTTGGTAAATACAGCTTATAAGTATTTTTTCTGTCAAGCACACATCAAGATCTCTGCTACTGCCCTGAAAGTAGCATTTCCCCAGCAGCATAAGGCTGCAGAATTTATTTGCTGGAGAACATTTTCTACAGACTGACTTTCCTATTCTGATGGAAAAGTTCAGATCTCAGCTCTTCTCATATCTTTGCCTTTTCCCAGAGTGTGATTTCCTGAGCAGAAGGGAGCAGAATATTCCTTATCTGTCTCTTGCAGTGTCAGGCAGGAAATCATAGATTTTATTGAAGATCTAAAATTTGCCATTCTCTTCCATTTATTTAGCTTCACTCTTTTAAACCAGGGACACAGGAAAAAAGTCTTATCTTCACCTTCAATACACTCAATGATTCATCTCTTCTGTGTTCAGAGTTGTATTTGAAAGCTGTTTCACACTGAAGAGTGCTCAGCATGCTGCTTTATGCTTAAACAGTAGCTGACAGATCCTACACAAGAAAAGAGTCTCCTTTTCAATGCCTCATTTTCAATGAAGCTGAGGCTAGCATGGGGGCATATTCTTAGAAGAGAACTCATCACTGACACCAGTTTTCAGCAGAATAATACATTAGAAAATGGGCAGGCATGAATAAGTTTAGAGCACTGCCATGCAAAAATCCCTTGGGTTTTAAAGGAAGCAAAAAAGTGGATTCTCAAAGAAACAGTGCCAGCACTAAGAGAAATTCCCATTGTGTCCATTTACAGTACACCCATTTGTAAGTACAACAACTGAACCAACCTGACTTAATTTTACATTTTTTAGTGTCTCAAATAAAAGAAAGAAGTATGCAGAATGTGAAAAATAAGTACTGAAAATAAGGCTGAACTTTTAATAAAGTATCCAGGGACTAAAATTATGCAGGATAACAGTAGGTATCAGAGGTAACAAGAACTTCTTGCATAGGTGCAGAAATAGCAGTGATGATGTGCAGGCCAGAGGGCACTCATTATATCTTTCTTGCCTTTAAAATGCTTTCACACTTACATTTTTCATTAATTTTAACCGAGGCTATTTCTGAATTGGTTGATAACACAGTCAGTACCAAAGACATAAGAATTCAATATAGAGTAGGGCAGGAAGACATCAGTGAGAACCCTTAGGGAAATTAGATTTTGCAAAGGTGAAAACTAGGATGCTTCAAGAACTCAGTTGCTGCTGTAAAACCAGAGGTTACATCTCATAATAATGAGTTTGGTGAGGTTCTACACAAACAAAACAGTACCAGTGTTAAACTGGTTTAAAGTTCAAACTTCAGTGTTTAAAATCTCATCATTTGCTTGACTATGGCTTCCAGAGAGAATTACCTGAAGAAAATCCAGCAACTTCCTATTATGTAAAAGCCTAATAAGAGCTGGGAGTAGAAAGTCCTCCTGAACTTGGAGCTTTCCCGAGCACAGGAGGCTGTGCTTGGCCAATCTCCATCTTTGAGAACAAAAACAAGTCTTCAGGCTCCAACATGTTTACAGAATCAAATTTGATTGAATGACTCAGGTTCAGTAACTCAAAAATTCTAGATTTTTGAGCATGGCGCTCGAAATTGGAGAAGGAAAAAATGATATATTATACTTAGTACCAATTCTTTAACTCTTTTCAGATTTTTCAGGTCCACTGTTGAGATTGGCATTGAAAACTAGGAATCTGTACAGATGTCTCTACTTTAAACGCCTTTTGCTATAGTTCTGATCAAATTAAACTCTGAAGGAAAACCTACGTTTTTAAACATAATTTAATAAATTTTAAGGCATTATGCAACACAGCAGTAGTCACACTTTTGTTCCCCTGTTTGATGCCAATATTTTTATCAAGGGAGTAGATGTTTGCTGAAGACCTCTTTTTTTTTTAATGTAAATTGTCATCTGAGCATTCTAGCTGAAGATGGAGAGGTTACACTAAGTGGGAAACAAATTTCTATTACATAATAAAAATTACACTTTCTCAATAGAGCTTATTGACTGCTCTAGTGTGTTAATATTCTCTGGAAGAAAAGAAGTGTTTGTAAACTAGATCTCAACCTGCAATTATATTGCATAGTAGTTATGGTCATTTACCTCATAAAACAAACTTGAATTGTGGTTTTTTTTTTTCTTTCTTTCTTTCTTTTAATTTCATTTGAAATTCCAAAACAGGAGAACTTAGAAGGCAGAACCAGGTTAAAAGTCAAAGCCATCTGCTTTACTTCCTGCAGGGAAAAAAAAAAAAAAAAGAGAGAGAAATATGAGAAATATGTAGGTTTTGAGCAAATTCTGCCAGCATAATTGAAATAGAACAAAATCCTTGTTTATGAGCAACATTTACTGAGAACTTTCTTCCCTTTCTTTTTCTGGAATAGATATTAACTCATTTTGTGTCTTAACATTGTCACATTGAAGAAATGATGTGCAAGATGAGTCAAAATTATTCACCACTTTACAGAGAGCAAGGATTTTTTTTTTTAAATAAAAACCAGTTATTGCTATTTTGTCAGAAGTAGCATGGTGATAATTCAGGCAGTGTCTCTGTGCCAGGCAGCTCTGAGCTCCTGCCATGTTCTTTAGCAGTAGGATCTGTGCACCCAGGAACTGGGTTATGGTTTAGTGACAGGCACCAAGTCCCCAGGAGTTCTCAGCTTCCCACTTCTTAAAGCAGCCCAGCGCCCTGGGACTGTTTCTTAACAGCACCTGATCATCTGCCTCTGAGAGCATCACATTTCAGAGTCTACCTGTTTTCATCAGTCTTTACCCGTGCATTTTGAAGTCTGCTTATTTAAATATATAGTGGCAACTTTTTGAGGTCCCTGTCCCTAAGGCAAAGCATGATTCTGATACAGGCAGTGTTACATCTTTCCTGCAGATGGTATGACACTGGATGAGATAGCTCAGTGTGGCAAGCCAGCCTCCAGAGAATATTGCATCACCTGCTGTGTAAATGGTGCACTTAAAAATATGTCAGAGGGAGCTGCAAATATAAACTGATTTATATTGGAGATTAAATGCACTTGCCAGCCTTGCATACTGTCAATGAGCTGCATGAATGGAAACTGGCTAGAAGCAAGCAGTGGATGTAGCTGGCTCCATAGGCTTGAACCATGTCAGATAACCAAATATGATGTTGGTATATACAGATTTAACCAGTTAGCAAGGGCTAACTTTGTGTCAGAAAAGAAACTTGAGAAGAATCTCATAATTATACTGTAAAAGGAGAATTTGTCTAACAACACTGCTGATGTTACAAAGAACAACTTCCAAGGGATCCTGACATCCTCTCTGAATGCCATGTATGAAAGGAAAAAATTACAAAATCTTAAGCCACTGAACATTTTTTTTTTTTTGAGGAGGATATTACTCAGAATCCTTAGAATGAATTGTCAAGAAATGCCCCTTATTGTTATCAAGTTTTACAGGTATAGCTGGAAGCACATCTGCCAGCAGATAGCAGGCAGGGAAAGCCTCCTGAACTTTATTACTTGTCAATCAAATGCAGTATACCACTGTCCTACTAGTGACAGAATTTAGTTGTGCTTAGTTCACAGAACTTTATAGTGGATGTCTTCCTCAGCATCTCATTGATCAACAAATTTCTGCAATTGAGTCGGTTCAAATAATCAGTAACAGCTTACTCCTTAATGCTTCATAAGCATGTGGTAGCAGTTTACTTAATTACTAGGTTTGAAACTGATTTTGGACATTAAGCTCCTGATAATTCACATAAATACATATAATTTTGGTTTTGGTGAGCTGTCATTGTATCTCACACTTACAGTCCACATCACCATGCTGAATAATGAAGTTAAAATGGATTAAGAAAACACCAGCAAAAAGAAGTTTTATTTTCAGCAAGCTTTCAGCCTCCAGTCATTAAAACATTTGTTAAAACATTTGCAGGGGAGGAAGTGGGGAGGATATTTTTCATTAAAAGACAGGGTAATCTCTCTGGAGTGAACTGATCCCACGAGAAGGTTCAGTGGGAGCCAGCGGAGATGACCAAGGCTGCCTGCCTGGCTTGCCCACCTCGCTCCCCAGATGGCCAGAACAGCCTGCTGAGCTGCTTCGGTGTCCAGCTCCTTGTCTGAACTGCCTGACAGGCAGGGTGCCCTGCATGCCCTCCACTGCCTCAGCTCATAGCTGTGTGAGAAATGCAGTTTTGCACACCTCTGCACCTCTACTAGGCACTAAAATCTTTTGAAATTTATCTTGTGCAACAAAGAGATGATACGCTTTATCTTACACATGTCACTTGTGATAGAAGGTAGCTGCTACTCTAACTTTTCAAATCAGATGCATATTCCAACCATTAAAATCACATAAGAAAATAGTGGACAGAATTCAGGACTGAAAATACACTGAAGAGCGTGCCTGGAGCAAGAGGTGTACGAATGAGGATCCAAGAAATGTTACAGATGTCAAACAAATGGAAAGGGGAATGATAGCTGCCTGCTGCCAGGATGCAGAGGGAGCAAGGCCAGGCACTTCGTCAGTATCTGACTGAGCCATCATCACAATTGTTGTGTCCAAACTCAGGGGTGCAGGGAATAATCTACTATAATGGAAGGAGATCTCTCTTGGAATGGAAGCACATTTTCTGATTGTAGAATTGCCTTCTGAAAACAAAGTCACTCACTCCTTGGTTGTCTTGAGGGTATGAACGCAGCACCAAGGAAAGTATCTGACCGAGGCACATACTCTTAAATGTAGTCACTAAGGTGAAATTCAATAGATTTCACTATACAGATCCTACCTTTATTTTTGTCAAAAAATACCCAAAGAACCTGATTTCTCACTTCAAGGTCAGACATGCATTTAGGCCCTAAGTGAATTCTTCTCTCCCTCAGCAGTTAACAGGGTATTGCAACATTCATTTCCACACAACATTACTGCTATAAACCTTTTTACACACTTGTTTTCTACTGCCTCAGGACTTGACAACTTGCCAATTTAACATACTGCCTTCCGGGCTGCAAAAAGCATCTCTATTCCATTTGCAAGGAGAACCCATTTTTCTCTATCTTTGAGCTTTGAGTAAACTTATACAACCAGCTTAATTACTTCTAATATTTAATATTTTAACCCATATGTAAAAAGTCAGAGATACTGTTTTGTCAGCTCATTCAATTCTAAATGCTTTGCCCAGGATTTATTCTTGTCCTAAGTATACTTTCTATGTCACATTTCAATCAGGGACAAAACCTGATTTAATGTCATAGCTTTCTCTTTATCCTCATCTTAATCTTAACAAATTAGGAGGTTTTACATTCCATTTTTCGTTATTTTATTTTTAAACAATCTCTATAAACTGTGCTCTATGGTAGCTTAATATTGCAGGCATTTCAGAAGTGTTTATGGGGTGCAATAACTTGCCAAACCTTTAGAGCAATACAGGCCATTTCGAACAAAACAGAGTGCTCAGATTCCTTACTTGAAGTTTTTTCCCAGAAATGATTCAGTTAATAAAACTTGATGCAGTTAATATTAAGAAACAGATATTTAAAAAAATGAAAATAATAATAAAAATTTAGGCCCTCAACTATGCAAATTACCAATATGCCAGTTTACTAACACTTGGTTCAGCTCACATCTCAATGAGCTGCGACAATATTTATGGCATTGCTCATTAAAAAAGCCAGAGAACTAATGTAAATTTAAAGATTGAATGACCTGTGCTCATTTTAGCCTAAGAACTACTTTTATGAGGCACACAGTCTCTCCTTTAGCAATTCACCAGCAGGGCTAGTCACACACAGAACATTATTTACTAATGGCTTCTCTACCCAGATTATTTTATACCTCAAACAGTTTCAAAACATCATCATTCTCACAGTTCTCACAGAAAATAAAAAATGCATATGTGTAGAAAAGAGGAATCAGACTTTGAACAAAAGCAAGCACTTCCCACAACAAAACCATCCCCTGTTGTTTCCACTATCTTTATCACTTCCCTTTCTGAGGCAAGATCAAGATATCTAGAAGAGAGACCCAAACACCTGAACAACAACAACAAAAAACCCACTTCAGCATGCATACTTATGTGTGTATTTTCAGTATTCAGTTGCACCTAGAGAAAAGCAGCTTTAAAGGCTGAACAGGCACACACACCCACAGGTATTAAAAACAGCAGTCTGCCAAATTTGAAGCAAATAAGCCCAACACTTAGTAGATTTGTGCTGTGTGTTGAACAATAACTGTGATGCCATAAAACTTTCTGCCTTAACTCCACAATGCTTCCTCCAAGAAGACTAACCTTACCACAAGCAACAAGAATTCCCACAGATGAACCCACTTACAGCTACAAGAGGTTCAATTTACTACAGCAGCTGCAGCAAATTGATTTCTGAGCTGAGAGTGGCTTATTGGAGAATTTCCAAAAATGAGCACAATCAGCACAGGCGAAAGCCCAGAGAGAAGCAAGCCCTCTTCAGGGAGGCTGGTTCATATACTGGGTTGTCTGTGAAGTTAGACATGGATGGAAAAAATAATGCACAACTCAGGATCTGTGTGTTTACGTGAAAATGACTTAGCTAGTCATGCTGCTATGAATTAACCATTCTTCTCTCTCAGCCTGAAAACTGCCGGCCAACTGGTTACAATAATGCATTGAAAATATAATTGTGTACAGGATTTTTGTTGCTGGGTTGCCTTAATAGAATGTAATATATCAGAGTGTCCAGCATTTTTTCCACAACCAGATGACTTACAATAGCTCTGGTGAGGAAAAAGAACCCTTAACAATATGTAATTTGTAACAGAATATTCTGATTCTTGGATTCAATGTCTCATGATCAGCATTTCACCATATCAGGATCATTACAAGATTCCAGTTGCAAAGATGCACAAAGTCAGCCTCCATGATTAGAAAATCCTGCCAAGTACCTCTGTCAGGAAGAGGGTTGCCTGTCAGGATGCACTGCCACCACTGACCAGATAGGCTGCTCCCACAGAGAAGCTTACCTAGAAACAGCTGTAAATGGAAGAAATCAAGAGGGATAGAGCAATCTGGTCAAAAGCTCCTTACCTAAAGCACATATTCATTCAGACCTCAGCTCAAACTTGAACTACATCTGTTCTTCAACAGAAATCTGCCTGGAATGTGGTTTTCTTTGGAGAGGAGGGGAGGGAGAAGTGCTCCCACAAATCCCAAATCTTGCAAGTTAGATCTTATACAGATTTAGATTAATGAACTTACAGATGACTATTACATGAAGATATTTATTTTTCTCCACCATTTTTCTGTTATCCTCCTTTCAGACAATGTACTGTAAGTGGGCACAGGCCTATCCAACCTGACTTACAACTGAGTTTGCAGTGCCACCAGGTTGCTGAGAAATTAATTGAACCATGGCACATGTCATGTTCCTATGAATATATGGTACCCCATGTACTTGAATAGGGGTGTAGCAGCATCTTGAGTCCAAACAAATATCATGGGAAATAAGAATTAGAGCAGGGAAAACTTTTCAATATAAGCATGATCGCACAGACAGGAGAGCCTTTCCTGCATTCAGTAATGCATTTCTCCAGAATGCAAATAATCATCTTTGCAAATAAGCAGGTTATGGCTGCACAGGCCCCAGCAGAACTATCAATCCACATAAATTTGTATGCTTCTTCACCCACAAAGTAAGACTAATTAGGAAAATAATAATATATTTTATTAAAAAGTAGATAATTCTAAAGGCACTTTTCATGGAGGAAGCTATATAGGGAGGAAGTGCTGTTGTTAAATCATAATCCACTTAAGAAACTAGGTGCTAATAACTTTTGAAATTTATCTTGTGTGACAAAGAGATGATACACTTTATCTTACACCTGTAATTTGTTACAGAAGGTAATTGCTTCTCTAACCTTTCAAATCTAGATGCATATTCTAGCCAGTAAAACCACACGAGAAAATAGTTGACAGAAGCATTGCATTTGTTGTGCTGGATGCCTGTCTTATGGCTGACTAGATCACTCATAAATTTGTATTTCAGTGAATTACTCAACTTTCAGGAGCATAACCACATAGAATAGATCCTTGGAGTGTATTCAGCAGTCTGATCTGCTTCAAAATATCTCTGAACTAATCAGTGCCACCTCTGTGGCAGACCATCCTGATCTTTCAGTGATAGATAGCAGAGATACACAGTGTCGATGCAGATTCTGCTGTTATTCATTTACCATTGCACACCAAAATATCATAATTAAAGGAATAACTTCTGCCCTACCCGGTATATAGTTGTAGTATATTGCAAGTCACAACTCACATTGCTTCTTTCTTTTTCAAATCCTGATGTGACCAGCAAATTTTACTCATGGCAAACTCAAAAATGTCTCTTTTCCCCTCTTTTTTTTTTTTCTTTTTTTTTTTTTTTTTTTTTTTTGTTATAGACCTTGCCTTCTCTAATAGGTGCATTGGAAGAGAAAAACACAGGCTGGAAGATGAAAACATGTACCCTGCTAAAGCAACAAGCCCTGTGAGATCTTTTCATGGACCAGGTCTGTGCTTTATTGAAGGGGAGTGGTAGCGGAAATTTTCCCAAATTGTGCCTGTTGAACTGCCAGAACCATGCAACTTTTTTCAGCAACTTTGCACACAAAACCGAATTTAATGAGAACATTGTTGCATATTTCTGGACACTTTTGGGGTGAGAAGAATGAAGCAAAGGAAGAGAAAGATCGAGAATTTCCTCAGCAGTCTTCCAATATGTTCTAGTGACTTGGGAGAGTAGTTGTACTGAATGCCAGTATAAAAATTTCAATCAATTTCAATCAATTAGTTTAAACAACTAATACTCATTTACTGGAGAATAGGTAATATCTCTGAAATCATTTGTGAAATACAGTAATTGCCAGTGCAATTATAAGTGGGCACAATCTGCAGAACTCTCATTTGCTTCCAGGTTGCTGCTGTGCAGTTTATAGAGCAAATTCCTGCAGTTACTGCATGTTACTGCAAATGCCAGTTTTCCCAGCAAAAGGCAGAGTTCCACAGTCATACCATTGTCCTACATCTTTTTAGAGGTGCTGGTAAGATACTGATCTATCAACTTGGTGTAGTATGTTAAGAAGTTTCCTTGACTACATAGGTTTGCTGCTCTTTTAGTTGATTACTATTGGAATAAAAATTTTAAAATCAGGCCAAGATTTATTTATGTTCTTATGCGAACTTGTCTTCTTTCTTATCCTTAACACTTGTTTAAAGTCTTATTGAAGTTAAGTTTTCTGCAGGGCTGAAAGAAAGGGACCTTGGGGTCCTTTTTAAGGGCAAGTTGAACATGAGCCAGCAGTGCCCTGGCAGCCAGGAGGGCCAGCTCTGTCCTGGGGTGCATCAGGCACAGCAGGGCAAGGAAGGGGATTGTCTCACTCTGCTCTGCACTGGGGCAGCCTCACCTCGAGTGCTGGGGGCTGTTCTGGATGTCAAAATATAAAAAGATATTAAGGTATTGGAGAGCATCTGAAGGAGGGCTGTGAGGATGGTGGAAGGTCTAGAGGGGAAGGCTTGTGAGGAGTGGCTGAGGTCACTTGGTCTCTTCAGCCTGGAGGAGACTGAGGGGAGACCTCATTGAGGTCTTCAACATCCACACAAGTGAAACAGAGGAACAGGCACCAACCCCTTCGCTCTTGTGACCAGTGACAGAACTTGAAGAAATAGAATTAAGCTGACTGAGGGGATGTTTAGGTTGGATGCCAGGAAAAGGATTTTCACCCAGGGGGTTGATTGTGTCCTGGAATAGTCTCACCAGGGATTTGGTCACAACACCAAGCCTGACAGAGTTCATAAAGTATTTGGACAATGCTCTAAGGCATTCTTGGGGTGAGATTTTTAGAGTGTCCTGTGCAGGGCAAGGAGTGGGACTTGATGATCCTGATGGCCCATTCCAATTCATTATATTCTATGATTCTATGAAAGCATGAAATTCTGTGTGTTACTGTGCTCTCAGGGTAGGAAGAGACCAATTAATGTAAATCATAGAGATTACTTGCAGGAAACTTACCTAGTAGAGTTATTTCATTCATGGAATCATATAATGATTAAGGCTGGAAGACATCTCTAAGCTAATCAATACCAACTCTAAACCAGCATCACTGTAATGACTTCTAAACTGCATGCACAAAACCCGTGTCCATATGTTTCTTGAACACTTCCATAGGTGGTGACTCCAACACTTCTCTGGGCAACCTGCTCCAGTGCATGAAAACTATTTCAGTGAAGAATTTTCTTATAATAGCCATTCCCAACCTTCCCTGGCACAACTTGAGGCCATTTCCTCTTGCTACCTGGACACCCACATGTCTACAAACTCTTTTTGTGTAGTTGTAGACAAGGTCCCCCTGAGTCTCCTTTTCTTACAATGTTTTAAGCACTTTTGGAATATACTAAACATTATGTTCTCTAACCATCAATTCTGATGCTAGTTTATTATGAATACTGTGTGATGACTTGTCTTCTTCAGTCTCTGTCACTAAGGAATTAAAAGAACCTGAAACTACCCAAAACAACCAAAGCAAAAAACTCACATGACAAAAGAAACAACCCAAAGCAATGTCCATCAACCGTTTTATTTTCCTTTTCCTACAAGATATGGAAAGTAATGCTGCATCAAATGGTTAAAGGAGGGGTGTCTAATTTGGAGTTAGGACATGGTACAAAGGATGCCGAGGCTCCAGGACTCTCCCCTGGTGAAAAGTCTTTGTCTCTCAGTCTGCTGAGCTGGTTGGCTCCTCTCAGAGCGTTCGAGCGTTGTCTATTTCCCCTTTACCAGCAGCACCGCTGGCGTTTACACGGACAATGGGGCTCTCCCCATGCGAGTGCTCCCCGGCGGGTGCAGCAGCAAGCCCCGTCCTTCCATTGTGGGAAGGAAGACGCTCCCGCAGGGCACGGAGGAGCCTTCCCTTCCCTGCCGGCACTGCGCACCCTGCGCGCCTTCCCGGGAAGGCGCTGGAGCCGCGGATTCCCTCCGGGAACTCGCTCCGCCGCGAGGGGTCACCAAAGGCGCCCGCATCGCGGCGGCTCCGGAGCATCGCAAAAAACCCCCGCATCCCGGAGAAACATGACATGATGGTAAAAAAAAAAAAAAAAAAAAAAAAAATATATATATATATATATATATAAAATTAAAAAAAATATATATACATATATATACACACACATATATACATATATATATAAATATATATATAGTTCCAAGCGGCATCTTCGCGCCTGACACGTTTTTCCTCCTTGCTGGCTCTCCGCTAGGTGCCAGCAGTGAAATCGGAGTAAAGCAGCCCTTAGTCCAGCCTGTGGAGAAAACGGCTTTATCCTTTCAGCTAAGCCCTCACAGAGTAATGCAGTTGAGAAACTCGCATTATTGGCGGTTTTCCTGGAAATTACAGAGCTCTTTGCTTTTAGGCTTCCAGCCTGCAGGCCTCAATAATTTACAAAAGTACGGCTCTGCATTGGATGCAATGCACTTAAAGTAAATGTACTTGGGCTGGAAAAAAGACAAGTATTGTTGGTTTAATGTTAGTAGTTACTTCATAATGTCAGCTATTAGTCTTGTAAAATACTCCCAAGTTCTTACTTTTGTAAACTGAACGGGCCTGATCTTTCAGACAAGAGCCCCCATCTGCACTGAAACTGCAGCAAGGCAGGAGACTGAGTTCCCTTGCATATTTACAGCAATGTCTAATTTTGTAACAGGGATACTCATTTTATGCACGTGTGTTTAAATGCTGCTACTCTTTTACTGTTGTCTGCAGACCAGATTAAAGCAGTAAGCTTTTTTATCTTGGATTTTTTCAGGCTGAATCTTCAAACTAGTTATAGTACAAGCTAGAGTAGGGTCCAAGAAGTTACAGCACACAAAAGAATCAGTCATGGACTAGATGAGAAGGAAGGAATGAAATACACTTGTCTGAAGATGAATTCATCTTGACATGAGTTAAAACAGTGTAAACCTGCTGTAGGTAGGGCACATTCTAGAATTCTGAGGGGTTGGTATAAACCTTCTACCTTAGTTCTACTCCTGACTAATCAAAAGTATTTTTTGTGGGACAAAAATCAGAGCTGGTATAACTTCAGCTTTCCAGATTATGTGCATCTGTGAGATTCTCGTTCAAAAGGGAAATCCCTATCTCAATAGTATTCATAGCTCCTTAAATACCAAATACAGAGGTATGAAGGGTTTGCAGAACCCAGAGTATCTTTTCAGAAAGGAAATAATTACTTTAAGTTCTTGTCTCCCTGTTCGCTCACTTTTTATTTTGTAATTTTTTCTCATGTTTTGATTCTCCTGAATATTCTGAAGTATATCAACTTTATGGTCCATGTGCTCTAAACATTTAATTTTGTTCCTTTAATTTACAAAGATCCCTTTTCACAGCCTGGTTATATAACTGTAGTATTTTTAAGGTGTATTAATTCCAGTATATACTCCTGTACTCCACAGATTTTGTTGAAAAAAAATAATGTCACTCCATCATTTGGGATGACAGAAATATCTTGAAAGAATATGACCTAGTGATTGAAGAACTTTATCACACGTTATGGAATTTTTTGATAGAAACTCAGTGATTGATTTTCTGTTTTTCTTCTCTGAAAAAGTGTAAGAAAATATTTATGTGTTTAGGCTGGCTTTTACTATGTGCTGCATCATTGCTGCAATGCACTCAGTGACTAAGTACTGTGTTAATTTTTGTTTTATAATTCTTTGTGATCTCTTGAATGATGCTTTATAATGCTTTTTTATATTCTAAAAATAGCTATCATAAAAAGACAAAGAGGATGGTAGGTGTTTATTAGAAGAAATAGTCAGCTGTTTCTCTATACACATTATATGTAACATACCACATACTGACTTAAATCACTAGACTAAAGAAGGCACTAAAAAAGATAAAGAATAGTTTTATTTTTAAATTATACCTGTAAGGAGACATTCAGCCATGCACAGAATATTTGTCTCTTTTCTGGGTCGACTCCTTGTGCTGTACATGAATATTTTGAAGAAGTGGTGTCAAATAAATTGTGACTAAAAAAAAGTGGATTTCAAATAAAACCAGAGAAGGAAGTAATTTAATAAAAATATTTATTGGAAAAAAATTTCATCATAATTTGGCTAACCTAAGTAAGTAAAATACTAAGTATGATTACAGTAATTAGGATGCAAATGGCTAGTACCATGAGCAGAACGATTCGGCAATATTTTGAATGTTTTTTTTCTCGCTCCTTCTTTTTTAACAAGGTATCATACCCAGGAGTATAAATATCCCCCATCCAGAACTGCAGATCATTAGGATTTTCCTAGAAGAAAAGTCAGGAAAATGAAATTAGTTTCTCTCTTGTATACACAAAGTCATTAGAACATACCCAGAAGTATTTTGGCTATCATCAGACACTGATTAATGAATTTAAGACATCACAACACATATGCAAGACACTTTCACTTGAATGTAGGTTGTGCTACTTTCCAGATGCTTGCAAATGTTCCACTGGGGAAAATTAAAACCACACTTTTCATCCAGGAACCAAAAGTAGGACACCAGCCATTGAAATGTGTTTAAAAACCCAGAACAAACCATGTTGTCTTCTCAAGAAGAGATGTCATACTGTATAAACACAGTTCTGAGTCCCTTTTCAAAGAAATGGAACAGAAAAAAAAAGAAAAACCCACAAAAGTAATCTTAGATGTGATTTGTGCCAACGCCACAGGGAGGGAGGATCCTGTATAGTGTGGATGAGACTAAGAAAAACATATGTAATTTAATAACAGAATTTTGCTACAAACATTTATAAAGTGACTATATAGTATTTAAGTGCCATATTTGTAGTTCTTCCCTATGTAATTTGAGTTGTACAATGTTGTGGTTTAAGAGTTTCTCTAATCAGAGGTCATGTACTGTAAAATTGAAATTCCTGGAATCTCAGCAGATATGTAGACTTCTTTCCTGATCAGACTCATGTTAGTGTGATGTCTGTACCAGAAAATACCTCCACTTTTACTTCTGTAATCCCACCTAAAGATCCAGGAGAGCTGCAGAGTGGTTTATGCACACACCACACATCTCACAGCAATTCACTTGCTCAAACTCAGCACGACAGCCAATTACCTTTATGTGGCTGGCCAAGTTGGAGTGCAGTGACTGTCTGTCATACTCTTGCACAGTCCAGGAAGGGGTCTTCTTCTTCTCCTCCCAGTCATCATCCACATGGATATCACTGTACAGTGGGTTGCTCTTGATTGTGGATTTCAGGGTGATGGGGGTAATGTGTTTCCCCAGGGATTTGTCTATTATTTCTTGACTGACCTTGTTCAAGTCTAAGCCAGGCAGCTCAGTGGCAGCTCTCTTTTCTCTCTGTAAGACACAAGTTACATCAGAACCTGGCTTTCACTTGCATTACCTACAATACAGGCCCTCTTCCAGAATTATCACTTGTAATGCAACAAAATCATTTTAAAACTGCACATGCAACCATTTTTCTCCTTCTGGCAAACTTCTACAGTGAGAGAGCTTGACTGCTCACTCTGGACAGATTTCTTTCTTCTAGTGAAAGACATCAGGTGGGTACAATCTGAACATTAAGTTCTTTTGCAAATGTGAACTGACATTATGATGCCTGCTGGAAAAAGGCCTCTGTTTTAGTGAAACAGTGCTACGGAGAGCTGCAGTAGAGCATTATACCTCTGGTGGAAGCCATGGATGTGCAGGAGCAAAGATGTAAGGACAAAGCAGAATGATCACAGGGGCAATGGTGTGTAAATGACAAATTCAACTGGACATGCATCTCTGATAGCAGGGGTGTGGCACAATTCTGTTCACATTCTTGAATTCTAGATCCATGTCAGGATGTCAAAGAGGGTCTTCATTCAACTGTCAGAATTCACAGGTAATTAAATGTCTGAGCACTTTCCCAATAACAAAAGCTGTTAAATAAGACCTTTTAGAACATGTGGGTGTCAAGGGAGGAAGAAGAATAACAGCCCTGGTGGGATCATATTTTTTGAGAAGTCACCAGCTGCCTCCTAAAACAGCACTAAGGGCCTCTTTAGGGATCTGTAATATAGTAGTCACCATACTTTTCAATCTGTAATTGCCTGGAGGAATGCAATCAGACTCTCTAGTCCAAGCTATTCAAGATTTGTCCCAGCCTTCTGTCGCAATACTTTCAATTAACCTGTCACTGATCTTTGGTGCCACAGTGTGTCAGCTACCTAAGAGACCCGATTTTTGCTGAGCCTTTGCCTTACACTGACACCTCTCCCATCTCTTCGGATTTTAGAACCGACACAGAGCATATTCATCCCTCCTCACGAGTACTTTTATCCTTAGGAACTTTATGCTGAGTCAAGGAGAGCCTTGGCTTGACCCAGTGGCCCTGTGTCAGGTATGCTGGGAGGGGACAATACCCACCTCTCTCCTGCTCTGAGAAGTCACAAAGGTGAGTTCAGCACCTGCTGCATGATGTCCATAAGGTAAAGTGCACATAGTAAACAGCCAATGAAGAAGCTGGGTCCTGAGAAACTTACTTCCATGTAAGGATGACTTTCCCTGAATTTTTCACTTTTTCTGAGATCTCCAGATGTTTAGGTACTGCAGGCTGGATGGACTTCAGCTGCAAAAGGGCTAGGGGCATGTATTGCTTCTTCTTCCACCTTTCTGGTGGGAGCTCAGGGCAGCTGACCTCCTGCATACTGACTTTGAGAACTGCTTGGACACCTCATGAAGTCAGTGAAGGTCCCTAAGATGATAGCAAACTGTTGGCTACTTCTGCTTGAATAATTTTCTGTCCACTTGGTGGGCTGGGGAATCCATTTTCATTGGAAGTCAGCCGCTGTGTGCCATCACCTACTTCATGACTGCAGTGTCTGGGTGCATGTATAGATTTGCATACATTAGTCTGAGCCAGGCAGGTGTAGAAGGAAGCATAAGAACTGATTTCCTTCAGAAAGTGAAGGTGGAAAAGAGAAAAAACAGCAGACTTTGTCTAAGAAACTCTAGGAGGAAGCATCATGCTGGCATTCCTATCACTAAATCCTGCAGAAGTGACTAAGCATGTTTCCCATCAATAATTGCCATTAGTAGGCGGGTGGATCCTCAGTGACCTCCCATCCTTCTGTTAGTTCATCATTTCCACATGTCATTTGTTAGCCTCCACACATCCCCTGATAATATCACTCTCTGCATTGCAGTTACAGCTGGCACTGAAGCCCTCTGGGCTGTACTGGCCAGATTTCAGCTGAGCTGGTGTTTTTAACTGCCTTTTCTTTCTGACTGCATTTTATTTACTTTATTTCTTATTTAAGATTTGTCATGACCTTAATGACTCTTCCCTCAGGCTTGTTAAATAGTTGAAGTTGGAGAACATTTTGTTGAAGAACGCGAACTTTCTCACCAGGGGTTGATTGGTCTCCCTAGGCTAAAATGTTGTGAAAAGAATGTGACTTGACCAGTGAATTGACTTGTGAATTGAAAAGAATTACTTGCCCAGTAATTTTTAAAGCTGTTTTACATAAAATACTCCAAAACTTGGAATAGATGGCATGATGCAAAAATTTGTACATAAAAACGGTGCTTTGTAGCAAAATGTTTTCACCTACTGTCTGAAGTACCTTTCTTTTCATAGGCATGGGGAAAGTGTGGTGGCATGGAGCAGATATAGAGAAGGAATGGATTGGGAGGAGCAACCAGGTTTTATCATGAGAGCTGGACCAGAATTTGGGGTAGAATATAGTTTGCAGAAATGTTAGAGAACAGACATTGAAGTGACAAACTAATTGGGCGAATGTACTTGAGTACAGCAGATGCTTGCTTGTAAAATTTCTGTGGTAGATATGTCCTAAAGACTAGTTTGATAAAAGGACAAAAGCTTGAATCACATCAAATCCCAAAAGTTTTGAGACTAAGATATCATACAAAGAAATATGAACAATATTTCATTAAACATAAGCACTTCTAGAAGCAGAGAAACATAAGGTTAGATAACACAAACATGCTTGCTAGTATTAGTTACTGAAAAAGCTACTTTTTAACATTTTCTTTTAAGATTCAAAACACATCCGAATCTTTATCACAGACTCTGACTCATGCAGCAAATGTTCAAAGAAAGAGAAAAGTATTGTAAATTTAGGTATCAATATCCATTACAGGATTCATACTATATACACTGAATATAAGAAGACAGTGTGAATGTGGCTGGAACAGAACAAATCAAAGGCAGTTCATGTTATTATTCACCAAATGGAAGGAGCAAACAGCGAATACTCAAAGAAGTAGTAGTTAGGAAGAACACTGAAAAGTGTAGATGAAATAAGTTTGTGAAATACTTATTTAACAAGCTGAAAAGTGCTCAACTCTGCAAACAAATAACTGTGTTTCATCTACATAGAAC
Organism: Chloebia gouldiae; assembly: GCA_003676055.1. NCBI lineage: Eukaryota > Metazoa > Chordata > Aves > Passeriformes > Passeridae > Chloebia > Chloebia gouldiae. The sequence goes on along the minus strand of QUSF01000046.1, from coordinate 3,472,090 downwards.
TCATGAGCAAGAACACTGTTATAACTGGCTAATAACTCATTTTTCACTGAGAAAAATATGTTTCTCTTTGACAGACCCAGAGAGCTGTCACATACAAGTACTAGTATTCTGTGAAAAGCCCAGAGATCTATAGAAGGTTGATGTTAGTTCCATTACTGAGTCAACATGTGCCTACTCCATGTTTTTTCTTGCTGATTATTTTATAATGCAAATTATGCATACCTTACAATACATACAACTAAAATAATAATTTAGTCTTTATTACTAGGAAATATTTTTATCTTGACTTCATCCTTCTCTTCCCGCTTCTATTGTTGTTGATAGCACTGAAACAACCCAAGAGCCTAACTATTATTTTCTCAGACTGTGATACGAGGTATCACTCATCAAGCCCTGGACATCAACAGTTAAGGCTAGACCTTAGTTTCAAGCCCACCCACCTGAAAGAAAAAAACAAAGAGGCAGATTAAAAAATTAAGGAAATATGCGTCCTGGAACTCAAGATTTTCTTTCCTTTCCCCCCAGACAGAATCAGTTTCTCTGTTCCCATGGGCAACCCCAGTTTCCACTTGATGTTGGCAATCATGCTCAGGGAAAGTAAGAAATGCTGTTGATGGGCAGCTACAGCTAGAAGTTTTAACCAAGGCAGCCCTACAGAAATTTACAACCACCAAATACTACAGGATTTGTTTCATAACAGCGTTCTCAATCCTAATGAAGGATGGTCATTATATTAGACAGTAGTTTGTTTAATACTATAACCCTCTATCGTGCAAAAACCTTGTAACAGATTGTGGAGGACCCTCCCTGTACTCATAAGGACATTCTTCTGATGTAGAGAACTATTTTGAAAGCAAACAAAAGGTCTGACAGACAAAAAACTTCTAGGGTGTAGCTAAGGATCCCTGTGGTAGGTATATCAACTGTGTAGGTATTACTAGTTTTGCTGCATTTGGAAAATTAAAAGCTCTTTTGTTATGGAGAATACGAGCGCTTGAGAGCTTCATTCAACAAATCACATCTCGTAGGAGATGTGAAGGAAAAGCAGTCGGGAAGGCAAGGATTAATCAAAGGCATAAGGAGATAAGAAAGACAGTAGGGCAGACAGCTCATATCAAGGGCTCCTGAGAGGCCTGAGCAGGTCCAGACGAGGCTGCAAAGATAATCAGAGGATTGAAGCATCTCTACTTGTTCAGCCTGGGGAAGAGAAGGCTACAGGGAGACCAAGTAGCACCTTTCTAATACATACAGTTATCTGACACGAAAGCTGAAGAGAGAATTTTTACAAAAATAAGACAAGGGAAATGGCTTTAAACTGAAAGAGGGTGAGTTTAGATTAGTTATAAGGATGACATTTTTCTCTGTGAGGATGGTGAGACACTTGAACAGATTGCCCAGAGGAATTGTGAATGCCAATCCCTGACAGCATTCAAAGCCAGGCTGACTGGGGCTTTGAAGACACCTGCTCAAGTGGAAGACATCTCTATGTATGGCATGGGAATTGGCACCAGATGACCTGTAAGGTCCTTTCCAACTCAAACCTTTCTGTGATTCTGGAAATTAAACTTTCCTTAAGGAAGGAAATGAAGGGGATCTGGATTCCTTGTCAGAGACATTAAGGCAGCCTCAGGTTGCCTTAAACTTAGCCTCAAAACTGAAAAACTACCTGACATGGCAGGAAAGAGATGGTTACAAACACTTCAGCCAAAGTGACAGAGCTATTTAGACAAAAGTGAATATTCATATGGACTATTTTAATTGCACAATATTGAGACTACTTCTTGTAATGAATTGTTTAGTTTAAAAAGTTTTTTTAACTGTCATTGGCAATGCAGCTCTGCAGGGCTGTGAGTGCATTATATAAAAACTTTTGTACAGTCACAGACCAAGGCTCCTGCAAACCTTGCTGCTCGCTCTTATTGTGGCCACTTGCAGTTGTTTAGGGAAGAATAAGGGAGAGAGTGGAAATATGTAATTCACATTTGAGCCAGGGGACAAAGAAGGGATTCTAACCCAGCACCTAACTTACAGATTTTTAAAAACCCTCTTGCCCTGGTATACTGGATATAAAAGCAAGGACAGGACACAGGCATTAACTCATATGTAAGGCTCAAAAAACACCATGCCAAGAAGTAGCATGCTGCTAAGACTGAATGCTCTCTTCTGTCTTCCAAAAATAGGGGGGCAAAAGGGAAATATAAACAAGAAAGAGAAGTCTGAGAATTGCAGAAAACTACCAGGCTGACTACAGGGGAGACATGCATGAGAAACAGATATGGAGGATTAATCATCTGGTGTGTGCTGGGCATTAAAACATATTGTGGGGCAGAGAGTCCAGCAGGACTGGAAATTGTCAGGGTGAGCAGAATGCAGTCAGCAGTGATACATTTGCAGGAGAAAGTCTGTACTTTTTATGCTGCTTTTCACAAGAAAGGGCCAAAATTCCTGGACTGCTTTATGATTTGTTTTAGTCAAAGTAGTCAATGAAAGTACATGCTAAGCAGAGAAGCTGTTTAGTTTGCCTGATACCAAATAGGAAAGTGAGGAGAAAGACAGCAGTTTTTTGTCATTACATGAAGCTACTTTTATTAATGGAAGCAAATTTTAAAACTTAAAAGTGGAGAAAACACATAAGAATTTCAGTGCTTTTGAATTTAAGCAATCTCATAATAAAAGTTTGGAAGAGACCACAAACATACCACTAACATACACTTTGCATAGGGAGACTTGAGTAGCATTAGTTTCCTCAGAGAATATTAACGTCTAAAGAGAGAATTTAGGCTACTCTCAAGGTTTAATGACTTTAGGAATCTTTAGATCATGCGCACATGTTCTGAAATTAATTCTCTCTCTCCTCCTCCCATTTCCCCTTTTTCCATTTCTGAATTAACTAACCCTTAAGCCCATTATCTCTCTCATCTTGATGTGAAATATGTTATGCCTGCACCATTAGTTGTCCACTGTGCCATCGTGTTTTCGTCTAATGTCTGGAACTCATCAGTACTTTTCCCTTTATTTGATTGTCAGCAAAAGGAGAAAAAGAAGGCAAGCTCCTAAGGGAGAGAGAATGGCACAATGAATTTTATCTGGACAGCTTGAATTCACTAATGGCTACATAAAAAGTATAGACTGTATCCTAGGTTTAACACTTTTACAATATACCACTTTGCAAACTCCATTTTTGGAGTCATGGTGAGTACAGACATTTCCTTTGTAACAGCCATCCCGGGATGGGACGCAGAGTTCCAGGAAAACCTTCTCGCTGGTGGCAAAAACGCGGAGCACAAGTCAAAAAGCGCAGGGCTCCCTACACATTTTTAATCGTCCCGCAGCTCTGCAGCCCTGGCTCGGTGACAGCGCGTCCTGATTGACAACAATGGGGAGAAGGATCCCTGCTGCGGGGCAGGCTCTGTGTGTGGCTGCCTCCCTCCTGCATAAAAAGAGGGGCTTGGACGGGGGGAGGGGGTGAGGCCAGCATTGCACCATAGCCTGTCGTTTGGGATGCTTCAGGCTCTTGGTTAGGGCTGTTTGCATGGGACATGACGGGCGGCCGCGCGTTCCCCGCCCCGGCGCTCCTTGGGGAGCCGCCAGCAAGGATTATACAACACGAGCGGCGTGGCTGGAGCAGTGGAGAGGCAGAGGGAAGGATGTCTGGGGTAGGGAAGGAAGCTAGGGAGAGCAAGGGGGGAGCGTGGAAGCGGGTGTCACGGGGGAAAGACTTTCGCAGTTGGAAGAGGGCTGGAATGGACTCTGGGAGGGAGCAGAGGGGTTTAGAGAGCTGATGGGGAGAAATGTCTGAACAAGGGAGAAGTGCAATAGGAAGTAGCTGTGGGAGACTTTCAGCATCGTTCTCCTCCCTTCCCCCACGTTCAAGTTGTTTTGGCTCTTACTCCTCATTCCCCTGGGGAATCGGACCCCTACACTAAGGATCCTGAGAATGTAGACCCTTCTCCATCACTCCCCTCACCCCCAACCACTTATGTATGTCTCCATCCCTTGACAAGAACCAGACCTTGGAGCTTTTGCTCGTGCTAGGGGTGGGGAAAGGCGAGGGGCTCCCCGGGCAGCAGGGAAGGAGCACTGTGGAGCAGCAAGTGGGGCCCAGAGGGGTGTGAGCTGATGCAGCTGTACTGCCGCTGATCCAGACATGAACTTCTCCTCCGCCAGCTCCAGGGCCTCTGCTAGGCAGTGCACATTCACGTTTTTACCAAGGAACTGCTGCTACCTCTATATAGTAACCTGGATTGACGCAGTCAGCATGTTTCACACTTTCAATAGTTGTTTTTCAGTATGCCAGGAAGGACAAAGTTGAATGAGGGAAAAAATAAGGAAAATAAAAAGGAAGTTATAGGGAGCTATGTAGATATATACATTCGTAGCAAGACTCTCTAATGTCCCTCTAATGTGCCTTTTCATAAAGTTTAGGGGATATTCTCTTTCAGTTTTAAATCTGGGGCTTTTCTTACTTCAGAGAGTATATTCCACACACATCTTTAGTACAATTAAGTGGTATTTGATTTCAGTAGACATTCTGGAAAATGCAATCAAAATGTTACAAAGAGCAGTAGAAATCCTAAGACACTGAAATAAAGTCAGTAGACCTCCCTTAAGAGACTAACTCTTCTCATGGAGCCTGATCCTCACTGATGTCCATGGGAAAATACACAGGAATATTGATGGCGCCGATTAAAAGATGCAGGAAGCTGAAACTACAGCTGACCTGTCACCATCATATAATTTTTCTCCTGATCCTTAAAACAAGGTAGAAATATGGGGAAAATATCAGCCTCTTTTAGACCTTACCTGTAAATAGACCCTGTTGTGCCACCGCTGCACTCCAGGAAAAGCTGCTTCTGGGAATTTTGCCCAGCTGGCTGGTAGAAAGGCAGAGTTTTTCACCAAAGATTTAACCTCCAGTTGCAGAAATTTATCAGGATGGTTGTTGTTTGGCAAAACGGAGAGGTCCATGTCTCTGTGCTGTAGAGTAATAATGAAAACAGCCCCAGCTTCTGCTTCCTGGCTGTGCATGCTCTTTCTATTATTAATGATGTGAAGAAGGATACGACAGTTTCCTGAAACTGTATCTGACCCCTGCTTGGTATCAGGCTTGCTTATAACATCTACCAATGATAAAAGATTGTTTAGAAGTGGCAGAGCAGACAGGAGAAGTTTCTGTAAGTGCCTGGCTTAAGTTTTCAGGTTCAAGGTCTATTTTGATAGATACATATGTGCTCATTAAAACTAACCGAGTAACAGTGAGTAGATGCATAAGACACTTAAATGCATACCAGCACTTCCTCAAGTTATCTGCCAAAAATGTCAAGCCTACAATACTTCAAAGTAACATTTTTTTCCCCCGAGAAAATTAGAAGCAGCTTCCCGTCAAAGCAAGTCTTCCTTTTCTGCAGCAGTACCAAGAGGCTCCATTGTGCTGTGTGGGTTGGTACCATTTACCACAACAGCTATGACATGCTTTTTTTTTTTAGGGTCAGGGATTTCTTTCATAGTAAATTCTTCTTGACCCTGGGAAATATTAGATTGTTTCAAGTAATTGATAACAGAAGTTTTCAGGGAATTGATTCTGCTCCCATTCAAATGCAAAAAATTCACTGTAACTGGCTTGAATGATACGGTCTCAGCCCCATCACCTTTATTATTTTATTTTGAGATTTGACATTTTCTTCATAATGTTATGAGTTTTAAGTCCCTTTGACTTTCAGCTAATGAAATTCCCCTTCTCATTATGGCCTCTATGTATGACTAGCAAATGTAGCCTCCCCATTCTTATTTGAACCTTTTCTTAAAATATGTATGTTTTTCTAGGATATATTTCATTTTCATGAAATTGCCACAGAGGATAAGCTTTTGAAAGGTCATTGCTTGAAATCCAGGAAGACCTTTTTTAATCAAATTTGTGCTGAGAATCAGAGCATTAAAAAAATGTAGCTCTTTACTTAGACCATAGAATCAAACCAATCTATTTACCACATAGAAATCACCTGAAATATAGAAACTAAATAAAAATAGGAAAACATTTTTTAAACCCTAAAGTAAAAATGAATGGTTGGATATGCATATAGGTTAAATCTGTTATTTACTTAGAAAGCTCATGTTTCCTTGCATGTAATGATTTGAGATTATTTTAAAGCATATCTGCTTAAAATTATTAATGTGGCACTTTTCAAGTAGATGCTCAAATGAACTATCTCTGAGCAGCCACAAAAGAGACAGTAGTGACTGTGTTTCTGAGTGGATGTGCATGCTTTTGGGGAACCTGGTGCTACATTTACAGCTATGTCTCCCCAGACTAATGATGCCCTGAAACACTAATACACCTTTCCAGCATACCCTAGGGATTACCATGAAGCTGCTGTTTTGGACTTACCATGACATGTAGTTCTCACTTTCTCCCTGTGCAGTAATAACTAAGAGAGTAATAATTTGTATTCTAAAATACATGGGTATACACAACCACAACTTCATAAACATAGACTTTCCAGCATCTCTAGAAAAAAACAGGGCTTTTCTAGGGCTTTTCTGTGCTACTGTAGCATGGGATGTGTGTGCCTGTGTGAGTTTACATACCAACACTACTCCATTGGGCATAAGAACAGAAAAGGTATCTTAAAAAGTCAGGCCTCTCCCACCCAGTCTCAGGATCTATCACTTTGTTTGAAAAAGACAAGAACAAGATGCTGTTTAGGGAGACATTGTATACCCTACTACTTTCTGCAGTTCAATATTTTACTCTCTCAGAAGCCACTTTTTTTTTTTTTGGTGCTGAAATATCTCTTTTACAGGCCTTTTATTATCCATTTATAAATTGTCAATAAATTTGTCTAACTGCTTTTCAATTATTCTGATAGTACCTCCTCCAGAAGCAAGATTCAGAACTGCATGACCATCAGCCTAAATTGCTTACTTTTATATCTTTTAAATTAATTTCCATGTTAACCATATCAAGGATGCCCTCTTTGCAGTACTGCAAGGGTTTTAAGAAGAGCTCCCCACACAGCTTATCCATCATCTTCAGGATTTTTTAAACTGTCTCTGTCTCTTTTCAATCTGAATTATCAACCTTCTAAATCTCATCTTGTAAGCCACCTAGTCTATCTCCTTGCTAATTTATTTTCCATTTTCAATATGTTGCACTGTAATTCCACAACATTGTCCATAAGAATATAGCAACCATAAAGGAATACAATGATCATGTTGTGGTTACACCAATTCCAAAAATGGGAAAAATTATGTCTTCCCTTCTGAAAACATCCATCAGTTTTTGGTGCTTTCCCCCCTGCTATTCTCATGGCAGTATTAACTTCCACAGGGCTAGTAACTTCACTTCTGTGACTGCCAGTTGCAAATTCAGTGTTTCATGAGAATGGTTCAGGCTATTTCCATAGCTATAATATTTGACATTTACCTACATCAAAGTTTTTCAGTTAATGTCTTGTCTAATCACTCAGTTTTGTGTTTCTTGCCAACTGAGGCAGGAGTTAACCAGAAGAGCTTTATGTCATCTGCATAGACAAAGACCTCAGTTCTCACTCTTCATGCCACAGATGAAATGCCAAAAAACCTAACTCTTTAGGGAACCAGACTGCTGACTTCTCTCCATCCTGAAAGATGACCATTTTGCTTCCAATCCTTTAATCACCTTTCAAGCCATAAAGATTGCTCCTGTAGTCCTGTGTGAATGCAGCTTCTTGAATATCCTGTAATACGGAACTTTGTCAGAGATTTCTGTGTCCAGCAGATCCTCTTTGCTCCATTCACAACTGCAGCCATGCTGACTCTCACCCAAGGGCACATTCTTATCCAGGCACTCAAGGATCTTACTTTTTTCATTGGCTATTTTGGCAATCAGCAACTCAAGGGGTTGCCTTTTCCACAGGCAGGAATTATACTGCAGTCTGCCAATCTGACAGACTGAATCTTTGCAACGACAGCTTGGGCACCATGGCAAGTGGCTCTGACACCAATTTCCCAGTTGTGTTATTCCCATATTCTCAGGTGACTACAACCCTAGATGTTGCTTGCATTGAACGTATTTATTTGGTCTTACTTTCCTGTACATTTCCTTCACCTTGATCCAACTTACCTGACATGTCTGCTAAAAGGAACCCTGCAGCATTTCATCTGGAAAAGCCAATACGAGTAATTCACTGAGTTTCTCTTTCACTGCTTTATCACTCCTGAGTGTCCCTTTCACACTTGTGCTATCAGATGGTCCCACCGTCTCCCCTTTCAGCTTCCTGGTTTGGATGTATTTCAAGTTCCCATTCTATTAGTTTGTACACCTTTTTTACAAACTTTTAAAAATTCTGAGTGCTTCTAATTTTCTTTTTGTAATTGATCTGTTAGGTTTCAGGACCTCCACTGGTCTCACGATGAAGGCAAGCTTTCTATTTCCAGTGTATTTTTGGAATATGCAAATGGCTGTTTTTCTGTCACTGAAGAAGATAATGAAAACTGAATGGAAAAAACCTGAAACAACCCAAAATGTAACCGAAGTGGGTTACAGAAAAAAAGCAGCAATCTCCCTTCAGAATAAATGACAAGGCTATTAAAATTCAGGTATTTCTTTAAGAGTTATGAGAAGTGGTAGCCGTTGTAACTTTTGGTCACTACCCTAGCTAGTCAGCACATATATGGGAGGAAGGAGGAAGTAAACCTGCTGTGCACTAGCCTAATACAATCCCTGTGTACCACTTAAATCCCCCTTAATCCAACAAAATAGGGTCTAAATGGTATTTAATTAGCAGAGAGGCCAACTCTAGCCATTAGGAGCCAAGAGTGAATTTCACCTTTACATGGCAGCTGAACTTAATTGATTTGACACTCATTTGTTGAAATGTTACATATTCATCAGGCTGGAAGGAAAACATATTAATGCAGAGGGATTGTTCTTGAAGAAGAAAGAACAAACAGAATTAAAAAAAAAGTAAACTCTGGACTGTCTATGTCTGCATAAGACTATGGCTTGCCTGAACACAGATGGAAAGGGTTGCCTGCTGCCACCCAGGTCTATGGAAAACTCTGCAGGGCTGGCACATGCCTGCCCTCCCCACAGCATGCTCAGGCCATAGGCTGGGCACATTTTCAGAATGTTCTTAAAATTTTCTGACCAAAAGGGTATTTCAGTCTGTACTGCTCCTCTGAATGATGATAGACTATACTAAAGCAGTAAAATGAATTTGCTTTCAAATTCAGAGGCATATTTGCTGTTTAGACACAAAATGATTCACACACATTTAACTAGTAGTTTTGTACTACAGATGCTAAAGGAATCAGAACCAGATTTATCAACACTATAACATCCTGATCAAAATATAACAACCTATAACTTCCTGATTTCACTCATTACATTAAAAAAAAAAAGTCATTTTAGACCACAACTGTCTAAATCCATCCCTGTCTCCCAGTTAAAAGTACTTCCTTTTTATGATCTTATATAGGTGATGGGAGGATGATTTCAGCAGCAGGCACCAATTTGTTTTTGACAGATACAACCAAAATTAAAACACACTTTTTAAATTTTTTAATTAAGATGACATTCTTCTTAGTGAAATATTCAAAATTCACAGAGCATAAACATTTAGACCTGTGAGGATGATATCACAGGCTGATAAAAATTTTCCTCTGACTCAAGTCTGGAGGCATCTTTTCTTTTGCTTCATTTTCAATTGTGATTCAAGTGAGTGCAGGAGTATTACCAAGATCTGGTGCTAAGTATGAAGAAAATTTAAAATAATAATTGTTTCTTTTGCCTGCCAACTACAATAATTCTATTAGACTTTCAAATGTGCTTCTGTGACTTTAAGTAATTATACCCTAAAGCAACTGAATTTTCTGTGCATTAAACTTTTTAACTATATAAAATATAACATTCCATGATGTCAACATTATTTTTCTTTCTTTTTTTTTTTACTTTTCCAAACCAGAAGGTATTTTATTTAAAATCACCTAGCACCTCATTAAAGCTGCAGTTTTCAAATGCAGAGCAGTAAGAGGCCAAACTAAAGATTTTGATAGTACAGCTATTTGAAACACAGATGTTGATTTCAATGGTAGTTAAGACTGCATCTAAGTATTCTTCCTGGACAGAATCACAGTGCTGACTGGGGCCTCAGTTTATTGTCTGTGGGTATGTGTGGTTATCTCTCTGTGGAAACTGTGTATGACATCTATACACCAGACTCTTTGCAGAGAAGGAAAAGCAACAATCAAATAAAGCTGCATTCCCTTTTTGCTTCGAGTAGTAAATATGCCTTTCTGGCTTATTTCTCCAGCTGTCTTGCCTTCAGGATTTGCTCTCCTACGTATTTTAAGAACATCCTTAAAGACCTGCATCACAAAACAAGGGCAGAAGACCCTCTGCTGTGCATGTGCCAAGTTCAGCAGTTACAGGACTCACCTGGGATAAATACCTGTCTCTCCACAAAATGTTACTTCGTTATTCCCAACTTTCCATATCTATATCGAGGCCCACAGAGTGACTTGCCTGTCTGCAGCTGCAGCGTGGTGCCTAAGGCAAGAGGCAGAAGGCATTTGCTGTACCTGCTGCGATGCAGGGCTCGATGGATTAAGCTACCAGACCCAGACACACAAAAAAAGAAAAATGCAAATAGCAAAAGGAGCTTTACTTTTTATTGAAAATGTAAAAATCATGTGAATCATGTACAGTATTTTCTCATAAGGAAAATCTTAGCTGTTTCATAATGTTTCACAAAACTGTAAAACATTTAATTTTTATAAAGACTTTTTCATTAGTCAAAGATAAAACTAAAGTAGTATTACAAAGCTATTTTCTAAATTATCAACAGAGAACTGAGAATGTTTAACAGATTAAGCCATACAAGTGGCAGGAGAAAGGACACTTCCATTTGTAAATCTGCAAAAGGACACACAAAGGTATAGAGGGGCATGGGTTTTTTGTTTCAAAACTTTAAAAAAATTAAGTGACATATTAAAACACTACAGACGTGGGTTCATAGGATGGTACAAGTTCTAGGACTGCATTTCTCTACACTACCTCAAACAGTGCAACAGTGATTCAGTGTAAATCTCTACAGTGTTTCATTGATTTAATACTTGTGTTCAAGTATGTGTCCATGAGAATGATCAAAATCTCTACTTAGCTATTTTAATTTTCTTGTTTATAGTATAAGTTACAGTAGAATATCCCCTTCAGTATGTTTCTAAATCAAATGAACTAATTTCACAATACATTCTGTAATAACCTGTTTAATAATGTTAGCTTGTTCACTTTGACATCTGTTGCAAAAAACACAAGCTCATTCTGACTCCAAATGCCAAAAATATAATAAAATTAAAAAGAACTTTATTTCCATATACAACAAAACTATTCAGCTAAATTAAAATAAATTCAAGATAACATGACTTTTTTCTTTTTTGCAACAGATGGCCTTACTGAAAATAAACATTTAAAATACTAGTTACTATTTTTTTTAGATTCTTATAAATGTATCCAAAAGTGTTCATATAAAAATTAATTATGAAAATGTCAGAAGATAAAAAAGATTGGCAGTTTAACCAAAACCATTAATGATGTCTGGCAGGCAAAAATAAATTAATTTGATTAAATTATATGTAATCTGATAATATTTGGTCTGAAAAAGCCTGTGTGTGGGTGTGTGTGTGGGTGTGTGTGTGTTTATAAATAATAAGATTGCAAAGAGCTGAGAGTCAGCCAGTCTGACTGAGGTCAGCTCTTCTGTTGCATTTTTTGCGCGTAAAAGTCCCTGCACGTCTCACAGCATCGCTGATACCACCTCATGTCTTGACAGAGGTTCTTCTCTCTTATCACTCTGCAGTACACAGGCCACTGGTCTCCTAGGCACTTGAATGTCAAAGCAGCTGTGAAACAACAACAGCAAAATCAAATATACATTACTGTTGCCTTTACTAGTGAAGAATCACGTACCAAAAGAGACAAGGACATGAAAGTGTATCTGGGAAAGAGAAAGGTTTAGAGATGTAGATATTTAACAAAAGAAGGAATTCCCCTTGTCCTCCTGCTGTCAACATATTCAACATCAAAAATTTTTAAGGCCAGCTTTATTTACAAATTGGATTAAGTTGCATCGAACTTAATTAGTTTAATGTCATGCAGCTGTCTTCTCATAAGTGGGGCTCACCTTTCTGCCTTGTTTCACTTATGAAAGCCTCTTTACACAGCTTATGGAAGGACTGTGCTACTGAAGTTGGAACTTTTCGCATTTAGTTGTACTTATCAAGTGTAACTAGATACTTCCATATGTAGTATGTAGTATATACAGGGAATTAAAATGGAAACCCTGTCAAAAAGAGGGTACAAGAACAGGATACTGTCCAAAACCCACCAAAAACACTGAAAAAAGAAGAAATTCTCAGATTTGAGTTACTCTCCTATGCTAATGGACGAGAAATTTGTAAAAGAGCTGGTGGCACAATCTCCATTAGCTTTCACTAGCCCTACTCCCCATTAAAAAAAATCTTTACTTCATGCAATGAATGGAACTGGAGGACAAAATTATCAATATATTGAAGAGAAGCATTGCATTATGGACTTCAGAGATGTTAAAATTTCTACTGGATTGGATTCTAACTCCATGCTGGGTGACATTGACTTGTAGATTACTAATATCAGTTCTACATAATCCATGCCATGAGGACAACATAGCCCTATCTTTTTTTTTTGCACTTCACATTAAGTTGAATTTTAATTGACACTGTATTTTTTGTGTAACTCTTTCTGATTGACTCTGTGACACAAAGCCGCTTATATAACCTCACCAGAGGAAAATTATCAATAATGGGGAGATGGCATCTTGCTTCTGAGAGACCAGCTGAACAAAGAAAGATAAAGTACAAAGGGGAAGAACATTCAAACAGTGAATAGCAAGGAGAGGACCATAAGCAAGAGCAAACTGCAATGATAACTACTGTGCAGAAATATTCAAAGGTTAAAAACCTAAAAGAGAAGTATGCTTCACTGCCTTAAAAGAAGTATTGCACACACTCTGAAGTGCCAGTCTTGTTTTCCATGTGGAAGTAATCTATTGGACAGGAGGGGTTGTCTTAACAAGGGCTCTGGAAAACCAGCTGGAGAGGGTGTGCTGTCTTACAGCAAGCCTTTGCATATTCCCATCATCCTCAAGATGCAGACGAATGATTAGGGGAACTAATGGTAATCATCATCAACAATGCACTAGGAAACAAAAACTACCAGAATTAACAGTTCTGTAGTTACATAGTTCTGTAGTAACATAATTTCTTTAAGAACAGAAGAGACCTGAGTTTTGCCAGGTACAGAAAATATCTTCATTCGAAGTAATTTTCCTTCACACATCCTAATACATCAGGCAGAGATGGTAATTTGAACTAAAGACAAGTGGAAAGAGCTGTTTGTATTTAAAGCACAAATAAGGGCTTCATTGATCTCACAAATATCAAGAGAACATAGTTTGCAACATTTTTAAACAGAAAAGAAGGTATTTTCTTACTTTAGAAAAATTTGATAAAATTGGGTGAATATATAAAAGCATACAGGTCTATAGTGTCTCTAATACAAATATATTTTTATATGGGACATTTTGTTCCCTTAATATCATACAGTCTCATAATAAGGTCCTTCCTTGGATAATAAAACCCTTCACCATTCTTAGTTACAGTCTCTGAAGTATATACTCAAAACCTGAGGCAGGAAGATCAGCCTCTGCATAGAATTTAAAGCTTCTGACTACCTCCTGACTTCTGTTTCAAAACTGGGGTCATCATAAGTGTATGGAGAGAAATATATGAAAAGAAATGTGTCATCTTTGAGTGCTTACCTAACCTGGGTGACGTTATTGTATTAACATTAATTTTCTCATTGCAGGGATGGAGATGACAGGGTCTGTAGGCTGCAGGCTTTTCTGAAGAAAAGCATTCATTGCCATGCCTTCCCGTGATCTTGTGCATGCACTGGATGACTCGAGACTGCATTCCCTTGCCACAGGTGACAGAGCACTGGAACACACAGAAGAAACATTGATCGGAAAGGTATTTTTGCTGGTAATCAGGAACATGAAATGCCAGTCCATGTGTAGTGAGCGGCTGCTTTTTCAGATGTCAGCATTCCAAAATTTCTGAAGTCTATTCCATTAGCTAAATGAAAATCTATTTAAAAGCACAAGTTAATTAATACTATTAATTGGAGGACTCACTCCAGCATCCTACTGCTGTCCAAGTCCATTTTTCAGAGCCTGTGATGAAACTCAAATGTGCATTGTGATACAGCAATGTGCCTCGATGAAGCAAAGTTTACTCTCTTGTATCTATATACAAATTTACTCTTATTAGAGGTTAAAGCGATGGTAAAGACATTCACAGATACTAGCAGAGAGAAGAATTTTTAATAAAGCCATTAGTTAACCACAGCAAAAGTGCTCTTTCTGCTGAGCACAGTTTATGCTTCCTGTCTTTGCATCACATCTTCATGTTTTCATGTGTCTCACAAATAAAGCACACAGTGTGAGACATGATGCCTGGCCTTTAATTAGTCTTGACATCTTGTTGCCACAGAGAATGGGGTAAGAAAATAAAACAACTAAGCACTGTAACAATGGGAACATTTTACTTCTATCACAGTAACATATTATATTAGAGTGAAAACTTTGACAGTGCTGCACAGATGCTTACAAAACCTATTCCAAACAAACAAAAAAAACCAAACCAAAAAATGCTTTAGCCTTTTCTGACTTTCTGTGAACAATATTTCATAGGACATGAATTACTTTTCTGTCCATTTGACACACATGCTTTTGCTTTAACTACAAATCTATTAAGAATTACATATTAGAATTTTCTCCTACACTCTAATGACTTTGCCTCAAGTACCCAGAAATTTCACTAAGTTTTACAGAAATTTTCTGCATAGATCATCTTCAAATATTAATCAGTTTCTTGTAATGAATAATGTAAGAGCTCAGGCTGCAAATTTTGCCACATAATCACAAAAAAGTTTTTCCAAATAATTTTTATTACATAAATACTGAGAATATATTTCCTTGGGAGGCTTCAAGAAGCAGCTGAAAAAAAAAAAAACTGAAATAAGAAAGACAAGGAGAAGGTGCTATAACAAAAAATGTTTCCCCACCATCCTGTCTCGAGATGGAGATGAAGAAAGACGAAGAAAATTATGAATAAACTTCAAATGATGAATAAACTTTGACTATATGAAACATTAAACAAATTTTTACTCTTTGGTTTGGTTATCTATGTGCATTTAAGTGACATTTTAAGCACTTAACCTGGAAGAAAGATTTACATGTGTTAAATGGGAAATAGAGGGCTTGTGCCCCCAGTACGTGCATCAAGAGAAAGGAGACTCCTTTTGGATCCATAAAACTCCAAGAGACTTGCAAGAGACTAGGATATACACTTGGATGTTTTCACAAGGGACTGAACTTGTAACCACATGAAATTAAACACTGACATTTTATAAAGGCAGCAAGTGGACTTGATTTTGCTTCTGTTCTCAGTGAGCCAATAGAGAAATCTATCTTGCTGGATTAATCAGATACAGCCTACGTGAGCCAAGGCATGTAAAGATATTAAATTATGAATACACAGTTGTCTATTCAGTATTAACCACAGTTTAGTACATGAACAAATATATGGTTTATAGGAGGGAAATCAGTTAGTACTCAATTATTTTCAAAGTATGCTATCAAATGTAGTATGCTGCTGTAAAATTACATGACAAGTTTCTTAACAGAACTCCCTTTTTGAATTCTCTGCCTTTTCTCTGTGCAGCTAAAAAAATAATCTGAATTACTATAATAGCCAATATTATGCACATGGTCAACATATAAAAAGACACATATACCTACATGAATTTTATCTCCAATAGCAGATGGAACATAGATTTTAATTTTGACAAAATTCTGACCACTCCTTAAACTCCTCTCATCATAGTGTCAGAGATATTTATTTTTTCAATATTTTAATGAAGTCAACATTGAGACAATGGAAAAGCAAAATTTAAAAATGTGAAAAAAAAGGGAAAAACTAAAACAACAAAACACAAAGAGAAAGCAAATGTGAGAGTAGAAGGAAAATGAAGGTGATAGGACGAAGCAAATATGTTGAAGATCTCTAATAAGGAAAGATAGTCTTTGAATGTTATCATGGTGATCTTAATTTAGTGTAACATTGCACACAGCATTACATTTTTTTTTTCCTTCAATGATTTATAAATTTATCAATCAAAGTTAGAGTATGTGTGAGCGTATACAGAGTATGTGGTTTTCCTTCAGTCAGCTGCAGAGAAGGAGGATATGGGCAGGTGGACCTGGTATGTAAAATCTCCAAAGATCATTTCTCTGCCCTTAGGTCATTCTAGAGTGAGTAGGTGCAATCCAGCCACCTGGAATACTGGAGGGGAGAATGGGATTTGAACAACACAAGTCTTTTCCTAACAAAATGGGCTCCAATGGTTTGTCTGCCAATTGGTAATGCCAAATATTTCATGTAGGCAGGTGCCTCTGTGAAGAGCACTCTGGCAGCAGTCACATCTTCTCTACATTAAATGAGCTCTGGCTTGAAAGTGTTGTGACTGCAAATGACACAACAAGCAACAAACAGACAAATTTCTCAGCTAATCAGTGTTTAGGTCTGAATTTCTATGCAGAATCTGGCAAGACTTTGGCATGGTGAATTAATATCCTTTAAATAACTGAGCCTCTACTGGCCTTGGTGAGATATTCCAGAGTGTTATGAAGCAATACAATGTAGTTTTCCATCCCAAGATGTAGAGATATCGCAAACAATTAATTTTAGTCTTGCTTGACCTACTTATTAATATCACAATTTTAGAAACTGACATCAAAGGATGATTAAATGCAATGTCTCAGTTCATATGTGGCAAGGCAGGAAATAGAGACATTTGTGCTCCATGTTCTTTTATTTTCACAGAAATGTACTAAATTTTAACAGTACATTTATTTTTATTAAAAAAAAAAGAAGGGAACTTACTAAGTCTTGTAAGATGCTTGCGGAACATTGGGAAGAAGCAGGGCTACTTCAGTAATTTGCAATCCAAAACTTTTAAACCCAACATGCAAGTAAAGCAAGATTTTCCCAAACACCTAAGGTTTTAAAATCAATGAGGAATCTGATAAGCATGCTGTGCTCTTCTATGTTCACATAGCAGCAGCAGCAGCGGTGGTGTCTGACTTTTAAATTAAGAATTCTACTGACTGGAAGCCAGAAAAAAAAATATTTTTACCATAAAGAGTCATATTAACTATTAGGTATGTTAGTTTTTATTTAAAATAGCATGAAATAGGGAAAATTTCAGGCATTTAGCAGTGCACTTGCTAGCTACACAGACCAACAGTGAGATTTCTGTGTCCATGATGTCCATGTCTTAAATGTGAGTTTGTCTTGAAGACACATCAGCCAACTGCTGCTGTAACTGAGAGCAGATACTAAATATTGGAGAATAAGAGTAACTCACATTTTTCTTGTTTATCCTGAAAAGAAATTGACTTGTTCTGACTTCCTCAGGAGACACCTCAAGTTCTGGAGATCAGCTAGCTGCACCTTCAGAGCAACAGCTCTGAGACTCATCTTGAAACTAATTTTACTGTACATGCATGTGTACATTCAAGCTGAAGCAGACTCTTCCAAAACTGCCTCCCAAACCTGCCTCACCTTTGGATTTCTCTCACTGCAAATATTCAGTCTGAGGTAAATACATTTCAGCTGTCACATTTTAGGTAGTGTTTATGGAATGTAGTTGGAGCTGTGTAAGTTCTGTATATTTCCAGACTTCACATCTTCACATGTTTAAAATTCTAACAAAGCTTTCAATTTCAAAGAAATAAAAAATATTTTCACTTTTACAGATTAATCAGTAAATTTAACCAGAAATAAATTTAACTGTCAAAACTGCTTGTATATATATATATATATATATATAATTTACAGAAAATGCTCACTCCCAACCAATATGTAGCATTTTCATTAATTCAGCAGGTTTTGGGTTAATTTAAACCCACAGCTTTTATTATTAATGAATGAAGAAGTTCTTATTCCTGCCCATTCTATCTCC
The DNA here is from genome assembly GCA_003676055.1 of Chloebia gouldiae. Lineage (NCBI taxonomy): Eukaryota > Metazoa > Chordata > Aves > Passeriformes > Passeridae > Chloebia > Chloebia gouldiae. The sequence goes on along the minus strand of QUSF01000046.1, from coordinate 3,453,987 downwards.
CACATGTCAGTCTTGCACATGCAGTACTTTATTTTTGTAGAGGTTAATTACATTTTACTTTTCCGTTTCAGATGACCTACACTTTAAGGCCATGAAGCTGATTAGCAAAAAATTCCTGTAGAACAACTGTATTTGTAGATTTAGACTAAATGTTCCAGTACACAGCCAGAGGGGTTTTTTTTATATGGCTGTTAATCTGTGCATCTTGGACACAGTGCTAAAGGTACTGTAAAACCATTCAAGCAGCAAGACATGTAAAACATTCTTGTTAAAGATTACAAAAAATTCCTGTGTAAAGACAGTTAACAGCTATTTTTTTAAAATCCTTTTTTTCTTAAAAAAAAATCCTACCACCCTGTTTGACTTTTGTCCAACTTTTGAACTTCTTTTAGATATAATTTCAAGGACAGAAACCTAGGTGTTAAATATAACAATTCTTGCACTTGGCATGCACACCCGCTACCCAAGATTCCTTCTTTCTGTTCCCTGCCAAAGATGTATATTCTGGAGAGAATACATATTCCCAAGGCCAACAGCTGAGGAAGTTGCTGTAATATGTTAGCTGCTTCCAGCTGGCCTTCATGAGAAGTAGGAATTCCTAAATTAAGGGAAAAATTGTCACTGGCAGACAGTAACGGTCAAAATGTGTCTTTTTGCCAAGACAACAAGCAATCACTGAAGAGGCTGATACAATCCACAATGAAAAAGCCAATCTGTGACAGTATTAACAGAATTGACTTGGACAATTTATTTTTGAGAATAAGTGGACTGCTCAATAAAAGGTTTTACAAGTCTAAGTAGCATCCAAAGCAGGCTGACGTGCCTCTAAGGAAACTCAGTGATGAGTTTTACTGGAAATTATTAGCAGAGCATTCCTAATCATTTATGTATAGGATCATCAGTTCCAGCTTTTAAGAGGTTTCAACCTTTTCATGAAGTGAGTGTGAAACAAGAATAGCAAGCAATCAGACTTTAGCAGCAGGATTCATATTTGCTAACACGCTTGCAAAATCTTCTTCTGTTTTGTCTTTTAGGAAGTTTGCATTTGAAGACAGGCAGTAGATAATGTGGTGCATTGTTTTTTCAATAAAGTCTTTGTCCTGAGTTTGGCAATATTCTTAAAGATTACCTAAATCAAGCAAATAATCTGCAGCTTATTTAAGTTTGTGGTGGTTTTTTTTTTTTTTGCTTGTTTGTTTTGATTTGGTTTCTTTTGGTTTTTTTTTTTTGTTGTGGTTTTTTTTTTTGTTTTTTTTTGTTATAAAGGTACTTCTGAATAGTGTAGCAAAAAGAGGGACTGACAGATACAAGCATAAGATGGAGTCTGAGTTCTCACATGCATCATTTCCAGGAAGGTCTTTCTGCCTCTCTCATTTCTGACACACCCAACACCTCAGTATGCCAAATTTAAAATTCAGAACTTGTGCTAAGTTTTGCTAGAAAAGTATCTGCTGTTGGTCTCTTCTAAGTTTAGCAAGTTTGAGTTGTGTCTATTTATTTTATTTTATAGTCTTCTTTTTCTCCTTCTTATGCCTGCTGCCCCTCCATTTTTTTGTTTATAGCTCTTATTTCCAGGGCAAGAAGATACAAGATTTAAAAAAAAGATTTTAAATTAGGACAGACAGAGGTCCAGTTCCCTTAATAAAATAGACATAGGGTTCCCACAGAAGAAATCCTCATCACCCTATCTCAAGAATTTGAATCTTTCTTTTCTCTTTTTATTTTTGTATTTTTTCCCCTGAATCCTTTTTAAGGCCCCAACCAAGAACAACTTGGTTGTTTGGCAGGAGAGGCAAAACTGCCTTTGGTATCAAGACAAGAAGCAACTGCAAGTTTATGAACAGATTATAAAAGGAAATGTCTTTTTTCTAAGCCACTATACATGTATCTATTCTTCAGAATATTATTGCCTATCTACTCTGAATCAGTAGTGGAGCTGGATAGGCTTGAATCTGAATGGGCTCTCTGGACTCAGCTTGGAAGTGGAAAATTCTTTGTCTCCATGTGAAACCCAGGTTCCATTGCTCAATTTCTTTCTTGGGTGAATTAATAAAACCAATCATCCACTTAATGGTTTAGAAACCGGGATTATTCCAATGACAAAAGAACAGTTTTTTTTCTGTTATAGACAACCTGGAGTCCAAATCCATGAAAAATCTGAGACTCTACTACAGCCTGACATTTCCCTTTGATATCATGGAAGGTATCAGCATTTTTCTCCCACCATTCATGACCTATATCAAAGCATGGACAAATTCTGTAGTACCATAACAGACATAGAAAGCCAAGTTCCTCTATGTGCCCAGATGTACATACACATCATTTTAAATTTTGTAGTTATACTTTCTATAGATCTAAATTTAATACCGAAACACATTCAAATTTTAAGGCAATTTAAGTATGCATTAAATGGTTATTTATTTTTATTTAGGTCTTCAGACACACTGCTAAATAGTATTTGATATCACAACACTGGTGGATTTTAAAATTTTAACCTTGTTTGTGCACCTCTTCCTGGGCACTGCTGCAGGGATCCCCTGTTAGTGAGAAAACAGAAATAAATTTTAGCTGTGGATTTGTGGTTGTCCCAGATGCCTGCTTGTGCTGACTCATACATGGATATATTACTGGCACTAGTGCTTAGCAATGAACAAAACATTTTTACATTTCAGACTTTCATATCTGAGATATCATTGCAGGAGATGACCATCCATTCATTATGACTATCATAAATCCAAACAAGAATCTGGGAACAGTTAGGTTTCATTATATAATTACCTTTATCTTTCTGATTAAATTAGTGGAGTATGCTATTCTGGAATGATGAAAACAAATTCTTAATATTAACTTGAAATATTAGCCTTTGAATAAATAATTATATTACTATACATGACAATGCTAGCCTGATGCTCAGTAGAAAAGCTTGCATGCAAAAGCATAGCTCAATAGCACAAAGAAGTAATTAAAGGATTACAGTATTTATAATGAAAAGACAGATCACAGAACCCACTAAGGACACAAAGGAAATTTCAAATGAGGGAAAATGAAGCCTCCAAGAAAATACTTTCTTTTAAAAATGTCAATTTTATCTATTTGCTTTTCAGAAATCAAAGAAACATATGTCAAAAACCTCTTCTGTACAACATAGAACTAAGCATTGGCCTTTAAATATGTAGCACTTTCAAGTTTTTCCAGTAGGTTAAATAAATGAAAGCGTTCTTTCCTGATGATGACTTTACTTCCACTCACTGTATCTACTAAATTTAAATAATGAAGATCTGAAACAGCAGGTGACTCACCTAAATGGCTATGAAAGATATTAAAAAACCAAAACATAAAGAAACCTATGAGTTTACAGTGAAACTGAACTCATAGGACTTTTATTTAGCTGAAATACAAGAATAAAATCATAGAATCAATTAAGCTGGAAAAGACCTTTAAGATCATTGAGGCAAATCATTAACTCAGCACTGCCAAGTCCATAGCTAAACCATGTCCCTAAGCAATGCAAGTACATGCCAACTCCACTATTTGCCTGGGCACTCTGTTCTAATGCTTGATAACCCTTTTGCTTTTCCCTAATATTCAATATGAGCCTCTACTGGCTCATCCTGAGGCCATTCCCTCTCATTCCATCACTTGTTACCTGGGAGAGGAGGCAGAACCCACCCCACTACACACTCAGAGGGAGTTGTAGAGAGAGAAAAGGTCAACCCTGTGCCTCCTTCCCTCCAGGCTAAACAGCCCCAGCTCCCTCAGCTACCCTTCACAGGACTTGTACTCTAGACCCTTCATCTCTGTTGCCCTTCTCCAGACACGCTCCAACTCTTCAATATCTTTCTTACAGCGAGTGGCTCAAAATTCAACAGTCTAACCAGTGCCAAGCACAGGAGGATGATCCCTGCCCTGGTCCTGCTGGCTGCTGCAACCAGGATGCCATCGGCCTCCTTGGCCACCTGAGCACAGCTGGCTCATGTTCAGCCACTGTTGACCAGCATCCCCAGCTCCTTTGGTCCTTTTCAGCCAGACAGCTTCCCAGACACTCTGCCCCAGCCTGGAGCACTGCCTGGGGTTGTTGTGATCCAAGTACACGATTCACCACTTGGCCTTGTGGAAGCTCTTACTACTGGCCTCAGCCCACCAATTCAGCATGTCCTGATCCCTTTGCACAGCTTTTCTTTCTTCAGCCAGTCAACGCTCCCATGCAAACTGGTGTTTGTGAACTTACTGAGAGTGAACTTGATCCCCCTATCCAGATCATCAATAAAGATGCCAAACAGAACTGGTCCCACACTAAGCCCTAGTGCCCACTCTTAGTGTCCAATTGCCAACTGGATGTAACTTCATTCACCACTCCTCTCTGTGTCCAGCCACCCAGCCAGTTCTTAACTCAGCAAGGACAGCACCTGTCCAAGCCATGGGCTGCCAGCTTTTCCAGGAGAATGCTGTGGGAGACAGTGTCAAAGGCTTAGGCTCAGGTGAACAACATCCACAGCTTTTTCTTCATCCACTAGGTGCATAATCCTGTCTTAGAAGGAGATCAGGTTAGTCAAGAACTGCTTTTAATAAACCCATATGCTGACTGGGTCTGATCATGCAGGCTCAGCACATGCCATATGAAGGCTAAGGATGATCAGCTCCTGACCTTCCCCAGCACTGAGGTCAAGCTGACAGGCCAGTAGTTCCCTGGATCCTGCTTGCAGCTTCCTCACTATCCTCATGTGGATCCCATCTACCCTCACAGAGTTGTCTGAGTGATGGAGCAGGTCACTGACCATTTTTCCTTTCCACTATGAGGGTTTGGTTCTATTTCCCATCCCTCTCTTTCAGCTCAGGGGGTCGGGCACCTGCAGAACAACTGGTCTTAATACTAAAGGCTGAGGTAAAGAATATAAAAAGCACCTCAGCCTTTTATTCACCCTTTGTCACTATGTTTTCCTTTGCATCCAATAAAGGATGGAGAGTCTCCTTAGCTCTCCACTTTTGTTGGACATATATTTATAGACATGGTTTTTGCTGTCTTTTATGGCAGTAGGACGATTAAATTCTAGCTGGGCCTTGACCCTTCTAATTTTCTTCCTGCATAATCTCACACCATCCTCATGGTTCTTCTGAATTTTCTGCCCCTTCTTCCAAAGGTCATAAACTTTTTTTCCACCCAAGTTACAGCCAAAGCTCTCTGTTCAAACAAGACAGTCAGCTCATCTTTCAGCACAAGGGGACAGACAACTCTTACACCTTTAAGATTTCTTTCTTGAAGAATGTCTAGCCTTCCTGGACGCCACTGTCATTCCAGAATACATCTCAAGGGACTCAGTCAGTCTTCTAAACATGCCAAAGTTTGCCCTCTGGAAGTACAAGGTGGCAGTTCTGTTGCCCCCTCTCCTTACTGCTTTTAGAACTGAAAACTCTATCATTTTGTTGTTGCTGTGCTCAAGCTAGCCTCTGAAACAATTACTTCAAAATAATTCTTCAAGGTTCAGTTATTTCTTACATTTTTAAAGTATTTTCATCCTTTGCCTTATCATAAACTATCAGAAAACAGCAAAAAAGTGACAACCTCATAGATTAAAATAAAATAATGAAAACCATACAATAAATACTTTGAGAAAAAATAAGAATTTCACAGAATATCAAGTTTATCACAAGAATGAACACATGAGGCAGTATTTTCTTTATCTGCATGAAATACAGGCTAACAGAAACATGAAATAATAAAAAAGAAAATCCAATAAAATCAGCTAGATCCAGAAGAAAAAATGGATTACATAAATTTTAACAGAACCCAAGTGAATCAGCTATAAGAGTTATGTGTTGGTAGATGACAGAGTCAGAGATACTGAAGAAAAATTTGGAAAGAAAGAGATGATCTTAGATATGGAGATACACCAGGCAAAAGAATGTCTAATGCACCAAGTCTGAGCACCAGACCTTTTATCTATCTGCTGAAAATATACATCAGCCTTCCAGAAGATCCACTGTTCAAAGAACCCAGTGTCTTCAACAAAAACTGGCAGGCATTTCTGGGAAAGCACATAGCATATAAAGGACATTACTTCTCTTCAGCAATTCCCAAGAATGGCTTCCTTCACTTATTATCTATATTATATGCTCATGTGTGCATATGAGAATCCCCTGCAGCAGTAATGCATGGCCTAGCGCTGTAAAACTCAAAAGCAGAAAAGTCTGGAATTTTGTATCTGCGCGGGTATAGACTGCACTATAATGACTTGGAAGACATTAGCAGTAAAGGAGGTGATGGAAAGCTGCAAATGCTACTCTCTGTAACTTCTGCATTTGTGGAATATGACGTGTGGTGCATGACAAAGCTTTTCTCCTTCATCTGGCCTTCTGAGGGATCACTACACCCAGTCAATCACACTTACCGATTTCAAAGAGTGCCAGCATCTGGTACAAGAGATAGCAGCCCCACTGCTTTGCTGTGGGTAGTCTGATGGTAGAACCACAGAATATTTGGCAGGAAAGAGCATGCAGAAAATTTATAGAGCTGCCTAAAGAATCAAAGTCAATGGCTGTAAACTAATAGCAATAATAGTTGATTCTGAAATATTGCGGGGAAAAAGTAAAATAAAACAAAACTTATTTATAATGTTATCAATTACCTATTTTAGCAGCATTTTTATCATTTTACTTCTACTACCAGGGAATAAATAACCCTAGCTTGTTCAAGGATATTTCAGATCTCATTTCTTTTAGAATTTCCTAGACTCTAACTGTTCAGGTTTATGAAGGTGACTTAGAAATACATCTTTTCACTACAGATTCGTGTCTCTAAAGAAGACATCTCAAACGTCTTCCCTGGAAACCACTGTTTAAAATCATCAGAGTCCGAAACAATTTTGTTCAGTAGCTGAATGCATGAGTGTTACCCTTTTCTTTCTGTGCCAGACAGTGTCAGAGACACGAGGGAGTCTCCCAGCTGTGGCTGTGTAAGTGGGGCTCCTTCCTCCCTGCACTGCTCCTTCAGTGGCACTGTGCAGCAGGCTGTACCTTGTGTGGCAAGACTGTACAGACACATTTAAGGATTTGCCTTCACTACCTGCTGCCATCTTCCAGGCATCCTCCTCTAGCTATGAGGGTTGGGTTTCTGCACATGCATCCCTCCTTCTGCACTACACCATCTCTTGTAGTGCATGTTAAGGTCATTTTGGTAACAAACTTGTTCTCATCTTGGTGGAAACGTAAAAGGTAATGCATAATGGTGGTAACGTCAGCTTAAGACCCTCTCCTAGGACACATAGGGAAAAACAAAGTATGTATTATGAGGTGGCTTAAAATTTTTTCTTTATTTTCCTTTTCATTATTTATTTGATTATCTAGCTCTCCCATCACCATGTCATTCATCAAGTAAGATGGCAGGAGCTGTTTGCTTCTTTTGTTCTTATTCAATTGTGCTTTGTTTTTCTCTGAGCCTAGGAAGGTTCAGTCCTGATGGGAACTATTAAGATATACCACAACTTAATTATTTTCTAATGTAACCACAATTACAGATAATGCAACTTGAGAGACAACAAAACACTCATAATTACATTTTGAGTCCAATTTGGATTCAAACTTCTTAACCTAAAGATGCCTGAAGTGGAAAACCAACAAAGATATCTTAGTAGCTCTAAGTGTGAAACAGATACTAGAATTTCCCATTTATATGTGATTTTCTGTGTGTGCAAAATAGGTGATATCTACTTTTAAAATCCTTTCCAGTCTTATTAGTTGTTTCTTCTATTATAAAAGGTGGTCTCATTCTGTTTTTCTAGAAACTAACATGACATTATATTTATTCCAGCCAAAATTCTGCAGCATATTGATCTAAAAAACCCTTTATATGAAAGATGTTACTAATGTTAATATTACAGGACTTGTTAGAAATGCATAAAATCTCTCAATATAATTCCATATTATTTGCTCATTCTTCATTTCTGAAACAAAGACATACCTCGTTTGCTGCAAATTAATTATATTTAAGTCAGTATGAAAGTTCACTTGATTAGATTTTAACTTCTATTATTTCACATTGCATAATTGCTTTGTCCGTAAAACTACTGATAGTTTTATATTTTGACTCATGGCCAGCATTATTCCATTCCAACCATCTAGAAGAGCTTAATAATTTTGTATGGGGATCCAAGGAAAAAAAAGGAAGGCTAATTCCCTTGTCAGTAAAATCATAACATTAATATCATCCCTTTTTTTTAATTGGAGGAGATTAGTTGAGTTTGTTTGCTGTGGAAACTTAGAGTCTGTTTAAATATTTAAACACACAAAATTAAGGTTGAATGTCCTGCGCTCTTGAATAGTTAGTAAAAATTCTGTGGGCATTTACCTCTCCATTTACACATGTTCTTCGATTGGAGCAGAAGGCAAACAATTTTTATTAGTGACATCTGCATTCTGTACCCCTCAGTAGATCTCTCTGTGAATCTCTCTCACCCTACCAGCTGGAGACTTGACTTCCTCTGACTACACACACACAGAGAGAGAGACTTTCTAGGGAGCACTGCATGTACTTTCTGAAATAAATAATTTGGAATAGGCCATGAATTCTGGGATTCATTGGTGTAAAAACTAAGCAGTTGCCTCAAATGCCCTTCCAGACTCAGTGGAAAAAAAAAAAAAAGTAGAAGATTAACCTTTGCTTCATATTTTTGCTTCTTCAGGCTACAGACAAAGTGAACTGCATGCCAACCATTCGGACCACTACCCCAAATGTCATATTTGACTCCTCAGCATCTCTGGTCTAATACATAGACATTATTTAGAAATTCTGATGCTGCTCCATCTTTAGTTTCTACAGAATATATCCTTTTTCCAATCTTTTTTACATGTTATGCCACATTATCTTCTCTGATCTCCTATAGACACATACTATATACCTCTTCATCTTACAAATTGCTGCTCCTAAATTTGAGTTTGTTGTCTGGATTTTTGATTCTATATTTCCTTGCTGAATGACATAATATTATATCAAAGTTTTAAATTACCATTTTCAATACTCACTTTCTAAATTATTCCCTGTTCCAAAATTCATTCTGCTTCTCATGCTTCATTTATTCTGACAGTGGTCTGAAGAGTATGATAGTAGCAGAAAAAAATATATACATTTTCTTACATAAAGTACCATAGACATGCCCTTTAAGCACACTAGGCTGCTGAAATTTAACTGTTTTTTTGGAGAATGACTTCTACAATGATGTGTTCTTTCGGAAGCTGTGCAGATGTGAAAACATGGAGTTCACATGAATTTAATTTCACCTCTCCTCAGCCTATTTGTTTGTAGGTGATAATGCCTCTGAGCAAGCATGATCCTGTCCTTGTATGGCTTTGAAATGGGTAGCCAGTGGGCAGCTTAGCATTATTGTTGCTAGCAATACCTTGCCCTAGTTGGTGCTAGAATAGCTATGGTCTGTGGGCATTACTCATTTGAAGGTAACTCACACATATGCCATGGGTGGAACTTGCTGCGAAAATAAAATGTCATTGGTAACGTTGCTAGGTGCTGGCTCCAGAAGCTCAGTTTGAGCTTTTATTCTTTCCTTTCTCATCATACCTAGATGCCTCACAAAGGTGGGCACAGAACTCAAGTGATGTTATGAACCATAATTTTTAGCATATTGACCCACTGTACTGGCTTAAATACCATTACAGAGTTAAATGCTGCACACAGGCCAGGTTGTACAGACTTCTTTTAGACTGAACTTTAGAAGGATCACTATCTCCATAATTGATCTATTGGAGCTTGGAATTTTGGTCAAATTTTCTTTGATCTTGGTATTGTTAAAACATAGAGCTCAAAAACTATTTGATCTTTCTGTGACCATAGCAATAAAACAAATTAACTTTATTACAGCACTCCATAATTATTAATCATGTTACCTTTCCAGTAAAAGTGCAATTTAAGCTTAATTTAAATTTATGTCTTAGCAGTTCAAAGGAAACAGCAAAGCTAGTAAAGATTAGGCCTCTTGTTTCAATGTGTGAGAAGCATCATCTAAATTTTTCAAGTCTTGGCATTAGCTAGAGAGAGCTTGGCTCTGCTCAAAGGAGCAGACTTCTGTCATAGTCAAGAACAATCCTAAAAACTGCAAACACAGAAGGCTGCATTGAACCTCTGGGTTAGGAAAAAACACAGCAAAGATTAACATTTATCTGAGCTTTTCATTTGTTCTCACCATTGCAGACATATTAACATGTATGCCATGACTTCATGTTGCTATGTACTCCTTCAGTGGAACAGAAGAGTAAAAGAGAAAAGAAATTGACATTTAAAATATATTTTGAATTAAACTTGTGTCTCTTTAGAGAAATCAAGGTATCTATTTTTTAGTAAAAATCTTGGAAAATCTCTGCTGCACAAGTCACAGTCAGACTGTATGTTAACTGCTCAAAAGATTCTGCCAATTCCATAATTCCTCGTGTCCTAATTTTGAAGTTCAAAGTGCAGTTTAGGTGAGAGTGTTACAACTTTCACTCTAGGAGGAGAGCAGGAAATGCAAAATCGGCAGTAAATTTTAAACAGGAAGATATAAGTTTTTGTACACTCATCTATGACATGGTTGTTTGTGAAAAGTACTGAGAGGATAAAGTTCTTTGCTACAGAGGGCACTGGGAACACAGTGTCTCAGCATACCCACACAGCCTCAGCAATCCCAATTTGAATGACTGCTTCAATTAAGAAAGCAGATGGCCATTTCTCCATGGTTTACTTCCTACTGGTGCTAATGCTAAATGAGGCAGGTTTTAACTGTAGTTATGTAGTAGAGAAATGGAAATACTAAATGTTATTGCCAAACATATCTTCTTGTAAAAGTAATACTGCTACTGAAAGTTTGTTGCTTCTGTTGTTTAAAAAAATTAATGGTTATACTGTGTGCTTTTGAAGTAGCTAGTTCCTCACAGAGTACTTGCAGCTAATTCTTGGAAGGCTGGCTAGCCATACACTGCTGGCTTTAGTCCTTGTTTCCAGCTCCTACATCACATGAAAGACAACTAAAAATACATTAAATACTTCTCCATACAAGCAAGTTTAAAAAATGCTGCAATAATGTTAGGTGCTGAAAGTAAAAGTGTTGTGCACAAAGTTATGAAGAGAAACAGAGGAAATAAAAAAAGATTACAATCTTTCTCCTAAAGTGTGGTCTGTGATACAGCAAGAAAAAACATTGACAAGGTTCAATTTCAGAATTTCAGCATCTTTGGGGCTTTACAAAATTGTATCAGATATTGAAGGCCAATCACAGATCTAACCAGTATTGTTTGTTTCTGTTTGGCGTATGCTTGTCCACCTCTCAGAACACATATGCCAAGGAAATAATGCAATGACAGTTATGTTGAGTGTCCATAATAATAATAATAATAATAATAATAATAATAATAATAATAATAAT
>QUSF01000046.1:3333328-3442575 GCA_003676055.1 Chloebia gouldiae | reverse complement strand
AAAAAGAAACAGTAATTGATGCTTCCCAGATGCTAAATGGTTTATGTAGAAATTTAATAGGCTAAAGGTGCTACTGTGTAAGGCTGGAGGGTGTACTTTATTGGAACCAGAAATAAAATGTGCAAACAGAAATTACCATAATATGTGAATGGTAAGATTGGAACTGGCTGCAGTTTCTGAAGCTGCCTGCCTGCCTACCGACACAGTAAGACAATACAAATTTGCATTATATTGAAGATTTATCTCACATTTACTTCATATTCCTGATTTTTATTTCTATTGTAGGCTCACTGTGACTACTAGTTTAGGTTTTTCTTATTTATAGCCTTATTGTTCCCTCAGCTGGGACATCTGTACACTTTTGATAAGAGTAATTCTTATTAAGAACTCAATTTGCAAAATGTGTGATGCTGGGAGGCACAAGTATCAAGGATGACTCACCTTAGACCAGTCTCCCATTCTCCAGACATAGCATTTGGAATAGTCCTCACAGTCCTCTGCTTCTTTAGGTCTTGTGGACAAAACACATTTTTTGCGTGGATTGGTGCACCTCACAGTCCGATGCCGTACTCCCTTACCACACTTTACAGAGCACTGTTGGAAAAAATTATTTTTTAGATTTCTACAAAATTCACTTATCCCATTTCATCCCCTTCTTTATGACTTCTGCCAGGTCAGCGTAAATATTTCACAGCTTCAATGATCTCCTAACTTCCAACTTTCAATAATATCAACACTAGATTATTAAAAAAGAAAAACTGAACAAAAATTCCTTATGGGACAGAAGGATAATTGTTTCATTTTTATCTAAAATTAGATAAAAACTTACTTGCTTAAGGACAAAATAGGCTTTTGAATAAGAAAATATCCAAGAAGTTATGATAAATGAATGCAAAATGTTACACTAAAAGCATTAGGCAATCTTTCTTTTTCCAACGAAAGGAAATACAATGAAAGAAAATCAAAGTAACGTTATAGGAGTAAGATACGAAGTAACTTAAGAAAAGTTCTCTTAGTGTCCAACAGCCTTTTTTGGGAGGAGGCAAAAAATGTAGAATGGAAAAATTAAATATTCCAAAACTATGCAAGAATCCAGACTGAACTTGAAAATTCAAAGTCACTATATAATCAGTATGTGAAAGCTCTTTTCAAGTTGCTCAGAAGGTCCTAATCTAAGGGTTTTTTCCACCATCCCCATTTACACAGCCAAAAATGATGCCATTTCCTTCTCAAAACAATATCACTGCTTTTGATCATCCCACTGCTTGCAGTTCAAAACTCTCCTCTGCCAAGCTGATTATAACCACAGGAAGCAGTAATGGCTAGCTTCCTACATAATGGTGATAGTAGGAATGGTCATGGAAAATACCTCCCTCTGCAAAAAATATTTATTGCTTCCAACAAAAACATGCTCTCTCATTTCTCATCTCTGAAGTAAAACAAACTGACTAAACAACCTGTGTATTTCTTTTACTCATCTCTGTGAATGGATGACTTTCTTCTCACAACCAGGTCTGGCATCATAAAACTGCTGTACCACACCAGAAACTGCTAGTATTTATATCTCCTATCTCTACCTTAGCATGTGCTTTTCATCTTTGAAAACATTCTCTATTTTTTAGCTCTTTCTTGCCTGGGGATCAAGTAGTTCTGCTGAGTAGAGCAATTCAAATAAGGGACTGCACCCACATTCAGAAGCTGCTATTCGTATTTTGAACATAGAGGGATCCGCAGCACAGCTTCTAGTAGGGGAGGTAATCAGAATTTCCTTTACTCTTTCAATGAAAGGAGAAGTTCCAAATAACCCTTTCATCTTGTCCAGATGGCAATGAGAACAATACTCTTCCTCCTCCATGGCCAGTTGATTTTAGAAGAAATCAAAGATGAAGAAAGCCAAATGCACAAGCACATTTAAAGATGTGTTTATAAAAAAAAATAAAGCTTTTTGAACAATGATTACATTTTACAGCAATACTTCAGGATGCAACATATGTGAAATTGTGTTATTTACAAGCCCATTTGTCTATTGCTGTTGCTTTGGAAAAAGAGCAGACAAGAAAGAGGAAAGGAAGAAAATGTACTTTTTTTTTGCCAAAGGCTCTCCTCAAAGCCTCGCTGAAACAGGATGGCATCACCCATCTGCTGATCAACGTCCCTTGGTACAAAAGTACATCCCAAATGTTTCCACTCTGATCCCAAGGACTTGTAGGTGATAAGTGGTTCCTTAATTCTATTTCCCCCTAGTTACTCACTACTACAGGCAGGACATACTTCATTATACGTGCTTGAGAGCTGGCCAGAAGAGACTGTTGCACAACATTAACTAGGCAAAATGCAGTAGCTCTACACAGCTGGTTTTCCTAGCCCTTGAACCCTTTGCCAAAACATTGCAAGAGGACTGTGAAAATCATTAGGCTGAGCTGTGCCACTTGATGCTGAAAAAAAACCAACTTATTTCCAAAAAATACCAAGGCACAAATAACGACTATGGAGTATTTTGAGTATATGGAGTATAAATAAATGCAGCACCTCAGACCAGACTCCTGCCTCCCACACCGTCATGCAGTCCTGGCCTTCACAGCGCTGTGCAGAAGCAGGCTTTGGCCCCAGACAATCCCTCTCCCTAGCTCTGATCAGGGTCCCATTTCTGAGCTGCTGTGTGCAGGCTACTTGTCTGTTCTGGGTTCCTTTTCCACATGTCCTTGAACATGGTGTCCATTCTGTCATCATCCACCTGCGAAGAAACACAGGCAATGCAGTAATATGAAGTCAGGAGGGGAAAAATACCATCACATCTTATTCTCTTGTACACTATTCTAAGTGTATACACCCAAGACACACTTGCATATTTTCAGCCTCCTTTTACTGTCATTTTGCTAATGGAGTATTTATGAATCTAACATCTATTACATTTCATATAGTATTAATATACATATAAATTCCGTCCCCAGTCCGCTATCCCTATGTTTTCAAAGTCTTTCCTTTAATTATAATCCCAATTAGAAAATTTCCAAAATATACATACATTTTAAAGATGACAGATCCCTAATCAGCCTGCCTGTTATTCTCTGTATGTCTCTCTAGGTCAAGTGTATGCCAAGCATTTAAAGTCCAGCATTCCTTGAAAAAATATTCTGTTGCAAAAAATAATCACTCAAGTGTGAAAGACTCATTGCCCCAGAAAAAGCGCAAAAGCCCAAAATTCTTCATGATCTTAAGAGTAAGGCCTAAGAGGGTGCATGGTTTAAATCACAACAGCAAGGAAGGCTGATGAAGTTTGGCACAGACCACATACCTAGAGAGCAATTGTTCTAGAACATAATTTTCCCCAGATGTTCTGTAGATCCAGATTATGGCCATGTGCCCTTAAAAAATCAAACAGTTCTTCCCCTTATGTTTTGTCTCCTGAAAACACAAGAGTTTTCAAGAAGACTTAGTTTGCAAGGAGAGTTTTTTGGAAATTCAGATTTAATAAATTTTTTTTCAATGTTCTGTCATGCATTTGTAGTAAAAAAAATTAAATACTTAACTAAGGATTTTTTTGTTATCTGTCCAGATATATAATTTACAAATCCTGACCTGTCAAGATGATGAAATAGACTTTAAGATATTTCTTCACAGGCCAGCAGTAAATAAGTATTTATGCAAGTATATCCTTTGGTAACAGTTTGGTTGAAAGTTAATAATATTTTGTAATCATCACTTACAATGTTTAAAAAATTAGATCATTAAATCTTTCTACATTTCTCAGCATAGCATCTCTCCGTATCAATTATCAATGTTTTAAAATTTTCACTTAATAAGCTGGGAAAAACACAGAATACTGAAAATTTATGGTAGACAATGCCTCAGAAAAAGATCAGATTATTCTATTTCTGTCTATTAAATGAACAGTAGTGTTAATAAAACAAAATAAGAGTCTTCTCAAATATACATATAATGAAGTATAAATAATCCCTCCAAAGGGTAATGCCCTAGTTTGGGGAAGACCAAATGTCAGTGATTTCGTCTTACTTAAAATGTATCATACTTCACATTTTCTCAATTTCAGTACTTCATCCTTTCCAAGAAAGCCATGTCTTTGAGTTCACTTTGCATACTTTTTTCAACAGTATTTGCATTTAATTTATTTTGCATTACTTTGTTTAAAAATGCCATCTACCTGTCCTCCAGATGACTGCAGCAGACTGATCCTAGTGCTTACTCCTGGGGATGCTAGCCAGCTCTTGCTAGTTGCTTTCCCCTCCTTTGAAAGGCGTGGACTTGCTCTAACTTGCTTTTAAAAGTACACGCAATTCTTGAGAACCTCCTTAACACATAATTTCTATCTGGCAAGTGGCATGGCTGTGAAATGGGCCACTGAGCTGAGCTGGCCAGGGCAAGGAGCAGGCTGCCAGCCCAGCTGCAGGAACACCAGAGGCGATGGGTGGGCTTTGCTCGGCACAGGCTGCACACGGAGCTGCCTCTCGCACTGTTCAACCACCAGAGCATCGTTCAGCCTATTTGTTGATCCACAAACAAGGACTTTCCTCTCATGGGGTGAGATGAAAGAGAGGAGCGAGAGAGGCTCACTAGACTTCAAGTTGCATTTATGTAAAAACAGTGATTGATTTCTTTATTTATTTACTATTTAGGGTACCCAGAGTTTATCAAGGCCTTTAAAGACACAAAGCCTTGCATCAAAAAAAAAACCAAAATAAACAAACCATTAAAACATATCATTAATTAAAAATATGGGATTAAATCCCATATATGTCGTTATAGAAACAGCATTTAAATTTCAATTTTATAGCACAGATCAGTCAGTGAGAATACTTCCTGAGAAGAGGAATTAACTGCTTTACTGGATAAGAATGTATTCAGGCATGGTGCTTATGGACTCTGTTTCATTAAAACTCAGGAGAAACAATTTCCAGCATTTCTGTTTTCCCTTCATTTTGCATTATACGTTTTGAATGAATGTATTTACTGCCCATTCATTGTGAGAAGCAGTCCACTGCTTTTACATGGCTTTTACATCTAGATGTTATAGTTTAATTTAAACAAATCACTATTACCTTGTCTGGCAGGGCTGTTCATTGCACTTGCGGATCTGTGGTTCAGGTTTTGTTAAATATTTGCACTTCTTGTTGTCAACAAGACTGATATTCTTGTTCATAATCTTCGTGCAAGAGACTGTTGTCTTTCTTTCACCTAGAAAAAAAAAAAGAAGCAGGTTTGTGAGGAAACCAAGAATATGCAAATTGTTAAGGACACAGATACAGCTATTTCATATACAGTTTGGCTAAAAGAACTGCAAAACCAGTGTAACAAATTCAAAGCTAGCAGGAAATCTGAGAGAAATCCTACAGTTTGTAGGGAACATTGTGAGTTTCTAACCTAGTCTTTGCACACCACCATCAAGAGTTTTTCTGCTTTATTCCTGCAGCTAGTTATAGGCCAAATCCTCACTCTTACTGGAATAATTTTCTTTCTCAACCACTGCAACTCCATAATTAAGCAATGCTTGAGGAAAATTACAAATACAGTTGTTAATTACTACATAAAATGAGGAAAGAAATGACAAATTGTGTCTGGCATTCAGATAAAGGGAATCAGCACTTGCATCCTTCAGCAGGGAGCCTGGATGATTTCCCATGAGCTAAAGAGGCCAGATCTGACCCTGATCTGCAGGGTAGAAAACCATTTAGGAAGCTGGGTGCTGCTGCAGAGATAGAGTGCACGTTCTGTACAGAGTCCTTGTCCTGATGGTGGCCTGGAGCCTGGTGTCTTTTAACATGGAAGCATTAGAAATTAGAATTTCATGTAATACTGACCACAAGCAGTAACTTGAAATTAGCCTTAATTTTAGAAAACCAGCAATCTTTACATTCAGGATTTCAGTCAGAGCTATTTTTTCTTATAGTTACTTTTAATCTGGCTGGAAGTTTACTGGCAAAGGGGCTGTGTGCAGGAGCAGGGCAAGCTTAAGCATGAACATTCACCAGAGGTGAAAAATGAGCCTGTGGATGGAGCAGTTATGTTATAAATGCATATTATGTGCATGACCACTGCTGACATTTTTACACAGTGCTTGTGTACGTGAGAGCACATGCAACTAATCTATCATATCACAGCGTTTGAAATGTTTGACAATTCTTTCTGCACTTATATATACATCTATGTATTCATATTCTCTCCCACGCAAGGAAAGCTTTTCTGCAACACAGGAGGTCACAGACCAGTCACACATACAAACATACACAAAACCACATGGCTTCATCAATAGTTTTATGCTGACACACTCTTTAAGCATTAAAGCAAAACTATTGATAATTGTGTTATTATTTATTCAGATTAATCAAAATATTTATGTTAAATTTTAATCACAAATAGACAGGGTAAAATCTGCAGTATTTTGATTTCATTACTGCTGGATATTTAAGCCAGAAAGTAAAAGAAAAGTGAGAATAGTTTTGTCTAAAGTAAGAAAAGTCTTTCAGTAGTATTTCAGAATATTTACCTTCTAGGGAACTCTAGGGAATAACTCAGCTATTTAAGACAATAACATAAAATGAAGACCAGTTACAACAGAAAAAAAAATTATAAACATTAGAGTAAAACATTTAAATATTTATTTAAGCATTAATGTAAAATAATTTACTGACATACTGCATTTTAAGATTTCTGCAGATTATAGAAATATTTAGAAATATCTGGTGCAATAATGACAGATTGTAGTAGCATTAAAATTATTCTAAAAATACCTTAGGAAACTGTAAAAAGTGTGAATTCACAAGTAAACTGGGATGCACTATAAAGAATCAGAGGATGCTACTAGCACCATGAACAAAATCCCTTCTAGGGAAGAAGCTTTCTTACCAAACCACAAAAAGCATGTTTATGGAAACTACAGCAATCTTTCATGACACCAGGATTGTTCACACAGTCAGAGGAGCTAGAACACTGTGTTCTTTATGCTGATGTTATGAGAAGGAAAAGCATTTCCAGGCTTTCCTATCCAATCACAAGGTGCACAGCAGTTTTCAGAACTGTTGCTCAGAGCAACCAGGACCGTCAAGGTTGTCAGCATGAAAGACAGGTCTCAAAAATCAACAGTGCTTACATACTGGCCAATTGCACAAGATATGAACACATCACTGTAGGCCGCATTTATTTAAAAAAAGCCCTCTCTGAAGTGTTTTTTAAGTGTAAGTTTCATTTTAAATAACACCTAGAAAGCAGTCTGAAAGATTTTCATACTGTACATATTCCAATATTTGTTTTCAGAGTCATATTTTGTTCTTCCAAAATCACTTTTTTTATGTTTAATAAACTTATGAAAAATATCACATCAGCATACTAATATCGGCTGTTGTAATATTTGTTCCATATGTTTCTGGATCATCCTCAACTCATGTTACTAACTGTACTTATTTGATCTGAGACTGGGATTCAGCTTTTCTGTGGTTTGAAATGTCTCTTACAGATCATTTATCTTCAGTAGTTCCAAATACAGAGTGGAATGCACTTTCTATTCTTGTTCTAGCTCTTGCACTTGTATTTCTTCTTGGAAACTGTGTCCTGAATTTGCTTTTTAGTCTAGATTTTGTTCCTTCACTACCATCTTTTGCTACTTTTTATATTTAGTTTGAATCTTTTCCTAGAGCTATCACAGTATTTTTAATGCGATCAGAAAGCTTAAGATTGACATATGTCTACATTGTATGGAAATATACAAACCACAATGAGGATATTAGTATTAAATATACAACACTTAACATCAGAATTGTAATTATATGTAAACACGCAGTGTTTATACATACAGTTACATATCACATACACACACTGCTCTTGGTATATACATGCATATTGTATAGATATTAATTTATATATATATATATGTGTGTGTGTGTGTGCATTTGTACTTTTTTCTTCTATTTTACCTCCTCCACATACAGCATCACAGTCTTCCCAGGTAGAATGTGTCCACATGAAAAGGGGCTCTGGTACTTTAGAGCTCTGATTTTCAGGGAGAGGATCCAATGGGATTGTGTATTCATAGTGTAAACCATAGCTCTGATCATGGAAGAGCAGCACCTGCAAGATACAAAGAAGGAAAACCTTCCTACATACATAGGCACTATGGAAGACAAACTCCAAGCTGCAAGTAGATCATCTTGAAAAGCACAACAGAATGACTTGATGTTGCCTTTCAGCCCTCCTAATGGATTTGCTAGAAGAAATTAATTAGAGTATCCAAATCAAGCCAATAGAAAAAAATACCTTGCTTTATTAAGCAAATTCCTTTAATTTAAAGGATTTGAATTGGGAAGTACTTCACTATCGTCTCTCCCTTTTTCTTTATGGTGGCAATTAACTTTTCCTCTCCAACACTGAGATGCATCAAAATTCAGCGTTTTCACAGAGAACTTGGTGATTGCAACTCTGGAATGGTGATGCTGTGCTGTAGTCAGCCAGAAATTTCAGAAAATCACCTGAAATTAGTATGAATTTCTCTCCTTGCTTGGCACATCACCTTTATATGACATTTGTAGGAATGCTGAGACCTTCAATCCTGCCCCAACAACATAAAGATTTCTCTTGGATTTAAATGCATTTTTTTACAAGCAGACTGACAGGTCTCTCTCCTCACCCCCTCCTTCCCACCTTTGTAGATATATATGTGAACACAAAAGCAGGTATATCTTACATAGATCTCATTTTCTTGAGGAGTCTGAAAAAAAAATATTAGTTACCATGCTATATCATAGGAATCAAGTAAAAAAACTGAATTATCATACCAGTAAATGTAAGGGTGATGTTGTGGGACCTTTGGCTGATATTTTCTCCCAGAGACCTCTCCGAACATAATGGACTGTGGTCCCAGCAATATTGAATGTTCCAGAATGCTCTATCTTCCAATCACTATTGATTGACTGTTTTCCAGCATCCCTAAGAGCTGCAAAATACATGAAAAAAGCCCAATATAAAAGGTGCCTGTTCAATACTGATTTTATTCTCCTCTCACTTCCTGTTTGGATAATTTAAAAAGTAGGTGAAATTCACATTAACTCTGAATGCAAAGATATTTATGGATCCTACTTTACATGAACTTCAGTTGGTATGTGCTTCAGAAACACCTTCTGGAGGGAATCCCTGGCAAAATCGTGTGTATTTAACATTACTTGAAGTTAATATCGACATTTTAATGCCTGAGAAGACTGATAGGCTCTAGCATAACTCATAATTTGAACAATGAATTACTTTAAGGCAAAAGGAATTATTCTCTGTTCCCAGGGTGGTCATTTCTATAATCCATAAAAGCATGGGAAACACAATTTTCACAAGAGACTCTTCAAGATTTGTGGAACTAAACTAAAACATTTTTAACAAAAGAGTTCTAGTTCCAAATTCTTTCCTCTCTAATAAATACACTTGCTTTTCCTGCACCTTAGAATTTGATAAGACTTTATACAGTTTCACCACATAATTACATGCTTGTAATAAATAGGGAAAGCTTGTTCTTTTTGGCTGAATAATTTCTCATGCTGATCTAATTTATATTTAAAAATATGATCAAGCCAGGTAAGATATTCCATACACTGAGAACAAAGAATTCTACATTAGTAAAATTTACATTTTATATAGTAAGTGGAATCCATATTCTATAGTAAATGGATTTGTAATTTTATTTTATTTTATTTTGTTTCAATTTGTTTTGAATAATCATGTGAAGCACACTTGAAGACACCTTCTGTACAAGAATTTTTACACCTTTGACTTCATTAAAATTGCATGTTTGGCATCAGATTGTTGTAAGAGAACCTCCACTTGTTCCAAATTTTCCCTTTTTAAAGTTGTAAGTTAATGTGAGTCACTCCTGTAATCATGTCCTCTTCTACTCATATTTATACTGTTATGTTTTGTTTCTATGGGAAACAATGGCAACAGGCCTATGGACTGGCAGGAATCCAATTGAATAAGACACCACTGACGTGTACAACTGTAGCACTGTGTAATAGATGTTAAGACTATAAAATCCATTAACACTGTATAACAGTCTTGTACTAAAAACAACCAGTGATTCTACAAGATTTAAAAAACAGTATTTTAAGTTTAAGTATTCAATTGTTAATGGTAATTAAGTTCTATTTAGTGTTCAAACTGTTGTGGCTAATCCTCTTAGTGGAGAAATTAAAAAAATACACTTGAACATGCCAAGGTCCAGCCGGGTCATGCTGCTCAGATGGAGCAGCATCCTCTCCCCAGAGAGCAACAGAAATCATTCTGTCTGGTCTTTAAAATGAATGTGTGTGCCATAGCAGGCATACATGCGCAGGAAACTGGAACCCCAGCTCAGAACACAGAAATATGCCAGATCTTGCATCTTCTGCTTTCAGATTCCTCATGTGAGTCACTGGACTTAGATAAAGTCAGAAAGTGTGTCCTCAAGCCTCAAATGTGGATTGGATTCAGGCAGTGTTCTTGACTCTGTCACACCCCATTTTGTAAGCAAGTTCGCTGAGTTTTATTCCATACTGCACATATATTCCTATTCTTCTTAACTTTTGACAGAGGAGTTTGCCCTGTATAAGGTAACCTAAAATAGGAAGAACATTCAGAACACAAGATAGCCTCTCTCAGGTAATTCAAGCAATACACCTACACTTGGAAAGACAACCAAAGCAAACTTGGACTGAGAAAGCTTAACCACAACCAAAATTTCAGTGCTAAACCAAGAGGACTAATTTCAACCGTATCTCTGTAGAGCATATAACAGCCATCATAACAATAGCATTTAAGTGATGGTGATGAGTGCAATGTGTTTTTTGATTACTGCGCCACGACTATACACCCATATAATTTTAATGAGTGTGAGAGGCTACACAGCCAGACAGATACAACAAATCACAATTCAGCTATTGCATCTCCCATTTCTCAGTGGGGAGCAGCAGTGCTGTGCTTCTGGTCCTCCACTTGGTAAATCAGTACCTACTAATAATTTTTTTTAATATGGACAAATCACTCTACTGTATTAACTTCATGAATTTTGTTTTAGAATTTGTCCAAAGTATAGTCATATTTCTGGAAAAGTATCAAAGTGACTGACCCTTACTTTTCTTTTGAAAATGTAAAAGATATCTGAAATTCAATTCTAAATGAAAGTACATTCACTGATATTTTTTTGTCAAGGAAGTAATTGCTTCACTTCCATTCAGGTAATTAGTTGTCCTTTCAATCCACATTAAGAACATTAAGACTTGAGGTTTAAGTAATTTTTGAAAACAGCAGGGCTAAGGCTGAGTGATTGCTAGTTGCCAGTGTCCTCTTTATTATCCTATCCTCTTCAAAAATGGTGCAATAGTCCTTGTTCTTCAGCCACTGGGGACTTCAGCAGGCTGCCATGATTTTTCAAATATACTTGAGAATGGCTTGATAACTACATTAGCAAGTTCCCTCAGGACCATGAGATGCATCTCATTAGGTCCCATATATTTGTGTATGTTCAGGTTCCTTGGGTGGTCTTAAATCTGATCCATGATGGGAGGAACTTAATTGCATCATTCCCTGCCCTGATGTTGAGGGACTTGAAAGATGTGGAAAAAGTGTTTACTGCTGAAGCTGAGGCTGTGAAGCACTGCAGCCTTCTCCACGCACACAGTCATTAGTTTTCCTGTCTTATTTTGCAGTGTGCATTGTGGGTGTGTGTATTGTCTTTACTATCCCCTTTCGGACTAAAAACTTGTAGAAACCCTTATTAATCTCCCCACTCCTTGCCAAAATCAGCACTATCTGTGCCTTAGTTTTCTTGAATGTATCCCCACATATCTGAGCAGCATCCCCATATAGTTCCCAGGATGTATGTCCCTGGTCCCACTGCCTGTGCATTCCCTTCTTACACTTTAGTTTTACCAGGAGGTCCTCACTCAACCATGCTATTCTCCTGCCTTCCTTGCCAGATTTCTTATATGTTGGAATAATCAAGAACTTTTGCAATTTAGGAAAAATTATTATCCTTAATTGTTACTGAAAACTATTATCCTAAATCTTTAAGGAGCTGCCAGCTCTGTTTTGCTCTGGTATACCCAGATGCTACCATCTATCAATTTCTTAAGACAACTGAAAAGTCGCTCTCATAAAGTCCTGGCTTTAGCCTTCACCTGGCTCATATCCCTAAAAGTCATGAGTTCCAGCAGGGCATGATCATTGCAGTCTAGGCTGCCACCAACTCTCTGAAGAGTTCATCTCTGCTGGGAAGAAATCAACAAGGTCCAGGAACTCTGTTACTCTGGTCTATAGTCTTGATTAAGAAATTATCCTCGATACACTCCAAGAGTCTCCTGGACTGTCCACAGCTTGGGGTGCTGTTTTTCCAGTAGATATCAGGTTACTGAAATTACTGAGCCAGATCAGAGATGATGAGCATGATGATTCCTGTAGCTGAAGTAAGAGCGCTTCATCAACAGACTTTGCTTGGTTAGGCAGCCTGTTGTAACCTCCCACAAAGAACTTTCCTTTGTTGGCCTGATCTCTGATTTTTACCCCTAGGCTCTCAACCATTTCATGAGGTCCTCTACAAAGGAATGTTTTAGACTAAACAGAAATAGTCTTGGCCTGCATTGACTAATTTCAAGTACAGAACAAAGTATGATGCCACATAAAATTAGCATAAAGAACTGCAAAATGGAAAATCAAACAGAAACATGAAAGAATTTAATCTGTTTTACCTTTCACATTTTAGCCACAGTATTGTGAAGAATCTTGTTTCTAAGATTGAAGACTTTAAGCTCTCACCCCAAAATTTTCATTATGCTATGCCTATTCAAAATCTATTCCTTTGCAATTCAAATTCTGATGCTTTCAAAATAACCTATAAATGAAGAAAGTTTAAATGCTGTGCACTAGTAACAAAAAAGGTGCAACAACACAGGTTTTAATTCAAGATATGGCAACAGACCTGTTACTGGGTCCCCAAAAAGTCTTTAAAAAATAAAAAAATAAGGTATAAGGCTCAACAAAAGATATTGCACAGAAATATTAGTAGATCCTCATTCAGATATAAGCCAGTAAAATTAATGAAAAGAAAATTAAAGTAAGAAACAATGAGGAGCTAATTTGCAACTCTCACAAATTAGCATCATGACTGACATTATTTCATGGGCCTAAAAACAATTTCATTCTTTTTGCCTTTTGTGGGGTAAGGGTTAAATCAATTTTCTACTTATGAAGAAGGAATAAATTTCCCTAAACACAATGCCAGCATTTATTTATTTATTTATTTATTTTTACATCATTCATAAAATAGGAAATAATAGCATTTCTACCAAATATGTCAATAGAAAGACAAACTTCAGTTATTGTTTTAACACTCTTCCATATCCATGTCTGTGGTTCATTGGGGAACAATTAAATATTTCAGATCTCTAATCCTCCTGGGAAGGTGCAGCCCCAAGGCAAACCAGCAGTCACCCACTGATAACCTAAACTATTATAATTAAGATTCACTGTCTTCAATATTCTCTCACTTGAAGCACCGAGAATACTCAAACACTTCTTAAAATGTAAATATTACTCATGAATGTAACTAAGAACAGTGACCAAACCAGGGAAATTTTCATTGTCCCATTTCTCATACTACGTCTCTCTCACAAAACAATACCAATTATGAAATTTCATGTATTTGCTTAATCCCTGTAACAATGATAACAAAGTGTATTCTCTTACACAACTTCTTTAGACTTCATTAAAATATAAACATTTTTTTAAATCAATGAAAGACAATTTCACTTAAATGGAAAAACAAAAAGAAAAAAATCACTGTGATTAAGTTTGTCTATTAGAAGGTTCAGACAATTCAAAATAGTGCAAAGAAATACTTTTCTGGTTTTTCAGGTTAATATTAGAACTTATATTTGACTTTGTTAGTGAACACCTACATGATGCCCAGTGTCTTCTTGTTTTCTGAGTACAAATTATTTTATATTTGAGCACAAAATTTTTTTTCAGTAACTTTAATGTATTTTCCATATGAAAAATTGAAAATGTGCAAGTACACACAGACTTTTTTTTTACATAATCTAAATGCAGTGTTTGTAATATTCCCTTAAAATCATGAGACAAAAGTCCAAAAGAAGACCTATATGAAAAATAGTTCTGTAATAATTTGTTGAGTTCCTTAGACAAGTTCTTCACAGATCTATTTTTCTACTCAGAGCTTTGTTCAATGACAAAGGCATTTAACTTGCACTTTTCAGTGTTGAGCAGATCAGGACATGAACACTAAAACACATATAATATTTACCTAAATAACTGTGAGCTGGTTTTTCTTCCACAACTTTGATTCTCCTTGCTCCTGCAGGTATCACCAAAGCTTCCACATAACCTAAACATGAGACCAGATGTCCCAAGTTAAGTAGAAAACCAGAAAAGCATAGAAAACTACATCTTGTATGCTTTCTCATTTGTTGTCTCCTATTTTGCTTTTTAAGTGCAGCAAGAAATAATTTATATAGCAGTATTTTGAAGATTCTTGGAAAACTGAAGAAAAGCTACGGAACTGTGCATTATACGTAATAGATATACAATGCTACCTAATTAAAAGAGTATGGCACAGTAAAACATAACCAGAACTAGAGAGGCTTGGAGACTGGGGCTGGAGCAGGTGAAGTTATTTGCAGTCACCACCAGATCAGTGTAAAATAATTCCAACTTCACTCAGCATGTAAAGACAAATGGTATGACACTAAAATCTAAGCATCCTGTCTTTTAGCTTGTTTTTTGTATCTTTTGCTCCTCTCCTTCTTGATTTAACACACTCAAACCCTGTTATGATAGGCTTTGGTTTCGAAAACTACGTATTTGCTTCAAATTGATATTGTCTCTTCATAGTGTGGGACTAAGAGAGGATGTTGAACAATTTGCTTTAAGTAAAACACAGTGAAAAGGCAACAAAGATGGAAACCACCGTACAGGCAGGAACACCATTAATTAAAAACCCCATATTTTAGATTATCTGGGTAAACTTCCCAAAGGGAAAAAATAGACTCATCTTTTATTATGTGTAGCTATGTGATATTCTACAACAAAATACTTGGCATTTACAATACTTTTCCAATAATCCTGAAATGTGAAAATTAAAGCAGCATCTTTCATTTCTGTAAGAGTTAATAATGCTTTCTAAATTTTTTTACAGTCTCTTGAGAAGCAAAATAACTTACACAAATGTTAAGATGGCTATGCTACAATATTGGGGATTGACACAGCACCCAAAAAAAGCTTGAAAGTGTGTGGATATTCACATTAGCAATTGAAGAGAGCTGACATAATGTGATTTTATTAGCAGGAACCTTCTTTGCTGTTTTTTATATCTTTTAGTCCTCCAGACTCATCTGGGATTGGGGATCCTTGATTTGCCTTACATTCTGCTTGAGATGGCCAAGCATAAACATTTGAAGACTATGCCTAAATTTCTCCTCTTGCCTAAAGTACTATACTTCAGTCTAAAATCCACTGAGGTCCTTTATTTTTCAAAAATGCTGTCTGCTTCTAATTACAGTATTTTTGATGTGATTTACTTGCCATCTCTAAATTCTACACATTTTCTGCTCAGGAAACTGAAAATGTAATGGGCAGACAAATGCTGATAACTGGTCAAATGCTGTTTCAACTACAAGACTTGTATACATGGTGCAAGATGCATATTATTAGGATTTGAATTCTCTGCTGTGTCAACATTATTGTGCTGGAGCCAGTAAGCTATCCCCATTCACAGGACAGATCACAGCATCATTTGGATAGCTGATGTTCATTTTGCATTAGAAATTTGATTGGCTTTTTACGATATGTTATTATTAAAATAAAATAATGAGTAATAAAGAGGTATTAGACTTCATGCATTTGGCTTTGTGATTTTTCATTACCTGGTTTAGTCTGGCAGCATTACTGTAGATAAAAAAAATCATAATTTGGATATTTATTTTGAATATGAATGAAGCTAAACACTAAAAGAATTTACAACACTTTATTTGCTACAAATATAAACATAATTTCTCATACCCCTTAAAAATCAGTCTCTCCTATGAAATAGAATGTATCCTAATGTAAGATATTTCCTTCATTTTGCAATTGAAATAATGTGAAATAACTTTGTAATGAATTTGAAAATACTTCTGCATTCTTATCCTCAGTGTCTTATCATCTTTAAAAAGTTAGATCTAAAGTTCTTATGAGGATCTGCATACAGCTTTTTAAATTTCCCAGTGCTCCAAGTATCAAAAAGCCAATTGTTTCTTTAGTATTTGACATAAATAAACAGACATTACCTGCTCCTCTGGTATGGTTAAAATCACCTTTAATAACTTTGCATGACTTTCCATTACCATTGCATATACCACAATGATCTTCACGAGCCAGAGATCCTAATATACCATCACAGCCAAATTTCTGTGGGAGAAGAAAATAAAAGCTGTTGACACACAGGTCACATTTTTCACAAAGTTGCTTTTAGTATCAGGTATCTCCTCCTTCCTCAAGATGTCTAGCCAGCGTGACCCAGACCTGCTGAGAATCAGGGTTGCACTAGCTCATGGCAGAGACCTGTCCCATAGAAAACTCCCCTGTGACTTAATGTAAAATTCTACATTCATTCTTCCTAAGTGGTTGGCTAAGTCTACCAGCTGCTCCCCAAGAGAAACACAGCTGCAGTCTTATCTCCTGGTGGTACCTGTGGCACATCAAACCCACTGTGCAACACACACCCCATAGGTCTTCCCACTAAGAGAATGCAATGTGCCTCTCCTGCTTTCTACTCAAAATATGGACAGTTCTTGGCTATGCCTACAATGGTAAAGTGCCATTAATGTCAGCCTAAGGACTTTTTCTGAATAGGGCATAACCAGCTCTAGAAAATGTAAATATAGTTTATACCCATTTTTTGCTAAAAAGCATTCAGTTTAACACAAGTTTACCCAAGCATCTCCACATTACTGTTAGACACATTTCTATGAATTAATATCAGGGTTAGTTTGACAACAGCAATAAAGAAATAAAAACATTCTAAAGTCTTAACATATATGCATGCTTGGTGTGTACCTGTATATCCAGGTGCAAAACAAGTAACTCATACCTGGCATCTACCATCTGCACAGACATCTAGCCCATGCTGGCCACAGGACGTCCCGTCCATCACCTTTTCTGTCAGAAGAACGGGTTGATCCTTTCCAGCCGGTGAACAGAATAAAGCACATGGCTTTTCTGTAGCAGCAATGGATGGAAAAACGTGCATTATTGGGAAAAGGGAACTTTAGAAATACAGAATTATCAACACTCATGTTAAAACTGATCATTGCTTGTGTGTAGCATGCAGCTACATTAGTGTAAGAAGTTATCTTAGATACAGGGAAAACAAAGATTTTGATCCATTTCTTAGCTGTTCGAAAAACTTGAGGTTTTTTTCATCCTCGAGCATGCTGTTGCTAAAAACTTGGCCTACACAGTACGCATGTCATGCTCATTGTTGCAATTAAGAATATACACATTACAGCTGTTGGAATATTTTGGTTGTAATCTATACTTTCATTCTCCCGTATTTCTGGCAGATTATAAATACTGGTTAAAACAGAAACTTAACACTTTCCAGACTTCCTAACTGTGCAGGTCAAGGAGAAAAAAAAAATGAAACAACTGACACACCCTGGGAAGAAAAAGATGTGAATTTACAAAGTTCACATTAAAAAAACAACAGCAACCCTTCCCCCCAAAAAAAACCAAAAAAAAACCACACAAAACCCCTGGAAACATCATTCCTAACATTTTTATGAAGTTCAAGCAATTTTCCAATAAATTTTTAAAACATCCTGTAAATAATTTCTGATTATGAAAGAGCATAAAAATGTAGTCATATCCTATGTATCCATGTATTCCTAATGGCCACATCATAAACAATGAAGTTTGTTTGCTGTTATGTGACAGTAACAGCAAATAAAAGAAACTAAGTCTCTTCTCAGTAGTCAACTGAGTACAGAATGACAGGATTTTTTTATATCTTTGTTAGCAAATGTACTGACTCAGAACTTATTCCTAAATCTGTTGCAGATTTTTAAATGAATAAAAAAATCAAACCTGAACCAGAAACTGTTTTCACTTGGACACAATCTATGCCACTCTGACTTCATACTGACTTCTAGATTCCTGGATTGCATTTTTATTAGTAAATTAAACAGTTCCAGGAAACATTCAGGGGCACTGGAATTCTACTGTCTATACAGCTGAACTGTAAAACAGTCTATGCCACATTTTCTTGCATTTGCTAACTAGCACCAGCTCAGTCTAGACTGGAAATTGCCATCTGTAAAGGACTGTTTTCAAAAAAGTAGCTTTAGCATGCAAAGGAGCAGAAAAGTACAGACAGAGGAGTTTTGTGCCAGCTGACTTACACAACACAAAGTGGTCTGGGCACATCTAAATTACTAAAATTGACAGAGCCTCAGGGTATCACTAGAGGACTGGTACAAACAGATGTGATCTCTTCTTCCAGCATGTGAAGTTAGTCAGACACAAGCTACCTCCAGCTAAAAAGCAGCCAGAGTCTGCACCCTCTGCATTCCAGTGATCCTCCTTAAATAGTAACCTCAAAGTTCCCTGGGGGCTTTAAGCAGGTAGCATTATTTTTTAAAGGAATACAAGATTGATGACCTAAGCATTATTTTAAACGCACTGAACTCAAAGAGACAGCAACTAAACAATACCAGACAACTTCAACAGACTACAGGAGAATGTATGCGAATACAGCAACTGTTTTGGACATGGTGCACAGTTAGTGCTAACTAAGAGAGCAAACAATTAAGGATTTGAGAATAATGTATACTGGGATACTGGCATTCTCTGGCTGTTCCACTTTTGTTTTTCCTGAGGGACATCTCAAGATAAGAGGATCACTCAGAACAAAATTAGATCTGTACTCATTAACATGGCACTGGAGAGTGTCAAGATTTTTTCATTTGAACAAAATATTATTCAAAGCCAAACTTAAACATTTAAATCCTTTAGGATATAACTGTTATATTCCTGTGCTAAAACGAATTATGTAAAACAAACCAAAACTAATTTACTTGATAAGTACATTTGTAACAGTTGGAGAGAATGTTTTTTACAATTAAATAAGCTAACACACAAGCCTCATGAAAATAGTACCAAAAGTTTTCCTTTGGCATCTTGAGAAAAGGCTTAGAAGAAAAGAATATCACCTTCCTAAGTTAGGCATATATTATAATGCTTTGATAGCAAAACCAGTCTTCAATGCTTTCTAATGTTTTCTGATAAATTGTTTGAAGAGTAAAAACAATTTACAGTAATGAACTCCTTAAAATTTGGTAACATATGCTTACAGTACTCCTGTGTCATTCTCAGGTTTTGTTTATTACCGCTTACTATGATTTTGTGAAGTTCTCAAGTCAACTGTTTTCATAATTGATGCATTTTTGTTGTGCTTTTTTCTTTGTTTGCTTCTAATTTAAATAAATTTAAACACAAGAATTTACTGGCAATTCAGTGGGGTGGAAATTACTGTTCACTTTTCTAGCAAGAAGGAATTTGTTTTCTAGTCACTGATGCTTTACACCAACATTATTGTTGCAGATAATGTAAGACCAGACTTACTATACTCCCACTTGACCATTTTTCTAATGGTATAGTATGTAAGCAAGTTTGTTGCATGGAAGCATGCATACAATATGCCAGGACTTCATATGCCATAGGTATTAGGATTTATAGAAATCTTACCAAACTTTAGAGCATACATTATCTACACATTGCTGCCAAATCAAACACTGATATGTGAAATACACCCAATTTTAAGCTAGAAGTGTTCTCCTTCCTCAAAAACAAAGGCTCACAACATCTGCATTGTCTCTTTGGCTTTGTAGGTAAAAAAATATAACTGATATAGGCATGTTCAGTGATGGAGAATTACTCCAGAAAGATGTATTTCTGAGTCACTTCATACTACAATTCCAATTAAAAAGGAAAAAGCTGACTGAATTTTCATTCAAATGTAATTACCTATTAAGAAGGACATATTCAACAGGAATAAAAGACAAAATATGCTAGACCACATCTTGTCTATGAAATTAAAATAACTTACCAAAAATATCAGGTTTGAGGTTTGTTTTAGTTTTAACTACCTCTTTCTTGATTAACAACAATATCAACAATCTATAAGCCATATATACAGATTATAAAAATAAGGGAGATGGTTTATACTTACCATCATCAATGACAGCTTGCCACTGGTGCACATGCTTCTGATATGAAGATCTGACACTGAAAGCTTGGCACTGCCAGTCCCTAAAGGCAGGCACACCAGCAGGACAAGAAGGATTTTCACATACCCTATACTGCATTGTGGGCCCATGACACTGCCCTTCAAGGCCTGAACTAGAAAAGATGGCATAAATACAACCCTTTACTGTTGGCAATATTTTGTCAAACTTACAGTATAGTTTACTTATGCTAGACACAAATAAAAATTAGCAAGCTTTTTTGTTGATACTTAGCATTCAGAAACCACCCATGAAAAATTAAGTCACAGAACAAAACATGTTTGCCTTCTCTTTGTACTGGTTACATTACATATAAGGAGTGATGGGTGCTAAACCATAATTTACACTTAGTCCCAAGAAAGCACTAGGACTAGTAGGAGTTCAGTCAGGAGAGACTCAGGTGCAGTTTTGATATAATTGAGATTTTCCTCTATCTGGGCTGAGCCAAAGGGCTTACTGAAAGGAAGCAACACCTGCAGATTTTCTACCTCTCCTTTTTCTAGAAGTGGGGTATTACAGGGTTCAGACAAACGCTTTGTTTCTCTTTGGTCATTCCAGTTGTGCTTGCAGATGCTAATGAACAAATGCAAAAGAGGAGAGAACTGCAGAAATTGGAGCTCATTATTTGGAACTTTGCCTGAAAAAATGAATTAATGGGCATGAAATTAAGACATGCATAAATTCTAGAAATAGCTTTAAGGTATACAGCTGAAAGTGATGTTTAGATGGCATGAATTAAATCCCCATGCTTTTGTATAGCCATATACAACTTTTCCTCAAAATTTTTAATGCAAATATATATTTTTAAAACCCTCTGCCTATTTTACATCAGAATCTGCTAAATAGTCTTCCATAATTCATCATTTCCCACCTTGTATTATTATTTTTTAAAACCATTGACTTGAGTCTTATCCACTCTGGATTAGTTTTCCCTATACTTGTCATTACGCCACTCTGTTCCCACTCCTATGCCTTTATTTTCTTTTCTTTTTCACTTCGTGTATAAATGACAAAAAAAAATCAAATTGGTACTGAGTAATTAAAAGGAAATCACCTTTTACCTGCTCACTGAAATATAGTGAAACAAATTTCATTCAAGTGAAAAGTAAAAGCCTTTATCCCCAAAGGCAGAAGGTTTTCATTTTCACAAGATAGGGAATCTGAATTTAGTTTTCAGATAATCTATCTAAATGTCTCAGAAACTGGTAGAACAATCTCTTTGTCAAACTCTCAGTTCCTTGGTTCTCCAGATGAAAAGCAGAAGTCGATTTTCTCTGACTGAAAAATTTAAACACTAGAATTGCACACTAACAATCTGCAAGTCAGAAATTTTAAATTTAAGTTTCTATTGCTTCTTCAGGTTAAGCTTAAGAAGAAAGTCTTATTCTTCTATTAGTATTATCTAGGGTCTTTACAGA
This sequence comes from Chloebia gouldiae, assembly GCA_003676055.1. Lineage (NCBI taxonomy): Eukaryota > Metazoa > Chordata > Aves > Passeriformes > Passeridae > Chloebia > Chloebia gouldiae. The sequence continues at coordinate 3,420,857 of QUSF01000046.1, read as the reverse complement.
CGAAAAAATAGTGTTGCCATGCAATAAAATACCTGAAATACCTATTCTTCTAAGTGTTTTTCAGTATTCATAAAGTATTAATTGCTTAGATAATGGCCAACTGTATCTTCACAGAGTCCTGCGCTGATGTAAATTTTGTTCAGAAATTCTGATGAGCAGCAATGGAAACCTGAACTCGTTTTTACCCAGGGCATTTGCGTTGTCGACTGCTGATCCCAGTGTTGCAAGTACGGCTACAAGAGCTCCACGCGCTCCACTCCCCCTCCGCATGCTCCGAGAAAGAGGTCCGATTGATGCAGTCTCCAGCCTTACACCACTAGGTAAAAATTCAGCTCTTAGGTAAGTAAATCAAGGCATATGCAAAACAATTCACTTCTCCACCAGCGCACAGGAAGCACAACACAAACATTTGGTTCAATGCACCGTTTTCATATCAGTCAGATATTTATTTTTGCCTAGCCCTCTCCAAAGCTTTTTTTTAAATCTGCCCTAGAAAATGCAACAGCCAGAGACCTTTCTCTGTTTCAGTGGCCAAGGAGCAGGTTCACTTCTTGTCCACAACCTCAAAACCAGGTTCATTTCCAGTGAAGAATACCTCCTTCATGGGTGATATCCATGCTTTGCTGTCTCCGTTTTAAATCAGGCATTGCCTAAGAAAGCATTTTAGGGTCCAGTCCAAACCTACCGTAGGGATCATTGTCCAGCTGAACTGTGCAGATGATTACAGCACAGTGTCCAGGGCTTTCTCAGGACTGGCTTGGTTCAGCATGACAGTTCCCACCAGCAGGAACTTCACTGTCCCTCATTATCCAGCGACAATTTCAATAGAAAAATATATTACAAGTAATAGAGAAAATGAGATTTTTTTCACCACTTGTATTCAAAGATAAAATGGAAGATTCAAAAAGCTGGTGTTGAGACAGTCCAGAGAACTTCTGACATTTATTAAAATAGTAATAATAAATTCAATTATGTTGCATGCATATATCATTTGCCAGGAAAACTGCAATTTCTCTCTCAAAAACTATCCAATCACTTTTGTTATGCTTTGTAACCTATGTTCATATCTTCTACAAATCATCATAAACTGCAGAAATTAGTGCTTAATATGTGTCCTATGTATTAGGAAGCAGAGATATTTTCCAGCCTTAGAAATCTCAATAATTCTATAATTCAGTAATTATATGATTCAATAATTCAATGATTCAGTAATTACAACGCAGACAATGATCATTTAATGCCATTAACATCAGTAATTTAACTCATATATCTTTACCTTCTGAACTCTTGGTGAATCACTGTTACCAAAGGATAACAGACTTCACAAACAAGTTTTGTATTAATAGCAAATAAAAGGAGTCACTAATGCAGTCAATAGAGATTTCTGCTTCTTTTAGAATACACTTCTGTACCTTTTAATGTCTGTGCTAAATCCTTATCTGGTAACCTTTTCGCCTACAATTTGAAACTGGTCTTTACTGATCAACTGATGTTAATTTTCTCTCTTTAATCATCACATTATAATAAAAGCATAATTATTCCACTTTTTAAAAGTCTTCATGTAGGGTGGCTCCATCTTTATATTACATTTACAACTAGAAAATATAAATTTTGCAACGCTCTTGGATGTTTCAAACCAGAAATGCTCATATACATTTAAAGTTATTGCTTCAGAAAAAATACAGATTCTTCTATCGAGATAGCATCTGCCCTCTGTGCAGCCTAAGGGATTTTTTAAAATTCTTTATTTAAACCCCATCCAAATAGGGTTGCTATGCGAATGACATTTCCATCACTTCCTAAGATCCTAAGAGGAGCACAAGACAACAGTACTTATCTCCACAATACCAATAAAAAAAACCGAAAGGCAGTGATTTGTGTAACCTAAACATCATCCTGGACAGATCATAAAGCAAACAAGAATAATAATTATTTCTTATCCCCTGTGATGTTCTGGTGATGTATGCTTAGTTTTCTATTGCTATATATAAATAAGTTATCTCTGTACCTGGCTCAATGAGCCATTTTAATTACAATCAGTAATTATGTGTAATCATTGTAAGATGTTATACTTCCTTATTCCATAGCATGGGCAGGCCAGTCTCAATGCAAAAGTTGTGATATCAAACAAAACTCACGTCTCTTACTTTCCAGGTAATGACTTCAGACAGTATCAACTACAAACTTTATCAGAATTAAGATATTGGAGCAATTGTCATTATTTTAAAGATATGAAGAGAAATACAATACAGTTTTCCTTTAGCATGTTGTTAGCATATTATGTGAACCTTTTATATTAATGGATGGATTTGATTTTAGGAGAATGATGAGAGTCCTGGTGAATGTACTGTGACTCAAAGAGTAAATCACTCCTGTAGGAAATGGCTGTCAGCACAGTATCTTGAAAATCCCAAGACATATATATGTTCTTTCTCTGTTTTCTGTTTGAGTCTATTTATATTCATTTACAGATAGATACAAAGAGTACAAATAATTTTGGAAAGCTCTAGAAGGACAATTTATCTAAGTCTGATTGGGTGATCATTTAATTTGTCTCTGATGGCTTGCTTTAAATGGGATTTGTCACTCTTTTACATGCATGGGATTACACTCTTTTACATCATATTTCTTGATAAAACTTATCCTGAAAGGTTTTAACAACAATCTGTATCAGTTCCTTCAAAGAGACTATTTCTAAATCTTAAATCATAGCTGAGAACTCTGTATCTTTGAAAGCTTAAGCTCCAATTTACAGTTGGAAGAGCAACAATTGCATTTGATTCATAAATATGACACAAAATACAAAGAATTTGAAATAAAACAGTGTAAATATTAAAACATTTGTCTCTGGCTAACCTTTTTTTAATTCACTGGTTTTAAGAACATGTTATTTTTTCATATCTATATTATAAAATATACATAACACATTCAATTGTACATAGCTTATTTTTATGATAATTGAGGTAAATAGGAACTTTTAAGAACAGAAAAGACCTATTCAGTTTGTTTCTTTAAATGTTAGATGTTTGGTATAATTGATACTGCTTTTCCACCAGAGGCATACCTTTCCAGTGTCACAGTCTGTTCCATCCATTGGTGGATCCAGTTTAGTTTTGCATTCCTTCTCACTTTCCACCTTACACCACAACCCAGTGCAAATGACATGCTGAAAACCAAACAAAGAATAAGAACAAAATCTATCTTATGCAAAATTACTTTCTGCATGCAGTCCACTAATGTTGTCTAAATTTACTAGTTTGATGGTACCGAAATGCATTTAAAGACATATTAAACATGCAAAAAACCCCAAGTAGGCAGAGTCTCCTTAGACTTTTATTAATTGTGCTGTAGGACTTCCAGATCCCTCTTGTTTGTGCTATCCCAATGACTGCTGCTGTCATGCTCTTTCATAATTCCTAATTCCTCTAGAATTCATTTATTAATCCAGGAAAAAAAATTCCAAAAGCCATCAGACCTGATCTCCACAATGAAGACACAAAGTTACCTGACAAATTAAATATTTTTTTGCTGGAAAGAAGAGGAGGGAGATGACAGGGGTGCAAGTCAGCAACAAATTTTAGAGATGGAAAGAAAAGCCCTCTGAAGTATCAGAACAAAAGAATTTTTACTTTATTCAAAAGAAAGCCAAGCTTTGCAGGATGCTGGCTCACATTTCTCAGATTTCCCTGGCAGCTTTCCCTATTTTTTCTCTGAAAAGTCCTCCTTCTCCCATGGTTTTCAGTCGGGATTGCATTCTCCCTGCTGTCTGTTCCCCCTTAACAATAAACCATGTGGAAGTGAAGAGAGGTCATGTGGGGCTGAACTGTGGCCTGAGTATTACTGCATATGCCCAGCGATCCTCCACAATGTATATTGCCCAAAGAGGGGCAAGAAGGATCAGGAGAGGGGGAGGCATTGCAAGTAGGATAAAAGATAAAGAACAGCTGGGTTTTTTAAACCAGGGCTGCCAGAAGACCTGCTTTTTCTGAGTGAAATGATTGTTATATTGGTACACTCAGGAAGAGTCTCTGTGCCTTTTACAATATGCATGAAAAACTTGTCATAAATCTTATGCTACCTCGAAAAAAGACTAAAAGCAGACAAAACACAATTCAACAAAAGATTGTGTTTGAAACAAGGAACAGGGCAGTTCCATCAGGAGTCTTACATGTAAAAATGTCTGTAACATCAGCTGTCAAAAAAAAAAAAAAAGATTGTAGAGGTCCGAAGCATTGTACAGAAACAAGAGACAGGATGGCAGCAGTCAGGATCATTTCTGATTCATCCTGTAACAGTTTTTTGCTGAAGATGAGCTAGCACACAACAACCAGCTTATGTATGTCTCCAAAAAACAGCTACAGCTATCCTGTTCCTGGGTAATTTTAGCAAGCATTTTTCAAGTAACAAACTCTCATTTCTGTTCCTGTTTATTTTTTTTTAAATCAAAAAATCAAAGACATGCTGTTGGTAGCACTCAACAAAAACATATATTAATTGTCCTAATTAATTTTTTTCATATCTTTAAATCCTCATTTATGAGTGAATATAATGGTAGAAAAGCCACCCAGATTTATCCAAGTTTTCAAAAAATACAGGCAAATTTTCTCCGGTGTCATCACAGTTTTAAGTAAATTATCCTTATTTTTTTTCCCCCAAACGCTTCGAGATCAAAGGATCATATGCTTAACTTCACTTGTATATGATTTCAGAATGGCTTACAACAAACAGTTCTTTACAAATCTAGAAATAACTCTTCTTAATATAGAAAGGCATTAAGTCAGATTTACAGGGTTTTGGGTATTTTAGGTACGTAAACACAGAGACATAATTCAGCCATGTAAACTAAATCAAGAAAATCAAATCAACACCCTTTGCTTGCTAAGGTACACTTTATACATCTTTCTATAAATACATATAAATACATATGTATTCTATATGTATATATGTAAATAGATGTCTATATTTCATTTCTTTAATACATATTTCTATAAATACTTTTATACCACCCCCACTTTAAACCATGACCTAAATTCCTCAGATAGAAACTACTTTGGGCTTTAAGTGAACTATATCCTAAAAACATTAATTTCACCAAGTACTAAAATAAGTACTCAATATTAACAGACTTAAATATTCCTCAAACCCAAGGAAAAGGAAGTACGAAATTATTAAAATTGGTGGTTTACTTGTAAGGTGTTTTTTTTTTCCTGGATTTTTCATTTCACAAATAGATTCTTTAGTTACTGTTCAGACTCTATTTCTGTTGCAGGGGTATGAGATATGGAGATAACTGTCACCACCTAAAATTTGACATTTAAGTATTTCTCTATAAGGCCAGGGAAGGACCATAACACATAATATGGGTTTTTCATTAGCAACCTGCAATGAAGAAGATCCAGACTGATTTGAAAGCAAACAGAAATCTGGAGGAGAGTGTGCATTTTAGAGTTACTCCAAAATCACGGCATAGACTTTTACACCAGGATTTCACTCTAAAAAGAAACTTTCTTCAGACAAAATACACATAGCTAAACTAACATTCACAGAGGTTTACCAGTTACCTATGGTAAGTACAGTTTAACAGCCATCACAGATTTCTAGATGAGCCAAGGGAAGGAATAGACATTGGAGATTAAAAACTTATAATTGTGACATTAGCGTAGTCACAATTTGTAAAATTTCTTTGTGTGCACACTGAAAAATAAAGTATTGCCAAGCACACACAAAGGACTTTTTTTTTTTTTTGAAAGAATGTGTTAGTCATGAGTTTTTAATAGCAAAACCTTGTAAAACAGAACATGGAAGTCACAATGCATTACTGGAGAGGTCATTCCAGTTTTGTAGTTTTGTAGGGGTTTTGTGTCTGTTTCTGACTATTTAATTAAATTAGTGAGACAGGTCTAGTGTGGCAGGAATCAGAAGAATAAATTTCCAATCATGTAAGAATACAGAAAGAAAGTTCAATTGAAAGGGATGACCAGAGACAAAAAGGGAATATTTGTGCAAAGTCAAGTTTGTTTAAAAGGTGGTGGTTGAGATGAGGTCAGACATTTCACCAGGACTGTATCATTTCCATTAATTTTTCTCCTTTTCATTGTGATCTTTCCCTGAAATGCCTTAAAAATCACCATGAAATATAACCAGTCTCCTACTTCTTTGCAAAGATCACAGCTGTGTTATGACAAGAACTGTTTTAGTGGAACTGACCAGATAGCATTCACATCCTGGACTTTAATCTTAAAAGCCAGTATTTAATAGTTCAACAATTGCATTAAATTGTCAAGTTTTACAATCCTGTTTAATCATCAAGAACTACTTCTGGGCCATGATCTCACTATCTGTTATGTGAAACAATGTTGTGATCTAATTGATTCTTGCATGAGACATCATGGGCATAAAAGCAAACTTGGCTCCCTTACAAGGTAAGCATGGAGACACAGTATAAATTTTGAACCTGGAGATCCACTCATTCTTTTCTAGGGTCTAAAAGCTTTACCTAGGATATGAAAAAAAAAAAAGTCTTTGAAATGAAGATGAAAAGGAAAAAATAAAGTCACAATTTATGACAGAGGAGTAGAAGGGCTTCACTTGGGAAAATGCAGGAGTAGGACCACAGTGGTTCCTTCATTCTTTCATTCATTCATTAAATTAAATAAGAAAGAGGAATTCTTGATAGCAAGATTCTGCATCAATAGCATTTCTCAGAGGTTGCCATATAATGCAACTGTGAAATGTAGTCCTAAAGTACTCCTTAGCAGTAACAATTGTAAAAAATTGTATCTCAGCAGAAATGCACTATTGATTGTACCACTGGTATTTGTAGAATTAAGATTATTTTTCATCATTATTGAATTGTTTTCTTAGTTAAATAGCTGTTACATACAAAACACAGTTGCTTAATGTAGAACTGTATGGAACTCTATTCATTAAATTATCTTCCAGTCTCAAAAAACGTAAGAGTGTGACACAGTTCATAATTTATCTTTTACACAGTTTTACTGAAGTGTATGAACTGATCAGCAAGTAGACCATGTCCAAAAAATCCTGGGCTATAAATTTTTGGATATACTGTCATTTAAATGAACCTTCAAGGAGTGTGTTTCTCTCATTTCCTGGCTTGCAGACAACAACTATAACCATAATAAACTTCCAGTTACTGGCAGAGTAGGACAGACTATACAGAGATAAAAGGAAGTAGTCTGGATATCAGGAAATATTCAGTGATTACCTATGCATAATTAAATAATTATTGTAATAAATTAATACAGTAACTATTATATACAGTAATATGTAATGAAATACTGCATTCAATTTAGAAAGGTATTCTAAATGTTGATTTTTCCAATGCACAATAATTTGTACCATCAACACAGAGAAATTTGAGTCATCTTCATATTAAGTAACATGCAATTATTTGCAACGTTAGATTCAACAAAATTGTTATTTGTATCTAACATATTTTTACTTCTGAAGAAGATGATAAAATTAGCTACCGAGTAACTGTGCTTCACAGTTAGATGATGTTGGTGTTGCACAGTCCATAGGCCAGAACTCATGAAAGATTTCTGGAAGGTTTACATGGTTTGGTTCTAGCCGAATTCAATCGGTATTTAGAAATTCTATATCTAATTGGACTAGCAGTAAACTTCCATAACAGAAGAGATAAATTTAAGATCCACAGCAGGGAACAAATAAAGATTTGAATATAAAAAGCCTAAGCTTCATGTAAGTAGCTCTTCAAGTGTCTAGAAACTGATTTGATTTTTTTTTCTTTTTTTTTTTTTTATTGTGAGGAAGTTAAGAGTGTAAATTTTGCTTCCAGATAGAAGATCACAGAAGAAAACCAACAAGGTGACTTTACCGAGATCAGGAAGGAAGCTTTGGAAAAATTATTTTCTACTCTCACCATGTTTTTTTCAATTTTGTCCTCAGTGTCATTTATTCATTTCTAATAGACCCAAGGTTCTTAAAAATTTATTACAGTAATTTCTTAATTTTCACTATTTCATTATACAATTTTCAGTTTAGGTTTACCAGTTTTGCAGAGGACTTTGGAAAAACTGCAGAGGGTTCTTCCCATTGCTGTCTTCTCAGCAACTGTTATTGGGCTCTCTTTTTTTTAACTGTTAAGGTCATAAGGTCATCAAGTAACACATTTGGTTTCATGACAAGGACTAAAATTAAATTGCAGTTCGTCACAAAAAAGAGCATAGTTTAAACAAACATAGGCCTTTTGTATTTTCTTGCATAGTTATTATATTCCTTCTTCATGGCAAACTTGGATTATACTTGGATTTAAATTACAATGTTAAATTTAATACTAATATTTAATAATATTAAATGGTCTATTAATACTAATATTTAATATTACAGTAAAAATGTCAGAAATTTCTGTTGATTTTACTGTAAAAATAAATATTTAATACAAATATAAAGCAATGATCCCACCAGTAGGAAAAAGCAGACATATTTATTTATCCAAAAATAACTGATTTAGCTGAAAGGTGTCCTCTTACACAAAGAATGTCAGAAGATGATTGAAGATGACTAGAAATGGACCAATAGCTATGAGCACCTAGAACCTAAGTAATCTCGGTGCAAACAGTTGAACACTACCCTGGTAATATTCACTGAATTAATTTCCTAATACTTCTAAAGTAGTAATGTAAACCAAAGAAGCCTCCGAGTAAGAATCTCAAAGGAAGAATATTTACTGAATCTATGAAAAAAACACAACAGGCATAGGACAACTTGACTATCTAAAATTTAAATACATGAATCAGAACAAAACACAAAGGTAATAAGAAGGGATTTATCCAGACAAAAGAATACCATACAAAGGTATTATGCAAGAGAAAATCTTGACATTTGTCTCTTTCTTCAATTCCTTTTGAGTATATTTAATCATCAAAGAAGATGCACAAGAAATACTAAACATGCTACCTTCTTCTTGTCCAAAATAGGCTTCTAGAGAATGAAAACCAGAAAATTACATCCTTCAATAGAAAGCAATGTACTGAAAAGCAAGACACAGCTTGAAATTTATAAAAAAAGCATTTGGAAGTAATGAAGAATATTTATAGAATTGTGACATTGAGATTTACTGTTCATATCCAGATAAAAAATGTTTTCAATAAGACAGCTAAAACAAAATCCATTAAACTATGGATTTTTTCCTTTTCTCTTCAGCTATCACACTCTCAGCATGCTGTAGTAGTACATGTACTGCAAAGTTTCCTTTGAGAAGCTTTTAGATAAAGACTAGTTTAAGCAAAAATCTCTGAAAAAAATAGTGCTATCTCCAAACTGAAAACAGAAAGAGAACTGAAGAACTAAAGGAGACAGAACTCATATTTTCCTGTTTAGTACTCCTAAACTTTTCAGGCTACCTGCCCACTGACTCTGATGAAATTTTATTTCACAGTTCCTCTACTCCATCAATCCATACTCCATGCTGTTTATGTATTTTTATATCATCTTTCCATCTTGTATTGGTTAGTGTCTTAAAGGTGTCAAATATATTTAGTCTCTCCTGTTGATGCTAAAAAAGGTTGACTTTTCTCTGTAAAAAATAATTCTTAAACTGCTTCTTCAATCTGATGTTTACTAGTATTAGCTCATAAAATTATGAAGACCTGTTCAATTTTGCTAACCTGTTTTTTTAAGTCCAATATGCAGTGACACTGCTTCACGCTGGCATGAAGCAAAGCCAGCAAACTGACTCAGGTACTGCAACTCCTCTTGTCATGGCACTGTACAGCTCTGCCTGGGCTCAGAGGTGCAGAGAGCCCACTTAACATCACTATTACTCCTCCCAGTTTGCACAGGCATAGCATAATCTTCTGGAGGTCAGAAATGGATGTACAGTACCCAAGCCATAATAAAATGGAACCTAAATAATAAATTGCAGATATTCCACTTGCTACAACAAGGTGTCTAAACACTATGATATCTTATGTTTCTAAAGTATAATAGAAGTATCAATAAAATATGCTTCAGGATATTCAGAAATCTAAAGCAAGACTTAAAAGATAAACCAATGAATATGTGACATTAATTTTTTAGAAAGCAAGTGTAAAATTCTTACTTCAAAGACACTATTCTCTTTCTATCAAACACATGAACAAAAGCTACTCTTACACAAAAATTTTATGATAGATGCATTTTCTGGAGTACAGACACAGCCTTACCTGCATTTCTTGGCAAAAGGAAGCAGTTGGTCCAAACAGAATCTGACACTGCTCATCTGCAGTGTACGTCATTCCTGGGAGCTTAGAGGGAATAATCACAGAATTGAGGCTCTGAGGATTCGTCTGTACCAGACAGTTACTGGCCTTTGACCTGGTAATATGCAGAGATTCATATGCTGAGAAATCCAAGGGTTTGATTGCCATGCCAACGTAAACTTGCATAAAGCATTCAAAGTATGTGGACAACTACAATTTTTTAATTCATCAGCATTGGGCTGCTGCTCATGTTTAAAACTATTTGGCCTGTTTGTTAAAGTTAATATGTTCTGTTATTGTGCATTTGCAGAAAGACAATATAATTGATCAACATTTCAGAAAAGTGCTGGACAACATTTTAGCATAGAACTTACTTAACGGATAAAGGTTTTGGTGGCCAAACATTTCAATACACAGCATATTAATATATAGTAAACATAGTGGCATATATAAAAATTCTATGTAAGTTAATAAAAGTATAATCATATACATTAGACATGAAAATATAAAAAAACCATGCAATTGCTGCTGAAAACATATTTTAATAAATCTAATATTAGAATGTGATGATTTAAAATATTTTCATGGATTCTGCAAAAAAACTTATTGTTTGAAAACTTAGTATTTCAGTATATTAATTGCATCTATTTCTAAATGACATACAGTAAGAATTCTTTTCTTGAATTATATACCTGAGAAATCTTTCCAGATCTTCTCTGCTGCACTGAGACCATGAAACATCCCCAAGATTCTGTCCTTTAATCCATTCTCCAGACATGATATGGACACCATCTGCACAGGACGGGTGGTCATTGTCGTGGTTTATCCCCATGCTGAATTTTGAAGTTTTTAAAAACAAAACAAAGTGAAACATAGTAACAGATTGTTTTCGGAATTTTGGTTAAGTTAAAATTCTTGCAAGGGCTGTAAATAGCTCCTATGTATTACATGTGGGAAACCTCTTTTGATTATTTTTTCCATGGTATCTTTCATAGAAGTGCATGGAACTGTGTGTAGATGACAATTTTATAATTAAAGATGGAAGGGGAGCTGCATTTACTTGATAAGAAATATTGAATTCTAACCAGTTCAATATATCTTTTGAACAACTTTTTGCATTTTCAGAACTGCACAATTGCAAGTTTAATGTATACTATTTTTCTTGTAAATGGGCAACATACTCTTATTTTTTAAGATCAGTGAATATTTTGGCAGTGATTCTATCTTCATTCTATATGGAACTGATTGGTTGAAATTTTATAGAATACTAAAGTGATCACTGCTTTGATCTGCAATTATTGTCTCTAAAGAAAAAAAAACTAAATGTGTTTTCAATCTCTTGTTAAAAATAACACTGATGAAATTAAATTGACTTTGATTATTAAGAGTTAGTATCCTTATGCATCCCAGTGAATTCTCACATTCAATCACTGCAATGAAAAATTCTACTGAATATCTGCTTGAAGCTGCTGTTTTAACCAAAGACTCACTGCCATTCTCATTCAGAAGTAGCAAACAGAGAAAAAGAAGAAGCACCTAAATAAAACTAAGATTTTCAGAATTAGCTAAGTGGATCATGCTTGACTGATATTACAAGAAATAAATACACTCAACCGTTTTTCGAGATTTGCAAATGGGTGTGAGACTACTCTCCAGAGTATTGGATTTAAAGTAGTACTGGAATTTTGCAGCATTACTCTGCCCTGCAGAAAAGCAAAACTTCAGGTTTAATAAAACTCTATGCCTTGTATTGATTCTTTCACTTACAGACTACAAAGACAGAGTAATTGTGCTGTGTCTACAAAAACTGGAGTACATTGTGGTCCTCCTTATTTCATCACCCCACAGTGGCAAATGGCAAAAAAAGCCTGTCTCCCAACACTTTTGTTCTCCACTCTATCCCAAAATCCATTCATGATTCAAATGACACATAAATTTGCAATTTGTTTTACCTTGTGTTTACTAAAGAAATTAATGGAAATATCATGTAGGGCTTTACCTTGCCTATCTCTTGCTTAGCTACCTTGCTCTGTCTCTTACACTGATGTATACATCTCACACTTTGGAGCACTGGAACAGTGACTTCTGCATAAATTGGATAATTTTGTTATCTCTAAGTATGTAACTGAGGCAAGCAAATGTATCTGACTCTGATCTTAACCTCTGAAATACACAGAAGTTCTCTGCACTCGCCTTACATTCTTCTTGCATGCCTCAAACGCAGAATTCAAGATGTGTCTATCTCCAGAGTTATTTACACCCACAGGAACTGTGGAGGAAGACACAGGGAAGCTGTGGATATTTAACCTAGTGGACTACATAAGAAAAAATTTTGCTCATGGCTTCCTTAGTGCAGAAAAAGTAATTTAAAAATACTCATTTGTCAGTATCATATACACTGGTAAGATTTTAACTAAAACATTTACAGCACAAAATCTTGACAAACTTTATTATACAATTCATGGTTCCCAGTTATGCAGAGTGGAATTAACACATTTATACGTTATTTTAAATATTTTTAAGACAAAAATTTAAAAATCCCTGTAATTTCTAATTACGATTATTTCCCTTCACTCTGAAAAACAATTCTTGAAGCTAGACTCTGTCATAAAATATTCTGTAAAGTCGGCCAGAGAAATATATGCTAAGCTAAACCATGATCTTGACTGTTTGAAAAAACACTAGCCACCATTTCATATATATACATATATATCAGTGTATGCCTCTTTTTCCAATCTAATACCACATAAGCATTTTATAAAGTTTATTAGGACAAGAATTCTGAGGAAAACACTGTATTTTAAAGCATGAAGTGGTTAAAACTGTTGTACTTATAACAGCTGTGTATATCAGTTATATTAAGCACTAATAAAAAAACGAATTCCAATAATTCTCCAGTACTTTAGCTGTCCATACTTTTCTAAAACTTCTCCTATCCTGCTTTAACATTCCACTGTAGTTCAAAATAGCTGTACTAATCCAATGGAATTAATTCCTCAATTCTTTTGCACCTCCAAATTAAGTACATGTAAAAAATCCCTAAGACAGTAAACGCAAGTATTGAATCCTTTGCCTACCTGAATGAATAGGCATTCAAAAATGCCTATTCAAAAGGCAAATACACATTTTAAGTTAACATCAATTAAGTAAATTCCAGGACAATATCTGAGAAGTAAGCTAAAGTAGGAAAAGAACCTGCTCTTAAAACATTCTCAGGAATGTTTTCTTCAGTGACTGTTTTTGATCTCTTCTGTAGCATGGTAATGGCTTCATATTTTTATCTGACCTAGTATCAATTACAAGACCACATAAAAGTCAGTGTGCAGCAGAACTGACTTCTGATTTCATTCCTCACATCACATTGTATGCAGTGAAAAACAGAACAGCCTACCTTCTTACTGGACATGAGAGTGAGTGCTGTAAGCATGAATACCTGCTTCTCCATTAACAATCAAGGATATAACATTACGCAGTGCTGGTCATGATATTTTCTTAGCCCCCCTTGCTGCATATGAAAGACATAACTACATCCTTTCACTGACACAAAGGTGCCACAGAAACTGTGTCTGTGTAAGGTGCTGCTGTGTCTCTTCCTACAGAATGAATGACACAATTAACAAAGAAGACAGTGCTGTATTTTAACAAGTAGTGCTTCATATCTATATATAGAAATAAATTATATTTCTAAGAAAAGAAATGGCATTTATTTGGTGCTGCATAAAAACTGATTCTGGTTAAAGGCTACATAGAGCAGGTAAATTCTCTAAATAAAATACTAGCAACATTTAAGTTCACACTATGCAATTAAACTACATGTTAATAGTCTCAGTTTTAAAGTATTTTGATAAACAGACTTGGTCCAATAAACTCCACTAACAGTATAAATCAAGTCCACTGAAAAAAAATGTTTTCATCTAAAAAACCCTCTAAAACTTGCTTAAAGGATTTTTTAATGTCATACCATGTAGAAAACTGGAATAATTTTTGCTACATCTTTAATATGAAAGTAGAAATAGTAGAAAGAAACATCATTTAATTCTCTGTATTTGGAATTAATAACTCAGGCCACTAAAAGTAGAAGAAAAATATTAGTTCAATATTTCATTTAAAAAGCAATTATTTTACAATTAACTCCTGCTGCAATTCTACGTGCAGAGGTGGAATCAAAAGGGCAAAAGCATCTCTCCTGTCATTTTAGAGAACAGCTTATATTCTTGCATTCAAAATGCATTCCAGCATCAACACACTGAACAAGTACCAAGTACTACAATTTAATTCGACCTCATTATAGTGGAATATTACAAAATCAAAGCTCTTTTAAGCCTCGGTCACTATACTACCTTTAAATAAGCTAAATATGGTTACACACCTTCTTGAAATAATAAGGTCTGCATTTCTATTTTATATTTCTTCTCATAGCAGGATACAAAATTCTTTGATATGTGCTACTTTCATGAAAATGTGCATTTGCTAAGTCACCCCTCTCATGCTTCCAGGTAAAAGCTTTTTATTATTTATTAATTATTTTGTTTGTGCTTTGCAAATGGTAGATGATAGTTGTCATCGTCCTAACACACTTAAAATGCAAGTAGTGCACCTGAACAAGAATGATGTTGTTAAACCAGAAACAGGCAAGGAATGGACAAAGATTAAATAGTATCAAAAAATTATACAAGCAATTAATTAGGTTAGTTCAGATAGATGTGGGGAATAACTTTAGGCTTATCTGTAAACAAAAGTGAGAGAATAAAAAAATTAAAGGGAACAACTAAAGCTCAGATTTCCATAGTCACTAACAGTGAGACAGATTAGCAATAAGAGGCAGATTAAGAAAAGTGCAAGAGCAAGTGCTGGGTCAAGGAACCAGCAATGTTCAGTATAATAAATAGAATGTTCAGTATAATAAATAGATTCCCCAATACTAAAGGCTCTATTTATTCCAAGTCATATATAGAACAAGAGAATGATGAGTGTGAACTACAGATCAAGTATAAAATTACTAGTTGAGCTCAGGAAAGACTGAAAATTACTAGAAAACTTTCCCCTTGTGAAAGAGAAAGTAAACCTCTGAATGCAGTCACCAGTTTATACCTCTGCTGTGTAATGGGATCACATTCCATTTGATTTGTTAAAAATTCATATTAGTACAAGTGATTACTACACTATTTGCAAACTCTCTTCAACCATTATCCTAGATATTTTTCCATTTTTTGAAATAAATCACTAATACAATAAATTCTACTACGATAAAAATAAAAATAACTTTTAAAAGTCTTATTAATAACAGAGTGTTATCTTCATTATTATTTCAACTGCTTTCCTTTTTTATAATTTTGTGCAATAGTACACTAGAATGATTGAAACTTTTTAAACTATGGCCCCAAAATTACAAGGTTTGAAAGCTTATATGGAGCTTTTAGAGTACAATGATTTTCACATCAACTTGTCTGATCTGAAATTCTGCACTATCATGAGGTTGTTATTTTCATAAGTGAAAATAACACCCCTTATGTCACTATCACAGACACTATTTTCACTACACTACAGACACTACACTACTTTCTCAGTACTTTTATTGCATTTTTTCAACAAAATGTTTTATCACACTGCTATATTTATAGACAAAAATATATAAAAAGACCAGCCCAGTAGAAGGATTTTATAAGCTGTTATATTTTGGCTTTTGTGCTGTTTTTTTTTTAATCCCAGTTAGTGAAGTATTATCTGTTTTATGATTTTCATATGTCCTTTAAAACATATGAGGGCATCACAGATGATTGAATAAATGGGATAAGACACTGTAAATTAATTATTTAGCTGAAAGTGAAAGGCATTTGACCAGCTACAGAAAAATTATGATAGTAAAAGGTAAAACATTATTTCTTTTGGAAAGAATTTATCTTCAAAGGAAAATCTACCAAACAAGGAAATCTCAATCTTCTTGTTAAAAATTATATTATCGGAAAAAGTAAAAATAAATAAATTTATGCAGCTATTATTTCCCTTTTGTGAATCATTGCTCATTCTCCACAATGCTGGAAATTCAGATTACATTTTCAGTCTTAAAACAACTGGGTAAAAGTATAATATACATATTAGTATAGGGATATTAACATACTCTGGATGCTGCTGTCCAGCTGACTTGGCAGCTTTTGCAGAACAGCTTTCTTCTCTGTAACTCCAATACTTCTACTACCATGCTTCATGGTGCTGGATCTAGAAAAACTACTGAGCCACAGTCCTTTGACTGAAGTATATAAATAATTTAAAGGCTTGCTGTGACAGATATATTTAGCATCATAACATGAAAATATACACTGCCTCTTCCTGAAGGTTTTTTACAGGGATTATATAATTCAGAAGTATTGGATTCTGGCAAATACAATACCCATGCCCCATTACTGAGCTATCATAAACTCAGTGAAGAGCTATAAAAAAGGAGTTCTTGTATTAACAAAAGCATTGATGTTTTTAACGATCTTTTTGTCAATTTTTTCACAGATATTTTAAATGTATCAGACTATCAATTAAGCTTTTGCATCCTGTAGGATGTTTTTAGTTACTAATTGTTTAGTTTACAAAAGTTATCCTAAGGAAAATTTAACATAAGTCCATCCTGGAACAGTATAACCTGGTAGAAACACAAGCCTTAATACCCTGCCAGAGAAAGAGTTGCCTAATCTAAATTTCATGTAAAAAAAAAAAATTATATCTTTTTACGTTACTAAAATGCTGATGCAGTGCTTCATCCCTGTCTCAGTGCTCCATATCTTCCTGAGCTGTTTCTTCAGCTGTCTTGCTACCAGCAAAAGGGTGGTGATGCTTTAGTTCTGCCAGGCATTGCAGTGATGTGATGCACAAATATTAGATATGGACCAATAAAACTATTTTTTTTCACGGTTTTTAATACCAGAGATATTTTGAGTATGAGTAGACATAAATGTGAAGTATGTAACAGACTTCATTATTTTATGCCATCTGTAATCTTAAATACACTTTGTTGTACAATTTTCAGGCCACTGAAGTTTGGAATTATACACCCATGTGCCCAGTAAGATCCTAAACTGATTTAAGTCAGCATAAGTATATGACTGTGGAACAAAGATGTCTACTTTGATATGAATATAGGCAAAAAAGAGACTATCAATTTTTAAAGAATTTACCCACTAAAGCATGAAAATTAATGTAAGGTAATCTCAAGGACTTGCATGGTTGAGCATCTAATGTATATACTTTGAGCTTCATTACAGTAGTTAAAAAAAAATAAAGAAAACCCTTTCAAGACCACTCAGTGCACTGTCAGTTCAACTGCAAGTGTTTAGAACAGTTACCTTATGGATACTATTCCTAACCTATCAGGAAAAAAAAAAGACAGTGATAAAACTCCTAGGATGATTTTGTATAAATCATGTTTGAAATAAAGAATATGTAATGCTGAAATGCAATACAAAACTAAAGTCTCCTCTAATTTTTATCAAATGAAAACATATTACCTTCCTTCTTAAGAGTAATTTTTAAATTGTGGCTTATTAAACAAGTACTTATCTATATATATATATATATATACTTATCTATATATAATATTAAACAAGTATTTATCTATAAATGCTTTATAGATAAATATGCCTATAAAGTTTTCATTTTTTTAACAAAGAGATTAGAAAATGTCACAGATAGTAAAGCAACACAAAAATAATATAAAAAGAAGAGAACCATAGAATCATAGAATGGTTTGAATTGGAAGGGACATTAAAGATAACCTAGTTCCAAACCCATTGCCATGGACAGGGAACCTTCCACTACACCACGTTGTGGTCAAAATTCCATCCTGCCTGGTCTTGATCAATTCAACATGGGGAGTGTACAACTGCTCTGGACAACCTGTTAAATGCCTCACTACCCTCACAGTAAAAAATTTCTTTCTAATATCCAATCTAAATTTAGTCTCGTTCCGTTTAAAGCTATTATGTGGCCATTATCCTTGTCCTGCCACTATGTGCCCTTGTAAAATGCCCCTCTCCAGGCTCTACTGCAGGTCTCCTTTAGGTCTAAAAGGTGCCATAGGCTTCCCCCAGAGCCTTCTCTTCTCCAAGCATGTCCACATTGCACAAAAATCAGGGAATTATAACCATTTCTCTGTAAATCTGTCATGACACAAATAATTATATAGGAAAGATTATTGCCTGTACCTGTTGTGCATGTATTTTTAAAATCACTACAAAGCTCAATTTTTCAGACAGTAGCTGTACCTTTCAAACTGTTTTACTCAAAGTTAGGCTCCTGTCTCTGCACTTCAGTTGACTTTGATTTGAACAGAAAACCCACTGGTGACAAAAACCAGCCAGAACAGTCAAAGCTCAACATCGCTGACAGTACCTACAGAGAGATTAATATCCCTATCTTGGACTGAGAAACTCAGCTTTAGACCATTAGCCAAACAGAACAGAAAAATTAAAGAAAGAAACAACCAGAGAGAAATGAGAGACTCTGCAGCTGGAATAAAGCCACAATGACAAGAATTTCCCCTGCACCTTCTATCTAGGTACATGGAAGAGAGAAGGAAGTAAGATTATTTGGGGACAGGTTACCAGCACAGCTTCCACTGACACTGTGGGACCATCGATAACCTGAGGGAGGAATTCATACAACTTTTTAATATAGTCACAAAGAATATATGCTTTTTGGTTATTAACCACTTAACAAGTGATTCAGAAATTCCACAGACTCCCTGGTCATCACTAGAAAATATGTGATAGAATATCCTGAATTTTAGTTACAGTTACCTCTCATATTTCCAAAAATGTTTGTCAGAAAAAGAATGAAGATGTGCATAAAATTAATTCTGAATAATTCCATCAGTTTCTCTTTTAAGTAGCTGACTTCTAAACTACATTTACAGCACTTAATAATTGTAAATTAATCTATTTTGAGATGCAGAAATTTACTTCTGTTCTTTATTTCTCCATCCTTCAAAAGGAATCATAGTCCATAGAGGATCATCATTTAAGTAAAATCACATGTAGGTTGTTAACCTCAATACCAGCAATTCTCACTCTTACCTCTGCTCCCCACACAGAGACAATGTCTTTTAATTAGCTATTGTTACTCTTTACTTTGTAATGTGATCTCATTGTGTAATTACCTAATTGCTTAGTAAATTTATTTTAATGAATAGAATATGTTTAAACAAACCAAATCCATTAATGAGATACAATTTTTAATAACCGATTACACAGATAGAGTTCAAAAACCAACTGTTGGCTTACATTAATTTTCAATGTCATTAAAATATCATCTGCATTCAGATACACAAGGCTAGAACAAAGACATTCTATACTGCAAATTAAGGTTTAGTCTGCTATTGTAATATTTGAGAATATTTCTCTTTTAATTGGAAAAACAAAACAAAACCGCCAACAATATAACATTTTAATAAACATCCATGTATCAGAATGTATTTAATATAAGAGCCTCTTCTCCCAGGCAGCTAGCAACAGGACAAGAGGACATGGCCTCAAGCTGTGCCAGGGGAGATCTAGGTTGGATATCAAAAAAAAATTCAACGAAAGAAATTCACTACAACTTTATATTCATCAATACAATGACAACTGGTAGTGTCTTTCTTTGTACATGCTTTCAGAAAATAAAAATTAACAGCATCGGGATTTCATAAGTTTTGAATCTATTTGTACGATAATTTATGGGCAAAAATAATATTTGGGGTACGGAATGGAACAGAATTGGTTTTTTCTTTATCCTTCAAGAAGCAAAGTCTTCGAGAAAGCTTTTGGTTCTATGCTGCTGAACTAGATTCTTCACGAGAGTAACCAAAATTGGTAAAGATATTACATACAAAACAACCAAGGTAGTAGTTAAATGACCTTGAGATTCAAAAAGAGTTAGTGAAAATTTTCTAGAAAAGATGATGCTTGAAGGAACTATTAATGACTGGTCTATGGTGAGCATTTAATCTCTGCTTCTGAGGAAGTTAAGAATGAGTAAGAAAAATCTCTGTAAGATATATTCTAGATATATTTGAATCTGCTCAAGTCTATTCTGATAGGATCCACATTCAAATGTTTGTCTTCGAACATTTTTATATAGTCTCTTCACAAAGGTTCAACTGATTCTAGCATCCTCTTTGCAATTGCCAGGGCCTGGATGGCAAACAGAGACATTCATGCAGAAAAAACAAATATCTCTAAAATGTCACCTTATGCTCCTTGGTGCAAGATCACTTTATTTCAGATTGCTACAGCTAAGGACTCTGACTCCATCAGAAAGCAGGGATTTATGCCTCTATGCCTTTGCATCTTTTGCACTGGGGAATGCTATTTTTTTCCCTTCTATACACTATGTAGTTTGTTACAATCCTTTCTGGATTTCTTGAAGAAATGTCTGGTTCAATCAACATCCTGTCTTTAACACTGACACAATATTTGATTTATTCTTTCTTTCTACTTTTTAAAAATACCTATTGCATTACTCACAGAAAATTGTGAGGATGTCTCTAAGGACATCCAAATGCCATTACTACTGTGAGAATATGATGGCTGGGATACCATCATAACTTGTTCTTCCAAGTTTATTTGAATTAGTACAAAAGGATTTGAAAGCTCTGAAATTTCTTATGTAGCCTTGTAACATTTTTTTCCCCCAGGATTTATGTATCAGCGATGTAAGTTTTATGTTCCTGCAGGAAGATCATGCAAATTCCTTCTCTTTGCAATGCAAAGCCATGAAGATATTCCAAGTTCAGAAACAAATGTAACATAGGTTATATGGAAGAACTGCTAGCAGCAATAATGAGCTTCTCTGTCTACCTTGTTTAATGTACTGCTTGCCATCTAGAAGACCTTAGGAAGTCAAAGATAGGTTTGACTGTCTTCTGCAAGACAAAAACCTTCCCACTATGTGACCACAAACACTTTTTAAGATCAGCATCCCACATTCACAAATTTGCTATTGCACAACCAACACACCACCCATAACTTTGCAAACACTTTACATATCACCATTTTTCAAGTAGTATAAGATGGTGTATTTCTTGAGAGATGTCTCTTTTTTCAAATATAGTAATTTTGCAGCAAAGGCTCCTATACTCTAAAAATACTTTTATTCTGTTGGTCATAAAGCAGTTTATCTGTTATTTTTCTTTTTAGGTCTTTCCTTTATTGCAACTATCATGCAAGCAGGCTGGCTTATATTAACCAGGAGGTCTTTTTCTGCAGCTATGAAAATGCAAAAAAAAAAAAACCCAAAAACCAAAAAACCTATAAAATACCAATTTCATTCAGCAACTTATACTTGTTTCAATATTTAAATAATTGCTCTGTATTTTCTTATTTTGTATCCAGAAAAAAGCAATCAATAAAAATATTTTAATTTCCTTTTTTTTTTTTTCTTAGAATTGACTTCATTTTTCAACATTAGATGCTAGGATATCCATTCTCAGGAAGCTTTAACCAAATTTAAACCAAGTCACTTTCAATTAAAAGTATTTGTCCTAAGATACCTAACCACACATTTAGCAAAACATCCCTCTAGGCTGTCACTCTGAAACTGATATTATAATACAAATACACAAATATCTAGCACAGAGGCTGAAGAAAACAGAGTAATACATACCTCCCTTTTATTTTAGTTAAAAATAAGACATTTTCTATTTCTTTTTCTTTACAAGTAGTGAAACCAAAAATGAAGTTCAAATCTTATTAACAGATTTTATTACTGCAAAATATTAATTTTTTACTTTGAGTTAAAATATTTGACACTGAATGAGTAAAAACATCCAGCCCAATTGTGAAGGACAGTAAACTTCACCTTCATTTTACCATCATTTTCTTCTTCTAAGATGAAAACCATTAATGTTGCAATGACCAATGACTATTCTACACTATAATGGGATCTATCCTGAGAAAGCCAAATTAAATAAGGGCTCTTCCAACTTATGATCTCATTAAAATGTTTGTTGGCAACAATTGTTAGAGTTGGATCTGTTACACAATACCACAGTCAGCATAGAACAAACATCTTGGGGCACCTGATTTTCCCCAGACAATGGCAGTCTTTCCAGTCAATTTATTTATTTTGTAGCTATAAAGATTTTTGTATTACTTCAAGTCATAAACATTTTCTTAAGCTACATACCATCTATTGATACATATTATTATTAACAGAAACACTATTTTTGGAACTTTTCATTAAATTTAAATCCCCTCCTTATAGAAAGAAATGAAAAACTGAAGTACACAAATTAGTCAAATCATAGTAGTATTAAATGCAAACGAACACTAGGCTTTAATATCCACATACTTACTTGTGACCCATTTCATGGGCAATTGTAAAAGCCAGATTCAGACCATTGTCCTCTGCAATTATACATTTTCGTTTTTCACTGCACATTCCACTCAGGTATGCTATACCTAGGAAACACAACCACCACAATAAATTATCTTTTTGTCATTACTAACTTTATATATTATGGCATAATTAGACCCAAACAAGACTGAAACCTTGTTATGGTCAGAACCATCCAAGTATATAAACAGATATCTGCCAAAGGTTTACTTTCTCGATTTGCAACCAGTGCTAATATTACCTCACAGTAATGATTACAGGGACTGCAATGTACAGAAAACACATTCTTTAAAAGCATTGCTCGGTACCTTAATGAAATGTGATAGAACAGATGTATGAATGCCAGTACTGCTGTAAAGGAAAATAAATGTCTACAACAATGGGACACAAGTTTGAACAGGTATTTCCTCTGACAGAAGATGAGTGCAAAGCACAGAGTTGTGCCCCTACATTTATGACTATTAATTACTCATAAAGTCTTCAGCATGTTAGTGGTTTTAAAAATGTTAAAAAGAGTCAGATGTCCCAGAAGAGCTCATAGGAGACTGCAGCCTGTCAAACATATTTAGAGTAGAAGCTAAAAAGCCTTCACTACGTAATACCTTAGTTTTCAAAAAAAAACATGAAGCCTTAATGGTAGGGTTTTGAGTTCAAGCTCAGCTTCTTAAAAGTAGAGTGTCTGTAACTGTAAAAGCTTGAGGAACATGAAGCTTAGTTTGAGTAATGGTAAATTTTTCAGACCACAAACACATTTAGCAGGGACGACTGTCATCGTTCATCGTTTGAAAATTTGGAGTAAGCAATCAAAACACTGTTTCAAGTGTTTGGCCTTCTTCCCAGGAACTTCCTTTCAATAGAATGGTGCCCTCCAGTTCAGCATGTTTGCTGGATTATTTGCATGTAAAGGTCAAGTTTGAAATGTTTGACAGTATTTGAAATTTAGTCATAATTATCATTCCAATTTAATAAGATAAGCCATTCTTCTCACAGTCCAAATATCTGTCAGTCTGTGAGCACAACACTTCACCCACAAGTAGTAGTAAGCCTGTCACTATTCTGCCAACTTTTGAGTATTGCCCTCAAAAGAACTGGCTGAAAGCTTTTGGATACAGAACTTTTGACAAAAAATGCTGTTCAGGACTGAAAAAAACAATAACAAATTAAATTTGAATAAGGCAGAGTATTTCAGTTTTTGCTATTTATTTCTAAAATAGGGAATAGCCATCTGGGATACAAAAGAAAAAGCAAAATCTGGTCAAGGAAAAAAAATTTAGTCCTTCAAATGAGACCTCATGCTAAATGTAGGTTCCACTTATACTAACTTGAACGAAAAAACAGAGAATAAATGCTCTGAAATGTAATGTTTTATTTCAAAAATGTTATGTTGCAATGATTGAACTATAACCAAGAATATTTCTAAAATAATTTTATGGCTTGTAGTTCCACAATTATATACGTCCTCTTTTAAGATTTGATGACCAAACTGAAAAAGATAGAAAGACTTTTAATGCTGGAGCTTGAAGCAGTACAGCTGGCAACAATACCAGAAGAAGTGAACATCAGGGTCCTGACTTCAGCCATCATCAGTGAACTTAAATTTGGTCCAACAAAATAGAAAAATCACTCTTGCCATAGACAGAACCCAGTGCTGCATTTTGAAGTGCTGGGAGCGATCCTTTGTTATAATGCAAAACATTCAGAAATACTTTTCTTGCTGCACTGGTTTTGGTTGGGGTAGAGTTAATTACACAGTAGCTGGTGAGGAACTATGTTTTGGGCTTGTGCGAGAACAGTGAGGGTAAGGCAAGGAGGTGCTACTTGTTACACAGATTCAAGGCCTCTCCTCCTCCTCCTCACACCACCTCACCACCACGAGGCTGGGCAAGAACGCTGGCAGAGACTCAGCACAGATATCCCACGCCCCGCAGCACTGTGCTCAGAAAAAGAGGAGGCAGGAGGCTGCCAAGGGGATGATGCTCTGGAACTGGGCAGCCTTTGGTTGGTTGGTGGTAACCAATTGTTTTCAGCAGCATCATTTCTCTTGCTTGGCATTTACTTATCTCTGTTATTTTCCTTCTCATCATTGCTATCATTATTACTGTTATTTTTATTTCAATTAGGAAACTATTTTTAGCTGAACCCATTGCTGTTTTCACTCTTACCCTTGCAATCCTCTCCTCCCATTTCACTGTGTGGGGAGAGAGCAAGAAGCTGTGTGGTGTTTAGTTGCCATCTGGAGCTCAGTCATGACAGTGTTGATGGCTATTCTCAGTTGGGAAAAAGTTACTTGCTGAGACCTACAGAAAGAGAATTCCCAAACTAACAGAAAACAGTATGATAATCTCTAGCTTTCTCAAGGGAAAAGAAGTCCCCTAACCTTCTTTTAACCTCTGAAGTGGCAGGTTTTCCATACAACAACATGAGTACTACCAGTTTCTGCTCGCTATTCTGATTGCCTCTCCTGTTTACTCCCAAAGAATTATGAATGTTTCAATTTCATACCTATTCTGCAAAAGAAGCAGTCAGCATTATTAGGAATTTTTAATAAGACTCATATATTGATAATATAATACTCATATAACACTCAAGTAATGCTCATATATATCCTCACGTATCACCAAACATGTTTGCATACTTGGAGTTCTTTGAAGAAAATTGATTATGTTTGAAGTTTATAAGTTTGGAAGACAAAATATAAGATTTAAATTTCATTGAGATTAAATTAGATTGCTGATTCTAGAAATGTTTGAAAGCATCAAAAGCAATTAATGCTTTATGACTTCTCCCTTATTAACCAAATTCAAGCTTCTTTGTGCAAGCCACATTCAACAACATCTACTGAGTGTAAATCAGCCAACTACTAGCTGTGAACTAGTCTCATGTCTTGTTTTTGATTATGAATTTCACATGTAGTGAAAAAGAAACTGATTTCAGTAAGCAGCGGCTCTTGCTTAGTTATCTGTGCATTAGGTAACAAACAGAATTTCATCTTTAAATATATTTATGTTCACTGAAGTTTCCTGTGGTTTATTAACACAGCTGGAACTGCTCCAAGGTTAAATTCACATAAAAAAAAAAAGAAAACAAAACCCAACAAAAAAAAACCAATCCCAAAACAAAAAAAAATCAATGAACAATTGCTCCCTTGTTATGATTAAGATATTCCTAGTGAACTCCATAGCCTGAACACACTGTTTCAAATTAAAACACTAGGTATCTGAAAAGTATTAGCTAGAAATCAGTAACTTTGTGTCACTGACAATATAAGGAAGGATCTGATTATTTATCTCTAAAAAGCTATGGTTTGAAACAAAAAGAAACCAACCCAAACTTGATTGAATAAACGTCAAATGTTATATATTCAAATTACTTCCCTCTGTGGATAACTTTTTCTCAAGTTAATTCAGAAGAAAATACATGCCACATCAATTAGATGAGTAAAGCTGTAGCTTTGTGCCTGAGAAGAAGCGCATAAATTATGTGTTTCTTATCAAATGTGTAAATATCCAAATGAAATAAATGCTGCTTCAAAAAAGTGGCATTTTCCCCAACTCATAGCAGTAGTTTATTACTCTTGCTACCATTAGAGATGGGCGTTTCATTCTGCAAACTAAAAAAAAAAAAAGACAAATTTTCTTTTTTGTTAATAAACATCTTCATCAAATCACCAACCTACTTATTCTTTCAAATTAGGTGCACATCTACACCCTTTCTATTGAAAAGTGCTAGTTCATCTGATAGGCATGTTACACTTAACACCTCACCAGCTAAAGTATCTGAACAAGTCTGTTAGCTTTACCTACTTATTCCTGGCCAGCTGCCTGTAGCATAAATTCCTCTACCTGTGTTAAACAGGCAATTGTCAGCATTGCCCCCAGGAACAAAAACTCCACAGTAAACAAACCCCAAACAGAATCACTGTAAGAGACATGCAGTTGAGCTCACAAACATTGGTCTTCCTTAGTTACCATAAAACACATCAGCATGACTGTAATACTGCATTCTAAAAGGCTAGAAAATGGTTCTTTTCCTTTTACAACAAGCACTGTAAAAATAGAGTTCATATTTTGGAACTCTAACCGCCCAAATCACTTACTCATCCCACTTCCATTTCTTTTCCTCTGAACTTCCTTGGTTTCACAAAACATTAAAGATTTCCTGTCATGGTATTAGCCATGTGTTTATTCAGAACCTCCAACAGCATGATCTTCATTTGAAATATCAGTGGTGCACAAAACTCACAAGCCACTACAATAGAAGCATATTTTAAAGCCCAAGTACATCTGGCTTTTGGTTCACAAATAAATATCTTACAGTAAAAAGTACTTTAAATATTTTAAATTAACTGGCAAATCAGTGGGCTTGTCAGCATAAAGAACATTATTTAACTGTACTTGATTACTAATCTAACAAATTAATTTTTTAGCAGATGATATGCTTTTCTTAAAAAGCAGGAGAAAAAAGTTTTTTCACCAAGCGGACACTTCAAAGTCTAATTAGCACAAGCTGTTTTGAAGAGAGTCACAGATGACTTCCAGGAAAAACAAGTTTTGTCAGTTGTCTGTGAATCAACAGCTCTTTACCACAGTAAACAGTAATCAAAACAAGACAGTTAACAATCAGAAGCCTCAAATACAAAATGCAAAGCCCATGAACATTTATTTTTCTCTTTGTAAGTGAGAGATATAACAGTGAGGCAAAATATACCTATACGTGTGTCTGTGTGTTGTATCTTCACGAACACACATAGCTGCAGGACATCAGAAAAAATAATGGGATACAATCAAACAGCTTCTGTTGCATTATTCCCAAATATAACTTAAATTTTATTCATGCCTTTTGTTATTCTATTGTTTATGTAATCTTGGAAAATCCATGCTTTCCGGAGAACATCAATAACTGCACTAATTTTTATGTACTAATATGTGTGTGATTTTATGTTTCAGAATAGACTATTAAGCTTACTCTTATACATTGAAACAAACTGCTGCACTTTAATCCTTAGAGCAGGGGAAAAGACTAAAAATGGAGAGCAAGTATGCATGCCATAATTGCAAAAATAAATTCTGAATGTCTGTTTATTCAGTTTTAGGTTTTTAGTTCTTGCAGCATCTGAAGAGTCCACAGGCCTCTAAGATGCTATTAGAGGGATAGGATGGCAAAAGTGCTGGAAGATACTAATTCTCTTCCAAAATTCAGCCCACATGGAAAAAAATTTCTTCCAAGATGAATCCACAGAGGAGACAAGAAGTAAATTTTCCCCACTGCCCATTCCTGTCCTTTGCTGACAAGGGATGTAGGGATGCCCTGAGCTAAAGGTGGCAGCATAGGTACTGTCAAATTTAACAGCCAGCAAAGTATTTATTCTCTGAATTTGGGTATTCCTTCTTACCTGCATCTACCTGAGTCCATAATGTGTCATGGTAAATAACTCTAGAGTGTAGTTGCCTACAACAGTACATATTTCTCTTTTAATGAAGATCGCAGAGGAGGTGTCCTAACTCAAACACAAAGCTCTGTTCATCTATTCAAAGTCATTTATGCCATCCTAGATCTCTGTCAGCAATTGCAATGATCAGCTGAGAAGATCTAGTGAATTTAGCAAATCCTCTGGCAGAGGCCATTTACATGTATTTGATATCTTATGTCCCACTACTTACTACTACAGTCTTTCAGTATTTATAGTCAAAAGGACTATTGTATCATCAGTTAATAGAAGACCAACATAATGATTTTTTCTGTAGTCTTCTCTTCTTTCCTACTCGGTCCTAACATTCAGTTTACTCAGCTGATCATGGGGACCAATGGTACCCTGGGTACCTTGGGAACAGCATTGCCAGCAGGCTGAGTGAGGCGATCCTGCCCCTCTACTCAGCTCTCATGAGGCCACATATGAGTGCCATGTGCAGTTCCTGGCCCCAAGAAAGACAAAGGGCCAATGCTGAGGGTCCAGTGGAGAACACAGAGATGATTTGTGATCAGAATCATCTATTTCATGAGGAGAGACTGCAGGAGTTGGGCCTCTATAGTCCAGAGAAGAGAAAACTGAGAGGGCATCTTATTAGTGAATATAAATATCTCAAAGGCAGGTGCCAAGAGTGCCAGATTCTTTTCTGTGGTGCCCAGTGACAGGACAAGAAGCAATGGCCATAACCAAAACACACGAAATTCCACCTCAGCATGAGGAAAAGCTTCTTTACATGGAGGATTTCAGAGCACGGGAACAGGCTGCCCAGGGAGGTCATGGAATCTCTCTCTGAAGATATTCAAACCCACCTGGACTTGTTGCTTTTTTACCAGCTCTGGGTGAACCTGCTTTTGTGGGGGGATTGGACTGGATGATCTCCAGAAGCCCCTTCCAACCCTAACAATTCAGGGATTTTTGGAGAACTGGCCCTTATCTTTAGAACTAAAAAACCTAAAAGATTCTCTGATCTCTTTCCTTAGTGGCAGCAAAGCCTACAACTTCACACATATAGGCTGAAAACTAGTATTTTTCTTAATATGCATTACCCTGTCTACATTTCCATCTTCTCCTTCACTTCCTTTTCAGTATCTTGCCATCTGTGAACAATTTTTTTTGTCATTTTTTTACTGAACTATCCAGAATGGTTCAAACCATATGAAAGCACATGCAGGCTACCACTATTCCAAATAGTTTATGAAGCAAGACAGCTCTGAATTCAAGGACACTTTCTTCTAGTGTAAAAACTGACAAGTAATTCCCATATCTTCTTTTTTAACTTATAAGCCACATACAAACATTTCTTCAAAATGTAAAGGAAAATATTTAATAACATAACACACTGTAACATGGTCATTAGGTACAGTTAGTATACATTTTAAATCTTTTAACTGCCCCTTTTTTATTTTTAAAGGCAATATCACCAAGTGGAAAACATGTGTATAAATATATACATGAACAGGAAAAGACACAGAAATGAAAACTGCATCGTGTTAAATGAAAAACAGAAAGTCATTAATTTGTGAAAGTCACAACTTCCTTTTCTCCTCATTTAACCTTCTTTCTGTAATCTAGAAAGAGAAAAAAACCCAACTTGAATAGATTGTGTATAATTAGTATTAAAGAGGTCCTAAATGATTCTACTCAAAGAAAATATGAAAAATTGGATATGAAGTTTTCTGCAATAAAAATTTTCTTTGCTTCATATTTTGTCATACTACGAACCTGAAAGAAAACCCAAATGTAACCTTTCTAAGAAGTAATTAAATCTTCTAAGAAATTGAGACAGTTTACTTTAACTTCTTCATGGCATAATTTTCATGAGCCACTTTTCTAGATGTTTGTTTTCCATGGCATAGAAAATTAATAAAAATTTTGATCTAAATTTATAAATTAAACATTTGGAGAGAAGTAGAAATGCCTATTTTTAGGACGTACACAATAAAGACTTTCAGTTCCTATATTACCTGGGTAAAATATGAGTGCCTTTGGAACTGCTGTATACAATCAAATAAGATGTGACTTTGAAGACACCTCACTTAATTTGGCAACAAATCTGAATGAGGCTCACCTAGTAAAGGGGAAGTTTGTTACTTAAAGAGAAAGAAACAGGTTTCAAGCTTAGCATGAGAACAGCCCTTACCAAACACATGCATAAATAAGTTAATCCTGAGGATATGCTTTTCACTGATGCGTTGGATAGACATGACAGATACTCAGCTTACTTTGAATCACATGCCCCGATAATGAGTTTGGGCCTGCTTCCTACTATAAAACTTTATGTACAACAAATGCCCTTGTTCTCTTCCAAATGGTGAGATGGATGTCAGTGAACACTGCAGCATACCACAGGAAGTAATTTTAATAACTAATTGAAACTTGGTTTCTGCTTTGCAACTTGTTCTACAATTACATCTTATTTAAAGATGGGCAATGTCACAATGTTGCTTGCAAGTGTTTCAGGCTTTCCCACACAGACCCTAAGGAAACACATCACAATGACTGGGAAATAAATAAACCAAAGAATACACTTCCCTTTTACTTCTTTACCTTTGTGACTGCATGCACTACTACTCCAGACTGACACCTACACTTGTGTAGTGCTACAAGGTGCACATGCTATGAAGACTGTATCTTACTCATTTGACTGTCTCTACACTTCTGAGCATGTACATATATTCACTTTTCTTTTTCTTCTCTTTTGGTCTTTATTTAGTACATCTTTAATTTTTCTTTTTCAAACCTGCTTATCTTAAATAAACCTGTTTATTAAAAAAAAAAAAAGTTTGATTTCTGGTCAGGAAACACGTAAAAAGGTGTGGTAGGCAAGGGTGATGTATTTATGAAGCTCAGTGTAGGGAATGACTGACCACAGCTGCTGCTGCAAAGAAAACTGAACCCAAGAGGGACTGGAGAGCTAGTTTTAGATAAATGCCTATATCAGTTTAGTGAATGAACTGCTTGTGGAAATGTTTATGCCTGAGTTAATCAGAAGAGTGTGAATGGCTTCTTGAGTTAGCCAGCCCAGCAAGGGGTAAGTGCATATGTAGCTCAGCTCAAAAGAGAGTACAAAAACTGAATAACTGACAAAATGAACTTTGAACAGAGCAATGGGCTTGAGCAGGCTTTAACACACATATTCCTTCCCAACACCAGGGGATGCTCAGCATCCCGACAGTGAGCCTGTGAGGGCCAACAGTGATAATGAGATTTGTGCTGTGATCCCACGGTATATTGCAATGGCTACACAATGGCTTGCACTGATTTCAGAATATTGCCATATCATTCTGCTAAATCAAAATCCCACATAATATCAAATGTCTTCAGGTAAGTACGTTTTGTTTTAAACATTAAACCCTCCTCATGTGGAATACCTAGTAGAACCTGGTAATAGAATTCTGACCCTCATTAATTCAGAATACCCACAGAGGTAAAAGATAATAGAAATTATCTTTTTTAAAGATAAAAGAAAAACTAATACTGGTCTATACAGCATCCATACAGAAGTAACCTTTTCTAAAACGTATACTCTTTCTTGCTGTTTTCAGCTTGAGTCAGCTTCTGTTCATTTACTGGAAAATAATCTCATGTCAGAGCATGAAGTAGCTCTTGAAACTATCACAAAGCAAGTGAGACCACTGTGAACATCTGGAATATGTAAGTGGCTATCTGTGTTTAATAGTGCCACACAAAAGCTTGATAGAGGAGTTCTTGAAAGTGAAAATTCTCTCTGAAGTTCTTTTAAGAGACAAATTATTCCTCAGATCATTTAAAAATAAATTTCCCATTGTAAAAACAGGTAACAGGAGAAAAAGTTTTATGAGACACATCTTTTTCTTTCTAGAACACGTTTTTAGAAATAAAACACCTGATATATGGGAACAAATCCTCCATGCTTAAACAGCCTGATTAGTGTTGGATTATTTATATCTGGTATTTGTCCATTCAAAAATCTGTAAGAAACAGAAGGCACAGATTCACTAGGACAAGTATTTAAAAAGAGTTAACTTAAACAAAAAGAGAAAACAAGTTAATTTTCTATCCCAGTGTCCTAGGTTGACTGTATGATGCTTTTATCTCCAGTTGTCTGCTCTGTTTTGCACCTCGAAGACTTGTTCCAAGAGTGAAGGGGGTGGGGAAGAAGCGCGGAGTTTGTTTTTAGAAATGGCACTCACTCGTTCACGTTTCTGCTGCTGGACTGTGTTGTCTGTGGACGGACAGACAGCGAGACAGAGCTCTCCTTTGTTTATCTCGTTAGTTTTAACTAGCTGAGGCAAAGAAGTTCCCTGGACTGTGTTTTTTTTCCCTTTCTTTGGACCTGCTCTGGACTGAACACCCAGAAGAGCAGCAGCAGCTCGCACCTGTGGCCCAGTGAGCCGGGCTTGGGCTGCGGCATTTCCAGCGCTGGAGGGACTGACAGAGACTGAGTGAGCCCAGCTGCAGCCCGGGGGATTTTTTCTGAGTTTGTCTCTCTCTCTTAGAGTGGCAAGAAGTTTTATTGTTTAATATTGTTTAGGTTTGCTTGTTTGATAAACAGTTTTTTCCACTTTTCTCCAAGGAGGTATCTTTCCCGAACCGGCTGGGGGGAGGCGCCGATTGAATCTGCTTCCTAGAGGAACCCTTTGGGGGTCCTTTCCCAGATTTGCCCTGAACCAGGACACCCAGTATAATTGTAGAAAATGTTTTGGAGGCTTGTAAACTGAAGCTTCTCCTAGGCTATGAAAGTAAAAGGGAAAATAGGAACAAAACTTTCTAATCTGAATTCAAAGGGACATACCTTTGCCAAAAAGGCAATGAAATTCTAGTTTGCCAAGAATATCACAGTATAAGAAATGGTAGTATGAATACCTGCTACTACTAAGAAAAAGAAGCTGACTTCATTTGATGAAGACAACTCTTTCTAATAATTTTTTACAGCTTTTCTCTCAGATGCTTTCTCGCTGCTGCCAGTTTTTAAATTACCATTTTTTTTAATTTAATCACAATTTAAACCTATTTTTATAAAAATAACATACAGAAAGGCTTGGTGAATTAAAAAAAAAAATAAAGTAAATGTCTGGAATATAGGAAAACACCCCAACATTTTCTTTTAAAATATTTTTTTAATGTCTTATCATTTGATGTCATGGGACCTGGTTTAAGGAAATAGAAAGCACAGTGCACAGAAACAGCATGTTGATGAAAATGCCGATATAAGTCTAAATTTTAGACTTCCAGGGAACTATGCAGGGGCTTTAAAAGTTACCATGGTTTCCAAGATCAATTCTGAGGCAGCCTTTATTTTCCAAATGGACGTTTGACAACATTTATGTAACCTTCAAAAAGTTCTGCTGGCCTTAAAACT
Source organism: Chloebia gouldiae (assembly GCA_003676055.1). Lineage (NCBI taxonomy): Eukaryota > Metazoa > Chordata > Aves > Passeriformes > Passeridae > Chloebia > Chloebia gouldiae. The sequence goes on along the minus strand of QUSF01000046.1, from coordinate 3,387,463 downwards.
TCAGTGGATATGTCATTTCAAGATTTAATGTCCTTTATTATTTGTAAACAGAACAAAAAAGCAGAAAATACTTATTGCACTCCCATTTTAATGTAAATGTTGTATGTTTACAACTCTCTCTTGTCTCTGATTCTGCCTCTGAAAAAAATTTGATTCTCCCTGTAAAAAATGTGGTGACTACATGTAGTCCTGGAGCACCAGATGGTACAATTAGTTTTCAGAACTGCTTCCACTGCTGTGCAGTGTGAGTTCACTTTCACATATTTTAGACTACTACGAGCCTACAACTCTATACACTTGTGTCAAAATGTATCAGCATCACAGAGTGAAATACATACTGAAATTAATTAAGAATTATGTCACTCTATCCACCTAGTGAAAATATTCACCCAGGTGATTATCTCTCTTCTTGCCTTCCTGATATCTGAATTTCAGTTCTGACATTCATAAAGTGTACAGCTGCTAAAGCTGCCACCACAATCTGTACATCTACACACACTGCAATGCCTTTGAATTCACTTCCTATCTCACTTCATCAATTTTTTTTTTTTCCTGAATCTGTTTCCCAGGCTTGGGTAACATCAATTCCCCCTACCAGCTTGGTCTATTCACAATATATCACTGATGTTTTTGCTGGTCTTAAAAGAATTACAGCCTTGACACCCTATCAAACTGATTCTCCTGTAACTTATTTTCTGGTTGCCTTTTTCCTGGCAACATCCTCCATGCAACAAACCAGTGTGAAATTGCTCATATAATTTTCACCCTATAATACATTATTTAGACCTATTTTTGTTCCTGCAACAAACTATGAGGAAAACAAGACTGTCTTGCTTTTTTCTGCAACTTATTTTATTATATCAATGTTATGGAAATGACCTCTGTTATAGAAACATAAAATTGTTCCTTGACACAGAAGGTTTCAGCACAGTAAAACATTTCCTCATTTTCTGCAGAGTGATTCCTGTAAAACACTTCTCATGTTTTTATGATACACTCAACTTTAAAGTGATATGAAAGCGATTATTTTACTATTGCTGAGATCACACTTAAAGAAAATATTCAGGATTTTTTCCCATTTTTAATGGGGTGCTCTCTTTTTTATGTGAGACAAGGCAAAGCTAGTGGGATTTAAAGAGATATTAGTCTGCTTTTTCTTTGCTTTTTAGCATAATGTACTTTTCTATGGCCAAATCTTTTGCAGTTTGTGCTATTTAAGATTTTTGTGTGAAACTGTACTTTGTTTCACTAAGAGAGAGATGCACTATAAGAAAGTGACTGTTCTTGGGGCTGTTTATAGCATAAAGTACTACTACATCTTCTAGGAATTGAATAGCAATTGTTCCTTTATACAGAGAAGAGATACGGATGCATAGCTTAGTTAGTATCTTTTGATAAATGAGAACAAAGGAAAAGCTATCTCGAGAAGAGTCTTGCACCATACCTCTTTTCAGCTAAAATAATTTGATTTAAAATTACAATTAGCCACTGCTATTCATCCAGTATTTTGTCTACATTGGTATAACTAAGGCTATATTGTTTCAAGCTGTATTATCACATGTGATTAAAGCATTTATGCTGCCCCAGTAACTGATGGCAGGATCTGATGAGTTTCCGCAAGTCCATGTCTCAATGCTCTTGCAAACTGTTTTCAGTTCATAAATTCCTGGAGTTTCTTGGGATGATTCTCAGGAAGTTTGAGTTTAATGAAAGCATTGAACAGAACAGACTGAGAGTATCAGGTTTTTCTCCTTCCAGGGTACTCATTATAACCCAAAATAACCTTTGCAAACTATGCAAGATGCAAGGTAGTTGAGAACTAGAATGCAGCATTAGCCCCTGCTTGAGCAATCAGAGTAAAGGGAAGACTTACTTGTTTTATTCAGTATAGAGTACTACCCTCCTGAGAACATAAAAAATTCAGTACAGACTCAAAACAAACTACAAAAAAATCCCTTGATACCACTTAAATGTCACAAAAGGGAGTTATGAAACAGATACAAATTGGAAGTCTTCCCAAAGACTATCAAATGAAGAGTGAGACTTGGCCCTACCCCTCTGTTCTATTCTGCCTATGTTTGTGAAGCCCTTTTCCTTGTGCTATGACAAGCCAGATGCAGGTGAATAGATCATCTGCAGTTCTCTCTAAAACATGGAGTTCTTTCTTTCTCCTCCTCAGTTAAAGGACTCACGTACAATTGACTTCCAATCCCACTCTTCAAATAAATGTGGCTTTTACAATCTAATTTCTTTACACTTCTTTTTCCCCCACCATTATATGTCCTGTCTGCTACAGGACACAGAATGCATTAGTTGCAAGTAGCTACCTGTCTCTCTGAAAACATATTTCTGAAAACATTCCCACTAAAAAAGTTGACTATTCATGCATAACTTTGCAAATGTTTCTTTTAAAGGAATAAAGATACTATACCCAAGCATATCTATGAAGAGTTAAAAACGAGACTAATACTAGCAAAATGGATGCTAGCTGGAAAACACGTGTTTTACAGCCCTATCTTTTGAATGCCTTTAATTTGTAATATGTGACAACACATTTTATTTTTTTTAATGTTATTGTATGCATGATATATTAAGTGAAGAACTATTCTTTGTACAAACTAATCCAGTCACATACTCTATATGCTATAATATCAGTATATACTGATATTATATACTGATAATATAACTTATTATTGATGCAAAATTATTTACAGCTCCAACCCACATGATTTTATATTTTCATATTAAAAAAAAACATAAAAGATGAGTAGTGAAGTTGTAAAATCCAGGAGACAATGAAAGATTTTTAAGTGCTCACAGATGCTTGGACCTGATTCAGTTTTTCAATAATTTCAATGAATAGAGTGACACAAAACATCATTCACTGTTTAATGCACTGAGAGGGTCTCTAAATCACTCATGCTTCTATTTTTTGCAATCTGATTCGAAAAAATGGCAAATCTTTTCCTGGTGAAAAGATTTTGCCTAATCTTAAATAAGACATGCCAACTTCTGTCCTCTGCTTTGTGTTTCAGTGCCCTGCCCCATCCTTGGCATGAGCATCTCTTGTGTACCATGGCAGTATTGCTCTGAGGCATCACTCATTTTTCACTTCTGCATCTGGCACACTTAAGTAAAGGATCCCCACATGAATTTAAAAAGTACACAGTATTCACAAGACACAAATTACTTGGATAATTACCTTGCAATTTCCCTCTCTTTTCTTTAACACATAATAAATATGAATCATATAATACATGCGATTCCTTTGTCCTTACTTTGGAGTGCCTTTTTCTGATTGACATGGGAATTTTGTCTATGGACAAAATTCTGAACTGAAGTTCCAGGTTAAAACATAAATATTTTAAATGCTATTCAGTGTAATGTTAAAAGTCTTACATATAGTACATCTCTCTATATTTCAAATTCCTTTGAAAAAGGATTTTAAATACCTCAGATAAGTTGAAACTAAACACAGAAAACAAAATAAAATTTAAGAAATACCTAGAGATAAACCAGCATAATTTGTAGAAAATGAAAAGGTTTTACTGCATTTTCACAGAAAGAATATGAAATTACAAGGGCCTGTGGATGGTACTGAGGCATATTACACCACCCCTTGACGCAAGTCAAGAGCCAAATTCAGAGCTTGATCTTGTAGCTGAATCCACTCAGATTTAAGCATATGTTAAGACAACGAACCATGTTAACAAAATGAGAAAGAGCTCAACTAAAACTGAACTGGAATGTGCAACAGCAATTAGATACAGGTCTAACCTAATAGTTATTATTTCAATGTAAGAAAAGATCATATCTAACCTCAGAGATATTTCAAGACAGACACTATCTGAAAAAGTTTATTTCTTTAGTAACTGAGGAATGATTGCACCTTTAATACTATCTTAACAATGGTATATTTATTTTTTATTTAGAACTATTACAAAAAGAAATAGCTATTATGCAAATAAATAAGATCAAAGACAACCATTCATACCAACACTATCAACAAATACACAAAATTATCCGACACATCAAATGAGCATCATGTTTCAGCTTCAAAAATACCTTGAAATAGAATGTCCAGAGGCTAATGGAAGCTCAATACAGAATGTCAGAGATTTTCTCAGCTCTAACATTTACATAGATTTCATTGTAAAGATCTGAAACTATATGTAGACATGAAAATTAACCTTCCCATCCTCCTAAACACACTCAAAGGCCCTACAGCTTCCTTAGACAGACTGTTAACACATACTTAGCAAGAAAGCAGTTAGTGACCTCTGTACTATAATCTGAAAAACCAACCAGAAAATACCTTTTTTTCATTACATCCAGCTCTAAATACATTGGTTAACTACTTCAAAGTAAAATAACAAAAAATAAAGAAAGCAAAGGAGTTGCCTGCATCAAGTCCTTGGTCAATTGTTTAATGAAGATAAGACTTGTTTTTTAAGTATGGTAAGGGTCGCTAATTAAAAGGTCAGTGATTATGAAATTGCCATCAAGAGCCCACTGAGACAGATTCATTCTCTGTCACCCTACTACTGTTGAGATTAATTAAGCTTTAAACACTTTAATTAAAGCACTGGAAAATTAAACAATCTGATGTGATGTAACCTAGTTATTTTGTGTCTGAAGTTACAACATCACTTGAAAACAAAGGTTTGTATATCTTGGTGTGAAAACTTATATCACTGGTCTCACTGGAGTCTTGTCATTTATTCCAATGACTCAGTAAAAGAAGAGGCAAGGTAAGATAGAACTGCATCTTAAGACTTGTGCTGGAAACATGAAGCTTAATAATTTTTAGAACTGAATTTAATACAAAAAGAATAAAGTTGAGTTTTGTAACAACAACATCTGGATGTAATGACTGAGCACATGTAGTGCAGTCAGCATTCTGCACTCCTGAGAAACTGCACCAAGCATGCATAATAAATTTCATTATGACATATGAGGTAAATTCTAATTAATTATTTTGCTCTGGTTTTTCACATTTATTGGAATTCACAACTAATTACGATCTGTTTTGCTGTACATGTAACTCATTGACAAAACCAAATTTTATTCTGTAGGCTGTAGAAGTCAAAATTTTCCAATTGTTTATAAAAAATCTTGTGTATTAAAGGTACTTGTATACTTGATACACTGGACTATCATATGGATATCGCTTCTTAGGGAACTTTTGCATTTCTACAGAAGAAAATCAATGTTTAGAAGTAACATGTGAATAATGGAGCTACTGAGGCATTTGCAGCTACTGATTACCTCTGAGCTACAGTGCTTTTCTTTTAGAAGAAACAAAAGTCCAGGAATTAAAATTGAGTGAGGTCTCTTCGGCTAGCTTTTCTATAAAAGCACTTAAGAGATGGTCCTGCTCTCACTGTAAGAGGTGCTCCTCTCTACGTATGCCTGTGAACAATTATTGTCATGATTTTGCTAGAAAAGAGAACGTTGCATGACTGCAAAAAATTGTATGCATTGTAAAGGTCATGTGAATGACTTAAGATTAGGTTAGATATTGGAAATCTCTACAGGAAATCTGCAGACTAAATTGTGAGCCCAGTTCTCTGAATGTCTGCTATCTTACTGAAAAAAAAAATCTTTCCTTTATATAGTAAACATTTTTTGAGTATCTCTTGTTCAGTGGGACAAATCAATTCAAAGTTCAAAACTCAGAGCTGAAAATGCTTTTTCTGTTTTTGCAAATTATGCCTAGCATCATTCTTGAAGATATGTCAGAGAACACTTAAGACCTAGGAAATTTAACAGACTGTAGTTATGCCTTTGCTGGGAGAAACTTGTAATTGTTTCTCATCATCCAATCTGTCATTCAGCTGCCCTCTTCCCACTCTGAATTCCCCATGATACCAAGAACAGTAACATTCACAATAAAACCAAGCAAATTGTTACACTAGTGATGAATATCTGAAAAAATTTCTGGTGTACATCTCCATGTACAGGTAACTTTAGTCAACACAATTTTAAAAATGGTATATACTCAAATAATATTCAGTTTACTTAAATTCAGCACTTCTCACCAATATCCAACTAGACTGTGAGGAATGCTGAAATGTTAAAAAACTTAAATGTTGCAAAAACGTTACAAGACTAATTTTTCTAACCTTAACTGACTTCATCCTCTAAGCACTCTTCCTGCACTTCTATCTGCAAGACTGACTGTACTCTGCCATGTACAGAGCAGTACCTACACACAGGTTCTTTATTCCATCCTATATGGCAGTAGTCCTGGCCCATGCCCTAAAGTCAGCTTTACCTGTCTTGTGGAAACACCTGTTTTCCAAAACGCACGTCAACTTTAGGACACACCATAAATTACAGGCTCTGGGATTTTTGGATTCCTGTTTTCCTTGACTGATCAGAAACCTTCCTATATCCCACAAGTGACAATACCTGAATAACCAACAGTATTGATTTGAAACTGCTGCAAGAGTGTTTCTTCAATAACTGGCTCAACAAAAGAGAAGTAACAATTAAAAATCAAAGACTAATCCTGCCAGCATGGCTTATGTCTCAAGGGCTCCTGTTCTGCAGCCCACAGCTGAGTACTAGGAACAGCCCACAGGTAAGAGCTAGGTTTGAAGTAGCAGCATGGAGTGCCTGGGGAAGTCCAGCACACAGCTCAGCATGAGAAGGTTCACTGCAATTCTCAACAAACTGTTACCAGCTAGTTAAGCTGAGGGCAGCTGTGCCAGACTACAACAGAGTGGTAGACTGGATAAGAGGAGGGAAGCCAGATGAATGGATTCACAAGAGGAAGTACAGGAAAACAGACTTCAGTTTTCTTTGGCTGTGCTGTTGCCTGTGTTCTGTGCAACTTCTTTGGCTGCTTGTTCATTGGTAACTGGCCCTAAGCATGCAGCTTCAATATTTCCAGCATTAACCTCCCTGGACATGGGATAGACTGCCCAATTCCCCATTTCTATCATATCTCTTAATGCATAGGACTGGTCTAAACCTTTGTCCCTAGGTTAAAAGTTTGGAGGAAAATTCCAAGCTCTTTGTATTAAAGATCGGTAGCTTTCATATTAGGAAAGAAAAGTAAATAAATCTATCTTTGGTATTTTTGTAAGTTGGATAGAAGACAGGTTCTTTCACTTCATTTTGGTTTGTGGTATTTATTGGGAAGATGCCTGATTCCTTATCAGTTATGATTTGTATCCATGCCATTGAGTTCCCCTGCAACACTACAAAAACCCGACGGCACCTTAATTTTCTGCTTTTTTTTGTTTTTGTATCTGCAACACTAGATGTTACCAAATTTAGAAACGTTTAATATACTGTGTTTATGCCCAAAAACAATCTGACAAGTTTTTAGAGGAATTCTGTTTAGATATTGCATTTTATTGGAAAGCACTTTTTAGCAGTTTAGATAGAATCACATGGTTTTACAGCTGTTGTTTTAACTGAAAATATTTAACTGAAAATAAATGACCAAAACCAGAAGTCACTACCTGAGCTTCAGCAGATTAACAGGGCTCCAAACTCATGCCAATACAAGACAAACATAATTTTAAAATATTTTCATGTCTGTAACACTGCGCCCTAAGAACTCTCTAGTACAGTGTTTCCACAGAAGACATTAGCTAGCAGCAAACAACAAATCTCATCCAAAATAAATATGTCTCAGAGAGTCATAATCTTGATTTCTGAAGTGGAAACATAGACAACAGGAAGGAAAATTAAAGTGTACATACACTTGCTTTATGAAATAGTCTTTCTGTGTTTACTTGTAAGTCTACTTGTTGAGAAAATATCTGTTTATTTCAGTGAAAAAAATCTGATAATTTTCCTTTCTTAAAGGTTTTTGCAATATCCCAATAACAGTTTTTCCCTATGAATCATTGCCCATCTTAGTTACTTCAATATGATAATACCAGACGAGTCACATAAAAGAACAGTATAGCATGTGTAATCTCCAGTTTGCATTTTATGCTGATTCTATTGCAATGGACTTCTCTGGAAACCAACAACTGAATTACTTCTCACATTTTTTAGAAATTCACTGTGATGTCTACACATTCAAATCACCAAAAATTCAAAAGGTAGGTTCCTCTGACTAAGTTAACAAAACTTGCTTGTAGGAGAAACATGCTATGACCCCAAAATTCAGTTGTCTTCTGGGGGAAAAGAACCTTGTACAAGTACATATCTAATACAATCTTCTCATCAGCTAAATGAAATTTAATTCTTATAGAAACATCTTCATATTTTTCACCCTCTGTTGTAATCACAGGATGTCCCTTATGATGATACTGAAAAATAAGGTCTGAAACCTCTCTTTAAACTATAGACAAACTGTGAGAATCAAGGGAATATCACTTGATATCACTTCTGTGCAGGAATAAGGGAGATAAAGCATACAAATGAGCAGAACAGAAGGGCAAAAAGAATAAAGAATGCTTCAGAATAAAGAATGCTTCAGACAAACAATCAGCCCATCAGAGGAAGCCCAAGAACACCTGGATCTGATCAATTTTCATCCTAAAACAACTGCTTTGTGGTTCTCCACCCAGAATGAATTTGACAGTGGCTGCAACAATTTGCAATGCTGAAATCAGAATATCTTTGCAGAAATCAACTGACCTGGGCTGACTGATACTATGTCAGAGTATAGCTTAATGTAACAAAGAAACACAGGATTAGATAAAGCAGACAATTGTCTGAGTTACTCTGGATTTACATTATAAAGTAAGAAAGTAGACCCTCAACTTCCTGGCTACAGGAAAGACTTCCAAACATTTCTTGAAAAGCATAAAATAAATACATTCTACTTCCTAAATTTCAAGACACTTTGGGGAAATCAAATAAAATTCCTGAAATCATTATTTCTCTCTACTTTGCAAAGCTATAAAATATGAAGCATTTTAACGAGTTTTGGAATCACAGAATGGTTGGACAGGACCTTAAAGATCATCTAGTTCCAACCCCCCTGCCGTGAGCAGGGACACCTTTCACTCGATCAAGTTGTTCAGGGGCCCATCCAACCTGGCCTTGAACTCCCACAACTTCTCTGGACAACCACTTCCAGCACTTCACCACCCTCTGAGTAAACAATTTCTTACCTATACCTAATCTGCACCTGACCTCTTTCAGTTTAAAACCATTTCCCCTTGTCCTGACACAATCTGCATGCATAAAAAACTTTTCTTCCTTCTTTTTGTAAGTACCTCAATTCCTTGAGGTACTGGAGGGCCACAATGAGGGTGCCCAAAGCCTTCTCTTCTCCATGATGCTTGGTTTCCAAGATAGACAGATTTTTTTTTTCCCCTGACTAAAAATGTAATATTTTGACAATCAATGCAAATAATGTTTTTTTATCACTATAGAAAAATAATCTTGTCCTTTTCCACCTTAAATTCATTTATGAAGGAGTATTTAGAGATTATCACCACGTATTTTGTTCAAAATCATTAATGAAGTACATGTCATATGGTTTTGATTTTGAGTAAACATTTTTTCTGGTTAATAGAGTTCTTAGTTAATTATATCTTTAAACCATTAAATCTTATAAATCACTGCTATTTTAAGAGACAATGAGCAAGTACTATTTGAAGAGTGTGTAAGTTCTTTACTTTGTGTAGAACAAGACCGGAAGTACAGAAAAGTGTGTTATTTGCCACCTTAATACATGAGAACTTTGTCTATGTAACAGAATACTGGCGCTTTCTTCTCTGGCTGAGAGGATACTCATGTCCAGTCTGGAAACTGTGAGTCTTGGCATGTAATGACTAAACAATAAATTCAGTATTTGTCTGCTTAGTATCCATCACTGTGAGGAACTATTATCCAACATGACAACTCTTTCCAATAATGAGGTCTGTCCTGTACATGCTCCCTTCTCATAACTTTCATTTCTGGATTGCCTAAAGTGCTACAAAGACCACCTTGAATGCCTCACATTCCTGTACAGTTATATTAATATAAAGAGAATTGCTTTATTCCTCTCTTTATGGTAGAGAAAGTTTGTACTGTGCATTCTTCTGGACTTTTTGAGAGGGGGGAAGGTGAAGCAAGGTCTGCACATTGGGAAATTGTATAGTACATTAGCATTTCTCATTTACTGTCTTTGGCAAATTCTGTAATGTGCAGCATGTGATACATCCCTGGAGTGTACTTTTTGCCTATAAACTTGTTGCATGAATACAGGAAGATCGAACTCCCCTTCAATGCCTTTCAATAAACTTATGATCTAATCTAAAATCTTCCCTTTGGTTATGGAAGAAATGATACTCTACATTTATGGAAAGGCACTATATTAATCTGGGGAAATAATGATTGAAATTTAAAAAATAAATGATGAAACATAGGGAAAACAATGACCTTTGCTTTTGCTGCACGATTGTACCTATATGGAAAGAACTATACATACAAACTGTGGTTCAGTTCCTGAAGAAACCTCCAAACAGTAACACAGAGAATGAAAAATTCCACAATAGCCAATTTACAATACGCCAGATCATTCAGTCAAGGTTTCTACTTCATTTTGCTTATCAATATTAAGACAACATTAAATTAAAAATCTTTACTTCCCGTGCTCTTAACAATTAATAGACTGCCAAATTTTCAAGTTTCATCCCAGCTTGTTTATCACAGAACTGTTAATTCCTGATACTTGAGTAAGTTTAATCTTATTCAATTTAAAATTCTATGGACAAATTCAGAGACAAATAGCTTTCCTACTACCTGCCAAAAAAAAACATTGTTCAGGAAAAATCCTTGAATACATTCACTGGAATTATGAAATTCAGGAAGCAGCCTACTCAGATTTAGATATAATGGAAGTACTACAGATTTAAATTTCAGTTTAGATCAGCATAAAAGGATGAAGACTTCTGTCACATTTCTTCTTCTTTCAGCTGGAAGGAAATATTTTAGCACAAGTAAGTAAAAAATAAATGCCTCCAAACAAGAAACACTCATACAGAATTCACCTAAGACCAATATACAAATTAGTGAAAGAACACCATGAACTCTTAATCATTTGCTGCTGTGGAACACATATTCTTTATAAGGCTTTTTTTTATTAGTGGCAATCCTACAGACAAACTCATATTCACTTGGGATACAGCAGTAAAGGAAAAAAGAATAACATGTAGTGAGGTAATACAGTTTACATAACAATTCTCCTCAAATGTTTGCAACTGAAATGAAACAGGAAAAAAATCATAAACATAAAAAAAAATTATAAATATATTCACAGCAAAAATAAATCCATTTCACAGAAAAAGTATCATAAGAACAATTTCTTAGCTTCATATTCAAAATTAAAAATAGTAAAACAATTTTCTATTATTCAGTGAGACAAAAAAGAAAACAGTTTTAAAGTTTGATCTATGAAAGATATAGAAATATTGTACTAAAACACAGTATTTTGTTAGAAGCATACACCAATCCAATAGTATTACTAGCATTTAAGATGTATTTTGAATTTTAGCTACTTGAATTTTATTTATTTCAAATGCTGATTTTGCTGTCATCTTTCAGCTTCACATTTCTACTTACATAAAACTATTTTATCATGTAGTTTATACACAGTCTTTTATGTTTATTTACTTACCAACAGTATCACATGGTTCATCTTTATGTACACAGAAATCCTTCCTAGAATTGGGGGTGAAACAAAAAATGTTAAGCAAGTCAAGCTGTTAGTCGTTAACAACTGTGTAACCTATTTAGAAACATTTTTTACGGCCCAATGAATAAATACAGAACACCATTATCTCAACAAAGAACAAGGGGAAGCAAAGGCCAGGATTACACAGAGCACTTAAACTCCAGCTTATTCTCAGAGCACATGTAAGAGTAGTCAGGTGACAAAACATGTTCTGTATATTCAAATTGCAGTGCACCTAATTAATATGTTCTTTTGAGTTTTCTGGGTTTTTTTTTCTTTTTCTGCAAGTATCTTGAAAAGTAACAAGTTTAAAGCTTTCCTATCATTCAAAATGAAGATATTTCCAGTGCTTTACATAAGATTCAAACACAGTAATAGATCAGTAATAGAGTCAGAAAGTCTTTATTCTAGCAAGTCAATGGTTAAAATCATTAATGGGAATATTACAAGAAGCATTTCCACCAGGGCATCCCATTATTGTAGTGGAAGACTTAAAAAAATTAACTACCCCATCTCCAACGTGTATTTTAGTCAAGTCATAGGTCTCTAAATAAGACTGCTCTATTGCATAAATAGAGAATAAATATTTCAACTGTGTCTTAAACATCTGCTTAGGATTAATTTTGATTTCACACGTATTTTGCTTCTCAGAGACACAAACTATTAAAAGAGCAAAGGAAAAACTGCTTTTTACTGGAGTATTTATAAGTAATGTTTATTTGTTATTTTATGTAAAAAAAGAAAAAGGGCTGCTGAGGTATGCATGAATTGGGGAGGTCGGGAGGGAACCAATGGGGAAAAAAACAACAAAAGAATTTCAGGTATAGCAATCCCACAAACAAAGATGTTCTGGTTTTCTGCTGTGCCACAGAGTAAGGGTCTCTGTTTATAGGGAGAGACCATATAAGTCAGAGAAAGTTAGTTCTTATAATCTGTCTATGAAGCTACACAGATAAGACACAGATTGATAATGATGAAGATATACATACGGATAATTATCCATTTTCCAGGAACAAAATGCAGGAATTGTTTGGTACTTGAAATGAAAGACATTGACACTTATTTACAAAGTGTAACTACTCCAAGAGCTGTTTCTTTTGTTTCCCACAGACTATTTCTACATAGGGATTTAGGCCCAAAAGCAATTTCTAGAAGTTGGCAAATTGCTGACAGTTGTTAAAGGCCACACATAGATGCACAGATAGATACAGGCACAGGGTTAAATAGCTTTTAATTAACCAGTCACCACTACCAGATAATGCCATGGAAGAGAAGAAGAATGGCAATGATATAAATTGATAAAGTTGTGAAAAAAGTGATCAGAACAGTCTGGGAATGCCCCCAGAAGAGCCCAGGAAACTGAGCAAAAGGTGGTGAACAAGAAACTATAATCAGACACAGAAGAAAGTGATTTTATTTTTTTCAAACCTGCAAGAAATTGCATTAATGTGCTGGGTTGTAACACAATTCTTTGTTTTGTGCTATGTGACACAAGGGACTTATTGTCTTGTTAAGCAACATGACAGAATGATTGGAAATATGGGACTTGAGGTGAAGCAAGAGAACATGTGTAAAGACTATCTAAGGACATTGATTGCCTTCCACACACACCCACCCAATCACCATAAAAATTGATTGATGTATTAATAAGGAAAAATAAAGAAAAAGGAAAAGAGAAAATAAATAGATCATACCTTCAACTGTAAAAGAATGCAACATTACTTTCTAAAACTGCCAATATACAAGAGGTTTCTGCTCATGTAATAGCTTTCTTCTCATATACTTACTGAGCTGTTTTTCTTTTGTTTTCATTTCTTGGCTGAATCTGACTATGATTATGTTGTGCACTCAGGGTTTCATTATGGGACTTGAGGGAAATGGTACTGCTATGATTTGGCAAGAGGGAAATACAGTAAACCATTCTCAGTTCCCAACTTACACTGAAGGAATGTAATGCCTCCTTTAATTTCCAGGAATATGACTACATTACATACAATTGAGACTAGGTTCCTTAGTAAAGATTTACAGTTCTAGTTAAACCTACCAGTGATTCCCACAAAAATAAAGCACACTACTAAGCCCTCAGACAGATTATTTGCCTTCGTCCTTCTCATCCTTTCTCTCAGCAAAGCAGAGCCAAGATACAAAAATCACTGTTACAGCATATAGAAGCTTTAGAGGCACCAGCTGGTAACTGAGTCTGTCAATGAAAGCAAGAAATGGTTAAAGCCCCCAAGCAGTACCCAGTACATAATGTCCATTACTCTAAATTGTTACCTTCACAGAAGGTAGAGAAAGAGGTCCTCATGGAAGAGAAAACAGGTCCTCACTCAAAAGAAGGAGCTTTCACACTATTTACACCTGGATTCTGCACTTGAACAAAATGGCTTACCCCAGAAAAGGATTCTAAGCAAGGACAGATAACCACAACTGCATTGTTTCAGAAAATTATGTTTAGTTAGTAGATTTTAGTTCATTACGTATAGCATTAGGACAGACCTTCACAGCACACAAAGGCTACTTAATTTCTAAATACAAAGTATTTAGTAATTTCTAAATATAAAGTATCTCATTACATTGTCTTTGTTAAAATAAATCCCGATGTGTAGGTGGGACGTACAACAGAAGATGAAAAGAACAGTAAAGGAAGACTAAATTAAAATCCTTATTTTTTGTGAATAATTTCCAGGAATTTATCATTTTAGATAAATTTAATACTTGTTTTTGACAAGTCAAAATATTCAAAATATCTATTTTTTTACTCAGACTGGTGTATTGTTTCTTTCCATATGCTAGATTGGAGAAAAGAAGAAAAAGGACAGGGAACAGTCTACCAGATCTTCATTCTGCTTTCACTCTACTCCAATTTCTTTAATGTTTGCAATTTTGAAACATGCAGGTAGCTTGAATAATAGCAGAAGTTGAAACTGCAGTCTAACTGCTTGAAACTGCAGTCTAACTTCTGCTGTTCTTGATTCCAAGGCTCACAACATTTTTTAGGCTTATTGCTCAAGTAGTAAGTTTCATCCAATCATAAGATTTTTATAAGGAATAGTTGCAATTAATGGTACTTGTGGCAAGTGATACTATCATCAAATTGCAAATGCCTTCACTTGCATTGTGCAAAATTACTAACTACAACACTGAAAATGTTCTCATTTCTTCATGTAACAGGACATTCTGAAATAACTCTCACATATAAACCAAGCACACATGTACTAAATAATAAATGCACTTTTAATTACAATAATTAAATTTAAATTTATTTTGGTGTTAATGAAGCGCAAGAAAAAAAAACACTTTTTACTATTTACTTGGGAATTTAAATAAATGGAAAATGGTATTTCAGAAACTATTTATTATTTTGAGGGTAAATCTCAAAGACACCAGTATGTACTGGTCAGTGTATTTTAGGAAAAACAGGAAATAATATATTTAATTATTTCAAATGGTTAACACATCACTTAGGCTTTGTAAAGGTGAATTGAGATTTAAAAGGGTGATATAAATAGTCCTTATAAAGCTCAGATTTCAGTCAGCCTGGAAAACAACAGTTTGGAAGAGTGATAAGTAAACTAACAGCTGAATTGTATGTATCATTAACATATTGAAACACATACAGAGCAGTTAGGAATCTAAGGAAGGTGCTTTTGAGTGGAGTCTAACAGAACCTAGAACTTAACATTAGCATTAAACAACGATGCAGAAGAAAATACAAAAGCACTCCTGGTAAAGTTTAAAAATTAAATGAGTTCTTATAGATTCAAACAGGAATGAAGATAGATGAAATTTTAAAGATAATTCATTCCAGTACATTTTCTTCTAGTATAGCCAAAAGTGGCCTCCTAACTTGATCAGACGAAACAACAACAAAAAATGAGTATTTGGAAAAAGGCAGTAGAAAGGAACAGCATCCTTGGATAAAGTTACAGGAAAATATCAAAATTACATCCCTACCTCTGTTCACACAATATAGTGGCCAGTTCTGGTGTTTACATTCATGTTTAAATTACTCTGAGACAAAGAGTTGTGACTTGAGCACAGCCTACCAGTATTTTCATAGGGAGGAATTTTCCAACAGATTCCAACAGATGCCATAGGGAAGAGATTTCCAACAGCAACAAAAGGTACAAAAAGGGTATGGTTGAAAGCTGAAGTAAGAAAAATTAGTAGTAAGTACAACTGTCCATTCAGAAAGTAAATAACTGTGCCAATAATCAACTGCCAAACAGTTAATCTTCCTTTCAAATTTTTGTCTAAGACTTGCCTACCTGTCTTAATCACCAGAAAACTAAAATGTAAAAATAACTGTCTAAATTTTATGTTTGGGTCTAGTATTAGATACTCAGAGATTTTAAATTCAGTTTAAGTCCATGTCTATGGAACAGATCTGTACTAGTTAATGGAACATATGTAGCCTAATTATTAGAATTTGAACGAGTAAGCTCCCAGCAAAAGGTAAATTCATGTAAATTTTTCCCATACCCATTATTACAAGCGTCATCACTTCACAGACTCAAATATCTAAAAAATGAAAAAACTAAAGAGCATACAATGACTTCAAATTAGTGGGATTTTTTTAAATACACAAGGTAAAAATATAGGACTTAAATTTTACAGGAGATTCTGGCTTAAAAAAAAAAAAGGACAAAACTTTTTGTTTAAATATACTCTTTTCAGGTTTCCCTGCTTTCTCCTGCATCTGCAATCCTATTACTAAATAATAAGCAGAAAGGCCATGTACTTCCTTGATGCCTGCTGGTAGTGTCAAATAAACCAAATTATCAAGAGAGTTGATAAATTGAGTGCAAAATGATCAAGAGAGTTGGCAGTATTGAAGTTACAGTGATGAAGACAAAATTAAGAATAATCTCATCTCTCACTGTGCATTTGCAAGAATTTACTTTTCCAAAGCTGAAATTCACTAGGAATTTAAGGACAGCAGTAGCATCTTAATAACCCAATATCCATCTCAATATGTTTCAGCAATTTTGACTGCCAAACACTCCAGGCTTTTGGGGTGACTTGTAATATCATTTTCATTCATGCAGGGATCTTTCACATTCTTCATCCCCTGACTTTCTTGAGGATTTAGTTTTGGTTCAGAAACGTAAAAAAAATCCAAAATAAAAATCACAAAAATAATAGTATTTCTTCTGTTCACTGGAAGGTAATAGCAGCACTTTAAAAAAACCTTGTCCAAGGGGACAGTTCTGGATGGTGAAAACTATTGGAAGTGAAACAGTATTTATGAAATCTAAGTACTGTTTATAGCATGAGGTGGTTTTATAGAACAAGGCACTTTCTTACAGTGAAAGTGCCTAACAGCACTGTTTCAATTATGTGTCACCCAGGGCAAGGAGATCTCAAATACTGGAGATCAGTAGGAATAAATGGCTGATGCACACTCTCAACACATCATACCTGATGAATATTAGGAGAATCAGGGTCTACCTTCTGTCATAAGGACACATGAAAATATCAGTTCTGAGAACGAGAATAAAGAACTTGGTCTTTTTCTGTATTATTCTTCTCACACTTTTTCTACAAACCACTGTGATCGACCAATGTACTAGAAAAGCAGCAAAATGCTTAATTTTTAGGTGAAGGTAAATTCTGCCTCATTCTTGTAACCACACGTTTATACACTTCAAAGCTTTCATTGCCCAATTAATAATAGAGGCTATATAAGAACTTTAACACCATCACAGAACAACTGGGAATTCCACAGGCCTTTTCCTGTCTTATTTTCAGTTACCTTATTCAGGTAAGCAACCTGTGCAGATAAGAACTGGTAATGTCATCTCAGGGGGCCACCAAAATCAGGGCTTGTCTCTGCACATTCAGACCCTGTAACTTAAAAGGCAAGGAGGATGTTGATGCAACATGTTGCATTTTTTCCAGAGAAAAGTCCTGATACGGTCTGTCTACAAAGTAACTGTGCTAATTTATAATTCTATATAGAATAGAGTAAAACTTACCTGATAAAACAGGCAGTTTTATCAAGACAGTCCTTAAAACATTTCTTACCTTAATTATCATATATATCCAAGCTCCCTAGTAATCTTTTCTAAACAGATTACAAACTCTTTCTTCCTTTCTTCTACCTCATAGCACCATACTTATACAGGATATAATTTCATCAAAATAAGCCAATTTAAAGGGAAACTAAACAAAAACTAACATAATGAAATAGGGCCAAAGTAAATTGAAATGAATTGGTAGCAGATACGCATCATTACAGTCTGGCTGGGCAGCAGAGAAAACTGTGGGGAGAAGTTGGTTTTACTTTCCTCCTTACAGAACAAATGCAAAAATAAGTTTTGAAAAAGTACCTTTTTCCTGAAAAGGCAATGATGGCCCTTTGGCTGCTGAATGCCAATCTCTATAACATCCACATTACACTCTTTGTATTTAGGCATTAAAATTAGCTCTGCAGAACACTTAATACTTAATTTCTAACTTTTTTGGTTACTACACAAAACTGGTATGTGAAAGCACAGGAAAGCTTTTACAAAGAACTCTTGCTGTTCTATTATCATGTGAGACAAAAGAGGAAATGTGGCAACTTTTAGGAGGGCTGCCACAGAATGTGTTGGATACCCAAAACTTTTCACATTTACTCAAAAAACACCAAGCAGATGATGTTTATCTGTATAAACAAAATCATTTCTCTCAATAAGCAGACCTGCTGTCCAAACGGAAGTTGTGACAAAGGAGCTTGTTCCATGCTTGCAAAACAGAATGAGACTCTGAATTACCATGAAAACACATGTGTAGAGCCACACAGGGTGTTAGCTATACTATAAACCTGATGGTGTGTAGAGGTAGCCTGGATTAGCAAAACATTCCCAGTCAGAAAATTGCTCTGGTATGATTTATTACCAGCTAAAGCAGCTCTCAGGTGGAGGCAGTACAGTCTAGAGAATAATACCACTGAAAAATAAAAATGTCAGAAGAACAGACCTTTCATTTCTGGTTCCAGCAATAACCTACTATCTAACATCTAACCAATCACTTCCCTTCTCTCTACTTCAAATTCCTTAAAATTAATTACAGACCTAATCAAAAAAATTGTATTTAAATTGACAGGTAAAAAATTGTAGACAAGCCTGACATGAAAACAATCAGAGGGCTGAAGCACCTCTCTTATGAAGACAAGATAGGACATTTTGGGTTGATCAGCCTGGAGGAGAGGGGAGCTCTTTTTACAACATTCCAGCACCTAAAGCAGACCTACAAGACTGGAGAGGAACTTTTTACAGGGGCATGTAGTGATAGGACAAAAGGGAATAGCATTAAACTGAAATTGGCAAGTTTTATATTAGATATAGGGAAGAAATTCCTTACTGCAAAGGTGTGAGACATTGGCCTATGTTACCCAGAGAAGCTGTGAATGCCCCATTCCTGGAAATTCTAAAGGCGAGGCTGGATGGAGGTTTGACCAATCTGTTCTAATATAAAATATCCCTGCCCATGTGGTAGGAGGTTTGGAACCAGCTGATCTTTATGGTCCATTCCAGCCCAAATGATTATATGATTCTATAAAATCAGAACATCATTATTAAAAAGCAGAAAAGCATCTTAACATATGATCAGAACTTTGCAAAGCTTTTTTACCATTAGACTCATAGAATCCCAGAATTGTTAGGGTTGGAAGGGACTTTCTGGAGATCATGCAGTCCAATCCTCCTGTCAAGGCAGGGTCAACTGGAGCAGGTAACACAGGAAAATGTGTCAGTGGGGTGTAAATGTCTCCAGAGAGAGACTCCATGACCTCCCTTGGGCAGCTTGTTCCAGTGCTCTGAAAATCTCAATGTAAAGAAGTTATTCCTCATGCTGAGGTGGAATTTCTTGTGTCTTGGTTATGGCCATTGCTCCTTGTCCTGTCACTGGGCACCACTGAAAAGAGTCTGGCACCATCGTCTGGGCACATGCCTTTGAGATATTTATATTCACTAATGAAATGCCCTCTAAGTCTTCTCTGGACTAAAGAGGCCCAACTCCTGCAGTCTCTCCTCATGAGAGAGATGCTCCAGATCACAAACCATCTCTGTGGCCTCTGCTGGACCCTCTGCAGTATCTCCTTGTCTTTCTTATACTGAGAAGCCCAGAACTGAACACAATACCATAAAAGTGGGCAAAGAGTGGGCAGGATAATCTTCCCAATTCTTCCCAATGCACCACCCATTGGTCCTCCTGACCACAAGGGTACACTACCAGCTCATGGTCAACTTTTCATCCACTAATAAACACTTCAGAAATGCTTCATTAAATCCAAAAAGCTGTGTGGCCAAAAGTACTGACAGTTGAAGACATTTCCAGACCACTGACTCTTGTCAACTTAACTAACACCTCACTTGCACCAGTTCAGAATGCCTCTGCCTCTTCTGATAAAGGCTCATTAAGCTGAAGATGAAACGATGACAGAAAAAAGGTGTCACACATTTTATTTATTTTATAGCATCTTACTATTCATGAGATGCACCTTATAAGCTAAAGAATGCAGCCCTATGTTCACTCTCTTAGCCCATACAGGCTTGAAGCATTTGATACTTGCTCTAACTGCTGCTGCTATTGCAGGTATTGCTGGCTGCCTCAGCTGCCTCAAATAAGAGAGGCCAAGGTTTCTAGCAAATAACCACAATGCTGCTGTTCATTACCCTTGAACAGTCACAAGGAACACCTGGATGTAAGGCAGTCTATTCCCCTTTAGCCATCCTGATTAACCAAATGCCATATATGATACTCAGGCATCCTTTATGCCTTGGCCCAAGTTTACTATTTCTTACTGCTTGCTTCTTTTCTTCCCCCTTCTTTCTTTCCAGACCTTCCTCCCCAACTCTGCCCCAGTCCCACAATGCACTCACTACTACTAAAATCCATGTGGGGTCTTAATCTACAAAATTTACTTATAGTTTGTCACTCCAAGCATATTTCCTGATGAGCTCATGAGAAGTTGCTGAAGAGAACATTATTTCTTGTGTCTTCCACCAGATTTGAAAGGAGCTTGTGAGAAGAGTTACAGCTTAGCTCATGCATAAATAAGAATAATCTCCTTCCTCGAAGCCCCAACAATCCATAAAACCAATCCAAAAATCCATCAAAAAGAGGAGGATGACATAGAGTAAGAAGTGTGGGCTTTTCTCAGAAAAGAAAATGGATTGAACAGAAAAACTAGCAACAAAGCTCTCACCACTGACACCTTGGACTTCTAAATTTCCTGCTTCCTGTGAGTGACTGGCTCCCAAAGCAGGAAAATTTAGGAAACCATTTTTCTGCTTCAAAGATTGAAATATATTATAGATATTGGAGTAATCAGAATGAAACTAGTTTCAAGAAGAATGCATTATTTTTATTTTATATAGGTTCCCAGTGAGAATGCTCTGAATAAACGGCAAAAGGCTGCATGTAGGTGTAAAGATTACACTTGGTTGTAGGACACCATATCACTGACCAGCATGGGACTGCACAGCGGTATTCTGCTACAGCCTCTCACAGGAATTTTCTTTGAAAGGGAGTTCTGAAGGTTATCCAGTCCAAACTCCACCTCAAAAATGTCACTAAGTCCAACCCTAGGCTGGTTGAGTCATCATTCTGTCCTTTCCTCTGGATCATGCCTGTATGCTGACTGAACACCAACAAGCATCCCCCCTGTGCACCACTTACAGACAAAACCACGACAGTAACTGCTTGGAAGGAAAGAGGTGAACTGGAGGCCTATTTCCTTCTCAGTGTGTGAAATGCCTGACACTTAAGAGCTACGAGGAACTGCACATCTGGAATCATACCCTTGTGGCTGCAGGACACATACTGAAGGTGTACATGATGTACCTTCAGCACAAAGTGAATCATACCAGTTCTAGATCAGTTAAGAGGGAAGCATAACTCAGTAATGTGCCTAATGCTGGTCTACCTCTGAATGGTTTAAATATGCTTTTGTGTTTTGACTGAAAATATCTACAGGTCTGAGGTGCTGCCTCTTTTAAGTGAAGGCACATGGATGAAGGATTCCAACCTTTGCTATACAGGTAAGGCCTTAGCTATACAGACAAAAAATAAACAAAAGAGTAGCCTGTTCATCACTTCAAATACTTACCATCTGGGAAATACTGCTTTTTGCACCACCTTTACCAACACTTTACCATCACCTTCAGGATCCAGGTGCCTCAAAATGTTCCCTTCCTCACTGCAAATTAAATTCTTACTTATGTTAGCCATTGACTTGATCTATGTTCACACTGGCCTTCTGCCTATTTTTTAATGCTCATCTTTCACTACTTTACCTTGTTATCAGTATGGCTGCATCAACTGAAGTCATGTCCTCTCCCCAGCTTGTCGACATTTCTAAATGTATATCATTCTTCTTGCCAAATTCTTCATGTTGCCATTTACAAAAGCTTTCCAGCATTTTTTCACCATGATGTCCAATATACATATCTGCCTGGAAATTAAAAACAATTCATGTTATTAAAAATAGGATTCTGTATATAGAATTTGGAACCTTTTTTGACTGAGCTAGCAAAAATATTCTGCTTTTTATGGCATAATATGTCCATGGCAAAACAACTTAAACTTCAGGTGCCAAGACCACCTTCCTTATATGTTAAAGATACAAATTAAGACAGTGCATTGAGAGTGTACATGTACACGTGTACATGTGAACTAGAGTTCATCCAAACTCTAGTCTTATTTATTTCCTGATTTCTTATTATCCATGGTGAGGAAAAGTATAATGATGTTAAGATTCAGAATGTGAACATGAAATGAGATTACTCCAACTGATGAGAGGAAATGGAGAAATAAATTACTTACTCACTGGAAAATTACAATATTTTAGATTAGAACTATTGGTAAGGGAATCCTACTTCCTTATGAACTAAGTGCTATATCAGCTTTTGTTTGTCTAGGGATTAGACAACAAAGAACATCAGTCCCCCTTCTATAATGCAATGGATTTAAAGGAGATTGTTTTTCTATTGAGATAAATGAATGCACAAAAAGCAGAGCAGAAGCAAATTTTGCTAAGATCTACCTGATTTCCACATGGAAACTTTGATTGACTTTTAATTGCAAGCACAGAAAAGTCTCAATACATGCAGAACATAAATTAGGAGAAGATTAATCTTCATTGGGAAGATTCAGTGGAAATCACTATGTCATATACGAAAGCTAACCAAGGAAATTTTTTAGCCATTAAAGTTCATAAATGTTGCAAGCTTTTGCAGAGCAACAGCTAAGTAGCAGTACCCTCTACAAGCTCATATGAATGTCATAAATACCTACTGGAGTCTCATGAAGAAGGACAAGTTTAGTCACCCGAAGATTTACTTGTAATCCTAGACTCTTGTGTTGGAAAAGATTAAAAACCTAAGAGAGAGGAAAAAAACCAATAAATAAGAATATGAATTTGTATTGCACATACACTAAAAATAACAGAACCCCCAAAGAACCTCAAAAACTCTCATATTCTACTGTGACTGCTTTTATTTTCTGTAATATGAACAGAACATTAAGATAATACACTGTGTTGGTCTTCTGAAGTGAAAACAGAGGCAACATTCATTCTGGGAACAAAAAAAAAGACCTTTTCCTCTCAATGGCCACAATCACTTTATAAACTGTGGCCTTTTCCGACAAATATTTACACACACATTTAATACTGTCCACATGAAAATATCTATTCATTTAAATCCATGATCTTGGATCAAGTGGTCTGAGCCAACATCTAACTCTCAAATTCTTCCTATCAGTCAGAATGGTCAAAGCTTTTATTAATTTTTCAGCTTATGCTCCTTCTTTAGAACAATCTTTCCTTGTATATTACAGATGCTATTTTTCACTGCTTTATGCAGCAAATGAGTATCTAGATAGAACTGGAAGGGAATGTAATTGTCCAAATTCATTATTCTTTTTTTTCCACCACCACTGACCACACAATGCTTTCCCATAACAATGTCATGTCTTCATAACAAGCACAGGTCACCAGAAACTATCCAACACCCCAGCCTTTCCAACAACAGCATGGGCTTCCAACCAAAAAGTCATCTTGTTCTCTCACTTCCAGGCTTCCCAGAGATGTATGACCAGACAGTACAGACAAGCCTGCTCACCATGGTTTTCTGCTGCAAAACAAATGTACTGAGTCTTTATATCCTGCTGATGGTCTGACTGTGCTGCACAGGCGCTCAATCAGAATCATTAGGTGCAATGAAATCAGCCTGCAGTGCACGTGTTGTTGGCAAAACAGGGAAATTAGTTTTAAATTTCCTACCATGTTTAAGATGGTTAGAATAAATCTTCTGGCGGCATCTGTTCCATGATAGGAAACCATAGCTGGATCTGCCACCACAACAGTTTCTATGTTGTACTCCTGAGGCAACTTGTAAGAGTATCGCTTTCCTCTTCCACTTTCAGACACTTTTTGAGTCTTGGATTTTCTTCTATCTGCAAACCAAAACAGTGCTTGAGAAACTCATCCTTCAAACTACCCCTGCAGTACTTTTCAGGATTTGTTACCCTTGGTTATTTTATAACTCTCATTATGTGGAAACTAATAACTATTGACTTCAATATGTTATGCTTATTTGCTACTGCCAACACTTAGGCTCATACTGAAGGTCTCTACTATGTATAAATATTAGCTTACACCAAGAAAAGAGAAATTTCATCCATCTCTTCAAAGAAAGTCAGAAAGATTATTTGCATCCATTTAACTAACATATTTATAAAAAGAATATGTGTCTCTTACTTTAGTATGTGGAAGAAAACTCAACCCATGTTGGGTCTGAAGGAAAAACAGTCTCACTGACATTGCATAATTTTTATCTGTCCATCTTCATAAATCACTGAGAAAATATCTTGATGTCTTGATATCTTAGCATACAAGACAACCAATACAGAGTTGCCACAAAATCATGTATTTGGTAAAATATACACAACATGATTTGCAAAGAGGAAATAATATTTCAGATGAATGACACAGAATGACATCAGTTTGTCAAAAATTAGGAAGTGAGTTTTACTGACATGACTTCAAAATCTGTGCTCCAGTCACTACGAGAAGCTGAAGCAAAGTAACAAAACCAAACCCTGGAAACAGGCTTCCAAATCCACACAAAGCTACAAATTGAAAACATGTTATGTTCATTGTAAGGTTGAGGTTATTAATGGCATTAATTTTCAGTTTCCCCTCCAAAATCCCAATAAAATCCCCCTTACTACTATGATACATATGAAACCCTCCCACCTAATTACACAGAAACAGTTCAAGCCAGAAGGTGGTCAGATTTACATACAGCAGTAAGCAATACCATTTTAAATAATCTAATTTAAAACAAAATGAAAAATTAAACTCCTTGTTGTAATAGCCAAATTTTGTTAGATCCTCTTAAGAGGATGTAAAACTTCTGGGACTGATCCCATTGAAACCAAGTGAACTTTCTTCCAGCATCCACAATGGAATATCAGGCTCTCTGTGATGAGATGACAATTATGTTCTGGAAACAATCAAATATTCAAAAATTTTGAGTCAATATTTTGCAATCCAACCAATCTCATCTCTAATAGGAAAGTTCCTTCAGTGTATTTTATAGTACATGACCACTTTCCAAAAAATAAGTCACTCTTCAGGACAGTGCTAAATATGAACTCAAAAAGTCAATTAACTCTAAAATTAAATTTAAAATATAAAATGCCAGTGGAAGAGTGGTCTGTGATTTAAATATACATGTAAATATGGATTTTATGTAAATATAATGTAGATACATATTTTTCAATGTAACGTATAAATTATGCACACTTAAAAAAAGTTTTCTATACTTTTCTGAATCATTCATAAAAGATTATACATTTGAATTATTTAGTCCATCCCACTACATCTGAGAAGGTCTTACTGATTCCTCTACAACTGGTGGCAGTGTAAGACTAACACATTTACTAAAAGAAGTAAGTATGTATTCTCCAGAAAGAAATGTTTGGTGTTTGATGACCTAGAAGTAGAAACACCTTATAAATTCAGGCTATCTAAAATTAAAGTCTCTTATTTTTATCCTTCAGCCACATACTTATCCTTATAACTTCTGCTACACTCTACCCTTACTCATGTTTGCTAACTGTGGATCTACAGCCTAGTTTATAAAATATTATGTGTGTTTTCATCACTCTTTTGAGAATAATTTCTAATGAAACCTCAGTGTTAGTATTTGTGCCAAAAAAAAAAAAACAACTATAAGCTATACAACCGTGGCTTAACATGGAAATATCTAATGCTGCAAGGGTAAGCTATAGGTCCAAGTTTAAAAAGTTAACTTATGTGGGTTAGAAAACATCTTTTATGACAGACTTGGTCAATTTGCCTTCCTCCTAGGCACAGTGCACTTTCCAGCAACAGTTTATTCACTGTTCACTTCTTTGTAAAAGAAAGCAGTTAGTGATTGAAAACTTTAAATTTAATTTTAGCATGTACAGAGAATTCTCTTAACACTTCTCTCTAAAAGTTATAGCTAGTGGTGCATTTATTCAGAACTGACAGTGCACAATAAAATACATCATTGTGCTAAACACTAAGAACACTGTAGTCACATAAGCTGTTGAAACCTCTGCCTTTTGGGAATGTAGTGAATGAGAAGACTACACAGCTTTCTAGACAAGCTGTCTGCCCATCATTTGTCTGCCTTAGATATCTCTCCCATTAATAAACCAATGGACAGTTTGTTCTTGGCCAGCCAACCTTTCCCAAATTGCTGGCAGAAATCCCTATCACGAGATCTCATTTATCTGAAAATTGTAGCTCTTTCCCAAGAACTTAAAATAAATGGAATTAGTAAATTTGGTGCTACTGGTATTCAAATAACTGCCACAACTGCTGCCAGATAACAAGCAAAACAGGTTGTAGGCAAAAAATCCTGTTTCTTTACATATTTATAAATCAATAAAAATTACAAAGACCTGGTCATTATTGAAGGCAAAACATGTAACAGATAACTGCTGCAAAGAACCCAGCTACCTCAATAATTCATGTACTAACAAGATAAAAGAGAGATTAAAGATGCATAAATTCATCTTAAAAATTTAATTACATTGCCAAAATAAAAAAATAAATTCTACAGGAGAGTTCTGTGCAATAAGACTTCTGTTTGCGCAGCTATGTAGAATAAGAAGATTCCATATCCATATACTACTTAAATTCAGTTGACTGAAAGGAAAGCTAGGAATACTGCATTACTTCAGTAAGAAGGCTAAAAATACTGCAGCAAATAAGTTTGACATAAAATAGGCAATTAAGAGAAAACAAGAAGAAATGTTAACAAAGCAATAACCCCACCCTAAAAAAAATTAGATCAATCTACTACAATCACAGGTTACATAAAGTATCTAAGTCAACATTAAGAAGAGGCTGCGACTACAGAACTCCTGGACACCTTCAAGTCCTCAGGCACAAAAGCATTTCCTTAGTATGCACATGCAGCCCAGACTACAGAGGAATCACCATCACTTCCCAGAGGGTAACCTAGTCATATGGGAATTGCAATATTCTGCCTACACAGGGAATATTCAGGAGCTTTAGAAGCCATGAGTTAATAGGGATTTAAATACTTTCCTACAGAATGATAACTTTTTTTCAGACCCAAGGAGTAGAAATTAATACCTCAAATAGCACCAGTCTCCATGTTATGCAATCTCACAGATCCATGACCAAGATGGTTTGCATATTTTATTGCATATTTTATCACATATAAACAGGCTGTAGAGCAGGAATCAACACAGCTGTGTAGTCTACATGCCATGAAGTAAGACTTCTGTTTTTGATTCAGTGAAATTTAGCAGGCTTTTCCTGCAATATTCCATCATTCTAAGAGGAAAAGCACACTGGTATCTCAGGACAGTATATTGTTTATTGCCAGAACTAAGAAGTAGGAGTCTTCCAATCTCACAAAGTCAGAAAGGATTAAAAATTCACATTTACCATATCCTGGGTAAGAGATTTCTTTTTTCCCAACCTTCACCATGAGTTCAAGTTTACTGTACAAACAACTTCAGTTCAGAACAAGTGCTTCAGAACAGGTAGAAGAAAAGACCTTAGCTTCCCAACACGGCCCTTTGCTCTAATTACAACTGCTTCTATCACATCTTTTCTCTAGCACAGTTCTGTACTGGTTTCTTTTAAAGGTTTCATAGGCCATATGCTAAAGAAAGGTGTGGAGTGTAAGGTCTGCGTATGTGCAACTGGCTCACATATGTAAATAAATCATACACACTTTCAACAAAAGGATATATGTGCACTGTCAACAATCAAGAAAGCAACTGCTTCTGTCAGTATGATTCTCTCCCTCGTCTAATTAATAAAACCACCCCATTCACAAAAACAAGTTCTTTGTTCTCTCCAAACAAGTTTGGCTGCATAGCAGCTTTCAGTCCAGCCCTCAATGGTAATGGACAAAAAACAATACCTTCTTTGATTGCCTCTGCTAGTTATCCATGAAATGCTGTAATTCCCAATAGTGATCCTTCAACACCTCCAGCACAGACATTCATTCCTTCTGATAATTACAATTCATCACTGGCAATACACATTTGCTTGATAGGTAGCCAGCCTTTGAGATCAATTTGGATCAAAACCAGCAACAGAAATACCTGTTCCTATCCTGACACACAAGCACTGTAGGAGCAAGAGATATGGTTTTAAGATAGGACTATATTGCTGAGAAGTTGCTGTCTTACCAATGTTGCAGCAGCTCTATGTCACAGTTACACCTCTACCTTAAAGGCAGCTGAGACTATCTCAGAGTTCCACATCCTCATCTGCTTTATTTTTGTTTAATTGATCTACTTAGCTTATTATTTGACTTAGAATTCTGAAAAACTTATGTAAAGGGTTATTTTTATGTTTTTATTCACTTTTAATGCTGTACCATGTGTGCAAACATGCATGTGTGTAGCATGTGTCAGTAGCATAAGTAATTTGGTGATACTAACTAAATTCATGTAACACCAACAAATTTCTCTCAGCATAGACAGAGCTTTTAAGCAAATAACTTACTGCAGTAAAATAACCTGTAGCAGTGGAGTGAGGGACTGGTCTTCCTAGAACAACAGCATTGGTTAGAAAGTGCAGCTATTTATACTCCCTGGCAATAATGTCGTGTCAGAAGATGCTACTGAGTTATGCACAGCTTGCACTATTTTGAAAATTTAAACCTCATTGTAGATACAATGAAACTTCCTTCAAGTAGATATTTGATTCTTTGTTTGTTGTTTGATTACTTATAAAAAATCGAAGTTTGGAGTGTAAGATTATTAAGAAAGAATAATCCCTTTTTAGAGCATTAGAGAAAGTGAAAGGATATTTGATAATGAACATCACAGAAGAGTCATGTCCTTATGGCCAAGTTTGCATCTTTATGCATTTTCATAGCCATCACGGTTTGTTTTGTTGTCAGATATTCCCCCCCACACTTTTTGCAGTGCATACACCATGCATACTTTTCATTTTTTCTTTTTCATTCCCATATACATGCAGGCATGCATACTCTAACTCACTTTGTTCTAACAGGGAGGAATAAACAACTTTATTTAATGTGAAAACTTGTGATAATACAGAAAGTTTAACTTTCAGATAAGCAGTGTCTATGTAATACAAAGCCTAGAATACTAATATAGAGCCAGCTGGAGGAAGTTACATGTCATTTATTTCATCCCACTGCAAAAAGAACCTTGCTTTGCTAATTTATCTTTGATTTCAAACTCAGGATAAAAAAATACTTCCAAAATGGGAAAAGAACCCACCACAAAACCTGTCACATTTATTCTGTAGCTATATAAAGTGGACAGAGCAGTATAATTGTTCAGGAAGGATCAGACAGCCATGGAAAAGTTTAGGCTGAAAATGATGTCCAGAGAGCAGCTAGTCGAACCTCCCGCTCAAGTCAGGCCAATGTCACAGTATGATCAGCTGTCTCAGAACCATTTCTAGACATGTTTTATAAATACCTGAGGATGTAGACTTGACAGCCTCTCTAGGCAACCTGTTCCAGGGGTAAGAATTCTTGTAGAGATTTTA
The DNA here is from genome assembly GCA_003676055.1 of Chloebia gouldiae. Lineage (NCBI taxonomy): Eukaryota > Metazoa > Chordata > Aves > Passeriformes > Passeridae > Chloebia > Chloebia gouldiae. Next base: position 3,357,764 of record QUSF01000046.1, on the reverse strand, counting down.
TTTTCCTTATGGAAATTGAAATTTCCTTGAACACAAGTTACAACTGCTGTCTGTCACTGCATACCTCTAAGGAATGTCTGGCTTCATCTTCTCTCTGCAGACCCTTAGGCACCAGACAACTGCAGCTGCATCCTTCCTTTATCTTTCCTTACCTACTTGAAATAACTTAGTTCCTTCTGCCTCATCCCAAATGTCATATAATCCAGCCTCCTAACAATTACAGAGCACTTCTGCCATTTTCTTTGCATTTTGCCAGGATTCCACCAACACATTAAAAATAAGCCTAAAGATGTGCACTCATTCTGGTTTATTTCCTGGCAGAAAAATAATTTCTCACAACAAGACCCTCAGCTCATGCTGAGGTCAAAGGACTGAGATGTCCTCCATCCCTTGAAGAATGATAGCTGATGATGAAGCAGAAAAAACAAAACACCATCTTACACAAAAGCCATTTTTCCCTAAAACTATGGAGTCATCACTGTGTGCCAAACTTCTTTTGAAACGCTTCTAGTTCAACAAATTGTTCTACCTGCCATTGAGGAAGATGCATTAGGATTGTTTCATACACATCTAAATGCCATTCATGTATCAAGAACAGAAAACAGAAAATTATGTACCAGCATTGCACATGGTGAGTTAGTAAGCAGCTCTGATGACTAGAAGGAAATAGATTTTAGTAATTAAGTTGAAATTTTAAAATGCCCTAAAGATTTCTGCTTTCAAATGCAAATGCACATTAAGAAACAGAGTCTATTCCTAATGGACAATTCCCTCTCCCAACAAGTGAGACTGGCCTTGGCATGACACCTCAGAGTCCACTGCAGAGCACTGTTACAAGAATAATCAGTTAAGCTTCTGTCAAGGTTCTGCTGTAACGACTATCTATTTTTCTTACAAACATATTACAACTTCTCATTGTGATTATTTTATTACCTGTAACAACACCACAGTACTGGTTCTGAGAAGGTGGCTTTTCAGACATTTTCTCCTCTATGGACCTTTTTCGTCTGTACACCCTGTGTGCATGTCCTGTCACAGCCAAAGTGCGATTGAGTGGCTCAATAAATATGAAGTCCTCATTAATCTGTATAAACCCCATCTGCAAAGGCAAACAAAAGGAACATATAAAGTAAGAGTTTATTAAGTTGTGCACAGTCCTGCAGGAGAAAAAAGCCCCACAACACTCCATCTAAGGAAACAGTTTGTTTTAGTAACCTTGTGAGGAAAGTGAGTACCTTTTTATTTTACAAGTCTTCTACTTAAATGAACTAGAATAAATTTCATTTATTTCAGCTAAATCTGGGTGGGTGGGTGGCTACATGCCAGTAGCATATGCACAGTAAAAGATATGGAATGTTAAAAGTTTACTCTGGGAGACCCAGGAGGTCATTTATATGTGTACAGTATGTACAGAAAAGTCTATACGCTGGTTTTATTATTTATTATTTTCACATTTTTAGATAAGTATATTTAATGAAATAACAGGAACAATGTAAGGCATATGGATACATCCTGAACAAATGTGAAAAAAAATACTGTAGCACTCTTTTTACTCTTTTTCAAATTAAAAGAACCCAAAACTATTCTTAAATGGATGAAATACCTCCTTGGTTTCCAGCAGTTACACCAGAAAAATATTTAAATACAACCATTTAGTTGGTTAACACTTCCCCTGTCCCAAAATATTTATACACACAAACACACATGAAAAGTTAACACACCAGATGCACATCTAATATTACAAGGGAATAGCCAAAGCGAAAGAAAAAATACTATAAAATATACTTATATAAATACCACACAAATAAAACTCAGCTCAAACTGTTAAGCTGCCAATGCACACAAGTTCCTACCAAGAATAAAGCTGGAGACAGCAAGGTTTGTGGGGTTATTCCCCCCACATCAGCGAGACTGACAGTCAATTTCCTCATTCTCTAAACTTAAAAAATGTATTATACTGTTTTGCTACAGAAACAAAACAATGTGATATATCTGGTTAAGAGAAGCAGAGAGCTCTTCTGTATATTTTTATGTAGCATCAATGGAGAGAAATAGAAAATAATTTTGTTTCTCCTGGAATCATATAGGTGTCATTATTACATTGGCTATCCTGTCTGACAGATGAATGAGCCACCCAAAAATATTCTGACCCAAGGAAGAAAATAAAATCAAATTTTTCCGTGGTAGAAAACACAATTTCATTGAAACACAAAAGCTCAAAAAGAAAAAATCCAACAATGTGAATACACACATTTAACTTTTCAATCAGTTACAATAACTAAGGAATGCTGAACAGATGTCAAAAGGTCATCACTAACATTGCACACAAACACAAATGTATCTGGGGACTTGGTTGTTCCTTTTCCTTTTTTCACTTACTTTTTAGGCTCAGTTCAGCAGGAGCTTTAATTGTCACATACTAGAAGATTACCTAGTTATGTATTGCTAAGTAGTTTCTGTACATCTACAAGGTAACACTTCTTGAAAAGTAGCATCTTTAAAAATGCTACTTTTACATAACAATTAACTTGTCTTAGATAAACTTCAAGTTATCTGAAGTGAATTCATTTAAAAGCATAGTTCTCAAATACTAGTAAAATGCATAAATTATTTTTCATTTGATTTTTATGTTTAATGCTGAATTTCACTCAGGCACAGATTATTTGACTTTTTAAAAATAATTATTTAGTGTATGAAAAATATTGATAAACTGAATATAGAACAGGAATAGCACCATTAGTGTATCCCCTGTTCACCCACAAAAAGCAAGGCTTTAGTCCATCCTGAATAGAGTCAAACATAGAACATTTGTCACATTTCTTCAATCTCCATTCTCTTTGTTGCAAAATTAAACCAGGTCTTTAAGGTGATGCTCTTCATATTGACACCATTCATTACACATTCTGAGAACTGTGCTAGGATCAACATTTTTGTTTTCTTCCAGCTCCTTGCAGAAACTGAAGTTTAGTTCATTGGTAGAGAAATCCAAAATTTACTGCCTGTTTCCTGAGTCAGAAGTTAAAAAACTGAACAGTAAGGTAAAGTTATAGATATGCTAATGGGTAATTCTCAGACAAATCTGGATAACCAAATAGTCTTCAATACCATTTTGACAGCTTTGCGGGAAAAAAAAAAAAAAAAGAAAAAAAAGGACATATTTCTCCAACTTTTGCATCATTTCAAGGTAGAAAGTGGTAGGTGAAACTGTAGCTTTGTCAACCATGCTCTTATATTTTCATAATCATTACAAATGGAGTTAAGAAGATTTTTTAATGAAGTAAACACAGAAAGCAGAGAAGTCAAAGCATGCATTAAAGCATTTCAATTTCAACACATGTTCAGATATTGAATGCCAGAGCCAATTACAGCCGTTAGACAGTTCAAATGGCAAAACTTTCATGTTATGAAAATGCACAGCAAAACAAAGATTAAAAAGATGGAAAAGCAAAACCCTAATATACATCTGGGATAGAACTGGGAGTTCTGACTAAATGACACATGTTCCACCAGTTTCATGTGAAAAAAATACTCCTGCTCACAGCTGCAATTGAAAAGTCTACCAGGATGCTGGATATATCTCATGTACAGGTAACACAGCATGCCATTCTTTCCCCACTTTATCAAGTTTCTTATGAAAAAAAAAAAAAAGCAAAAAAAAAAACCCACTTAAATGTAGCACACATATCTCAGTAGATGTCCAGCCCAGCCCAATCTCATTTGGCAAAAAAAAAAATCCTCAAATTTCATAACTATTGAAGAACTCAGTATTTGCTCTTTATTTATGTATTTTATTTATTTATGAAGTAAAAAGAGACCTTAAGGATAGGGCAAACTTCAGCTGATGGGCAAATGAAACTTTACTTGCAGAAAATTTTTCACCAAATTTGGATAGACGAAACCAAGACAAATGAAAACAACACCTTTCCCCAGCCCCCTGAGTGGCACAAGTCAGGTGGGGAACAGCAGATGTGGTCAGCATGTTATAGTTTCTCCCTCCTGCAGCCAAATTTCCACTGTCTTGTGAAGCAAATGCACACAGTGAGCAAGGACGGGCTGTACAGGACTCTACTTCTGCCTGCTCCAAACATGCTGCCCAAGGCAAGTATCAATGGGAAAAATGCATTCCTATAAGATGCAGAAAATATATATGTTACTTAGTACCCATGTTGCATCCATCAGCACCAAAATATTAATAATTAGTTCCATAACTAATCATTAATATACATTTGCAGTATAAAAATGAAAGGTTCTCTTCACTGTACCTTGCAAAAAACCGAATCATCTTTACAAGTTCAGTATTTACTTGTTCTGAAACACAATCTGGTAATAGGTTTTGTGCTATTTGTCAAATGTTCCAAAACTGAGCATTAATTTCTGAGTAAGCAGGCAAAATCTTTTATTTGTATATCAGTAACCCCCTCTGAAGGTTTTTCTCCATTATTTTAAAAATTCAGATTTAATTCTGTGGCTTTATTCTAACAATGCTATGAGAACCTGACCTGAGCTGAAATACAACAAAAAGTCTCCAGGTCTTACTAAGGCAAATAATAAAGCAAGCTCACATAACTTTTCAAACTGTGTAAACAACAGTGTAAGAACTTTGTAAAAGCTGTTGTTATTCAAATGCACTACCACTTTCCATCTAGAAGAACCTGCATTGCTGAAGGCTGAAGAAACATAAGTGCCAGCAAATTCTGTCTTCAATTAACTGTGTTTCACAGCCGTTCACATCATCTACACTGGCCTTTTCCTGGGGGTTTTCTCTACCTGTCTGCTCATTCCACACTGCTGCACAGAGACATCACAGAGGAAGAGTCATTATTATCACTGTCAACTGGCTTTCAGCTGCTGACATAGTGATCAATCCAATCCTTTCTGGGATCTTTTTTAATTAATTGTGGAAACAATTTTTGCATGGATTTAAAACCTCCCTAATCTTCCATACTCAGTATGTATGTTTAAGATACATACTGCTCTGAATTCTTAAGAAAATTATTCTCTATAGGATGCTGCTCTCATATTTAAGACAATGGCTACTTTTTACAAAACAACCTGATGTAGCACAAAGATGCAGGAAAATATTTATGTTGTTACTCTGCAGCACTCACTATGCTACTCACAATTAAACAGGTATTCACAACACTAAGCCATAGGCTGGACCTGATGATCTCAAAAGTCTTTTCCAGCTTAACTGATTTTATGAAACACACAAAATGTAACTGCAAACAAAATACATAAAATTTTTCAATTCTAAATGCTCTAATTTTATTAAGTGTCTTTTTTAGAAAAAGCACAAATGTGCTTCCTAAATTCATGGTGATGTTTCAAAGTCAGGTATTTGGGTTACTGCTATCAGCAGTGAAACTCATGAACCAGACAGGAAGGAGTCCCTCCAAGTGCCAGAGCTGTCTGTGCAATGAACAAGCTGGCCATCAGGTTCAAGTGACCACTACTTCTACATGCCAGCTTCTCTCTGTTCTTGTTGCAACTCCCAGCCTCCTGGAGACTGTAAAGTCCTGGAACTTACACTGTCACGAAGTTCCCTGTTCCAGCTTGTACCACTATTCTCAGAAAATGTCAGTGCAGTCTGAACTACTGCATACTTCCCTTTTGACCATCAGAAGAATTTAGAAGAATCAGCAAACCAATCATAAAATGCTGAAATGATGTATTCCATCCCCTTTTCTCTTCCCTTGCCCAGGAAGACCTTGCCCACTTTCTGGTTGACTAATCTGTGTCTTAAAAGATCAAAAACACCTGAACTTACGAAATACCTGTGACGAAGGAAGGCAAACCCCAAGAAAAGACTGAAAGACCGTACATTCTATGAAAATAATAAAAACCCAGAAGAAAAGACCACTTGCTACCAGTCATCTGGAGTTCTCGGTACTGATTGTAGCACGCAGTATTAACACAGCCCATGCATATTATTCAGAATAAAGGACACTGTCTTGAGGGAAGCACCAGCTCAGACAAAAATAGGCTGATTCCTCTAGCAACTTACCTAGCACAATGGAATTTCAGCTTTCCCTCAAAGTCATAAACAGCCATTTAATCTTCTTACTCTAGCCAGAAAATCAAACATATTAAAATATATTTATACATCATTCATGAGTCGTAGCTTTGCTTATAGATTTCACTTGACTATTGAAATAAACTCAGCTAAACTCAGTGCGCTAAGTCAAACCAAATTTTCTTTTTATGTCATATGCATCATGATTTTTTTCATTATTTTCATTATACAACTTTAATTGTTATTGCTTAGGTCCTGTAGTATTGGAAAAATACTGAATAAGATACAATGCAAATTACTTCTGTATTTTAATATCTTAGATCCATGCATAAAGTCCAGTCTCGTATGTATTTGAGACTTTGTAAAATTGAGATTTTCTTACTCTTATAATACAGATCCTTTGTCAGACTACACTTCTTATCACATTTCTTTGCTGCTACTGTTAAATAAAATAGTTTCAACAGAACTGCTGCTCTATTATTTCACTATCCTTATTTGAAATGTTTCATATTTTTTATCTTTTAACATTTGGAAATCTTTCCAGTATTACAACTTTGTTGATTCATGGCTGTTATTTTAGATCCATCTGATCCAATGTCTACCTTGCTTTCCTTCTGGGCCACCTCTCCAGGCTGGCTTTCCAAGGTCCCTTGAAACTCACGCCAAAGCTTTTATAAAAGGTAATCAGAGTGTACTGCAGTTTCCACGGTGTGATGACAAATACACCAGCCTTCGACTGTTGCTCGATGAAAGAGGCTTACTGTAACTCTGAGATTAGCTCAGCTGGTTAGAGCCAGGTGCTAATAGCATCAAGGTTTGTGAGTTCAGCCACTGTATGGGCCACTCACTTAACAGCTGGACCCACTTCCTTGTGGGTCCTTTCCAACTTGGAATAATCTGATTATGTAATTAACCTTGTAACCACAAATTACTTCCTCTCTCTGAACATTAGCAAACAGAACTGCAACTCAACTGCAACCACACTTCAACTATCATTTCACAGCAAATTTGTGAAATGAGACTAAGGTTTCTGTATCTTCACTTAACATCCTCCACCAATTTCATATGCTTGATGGCTCGTAACGACCTTGTAATCAGCAAATATAAACATCTTCTTTTTCCTCCTGTCACCGCCAGCTAATTCACTATGTCACAAAGCAAATCTATAAATGTATAAAACTAGTAAGTCACAAATGGAAGCAACTTACCTTTGGTTTGGCTACAGCCTTTGGTCTGTTTAACTCTTCTGTGCCTCCCAGCTCTGAATGTGCCACTAAAGGAGAGTCAAGGCCCCAGGGATTATTACTGCCCTTACCTCTGGATCATATAAAGCATCTAAACTAGGTTTTTCACGACTAGACCTCAAAGGGACCAACCCTTCCAGCCAGAGAGGGTTTTACTTTCTTTGAAAATACTTCATTATCCAAAACAGTGCTTTCTCTCCACATTAATGTGAACAATATTCACACTGAAAACCCAGCAAAAAACACTGCCAGTTAAATTTGTGAGAGTTGGCCTTGAGAGCAATCATAGGAAGTTACACCGAAGGTACATCTTCCACTGAAAGCCAGACAGCTTCACATGAATAATGAAGTCCTTAAGTGGGAGAACACAGAACAAGAGACAAAAATATAATAGGATGACTACAGGTAATACAATTCCTACACTTTCCTATTTCCAATTTTTTATTTATGGTTGTGGTTACACCTGACATTCAGTTTTTATAAAAATACCTTTTTGCATCTCAATTTTCTAGCTCTACCTAGTTTTATCTATTAGTCTTTGGAGCTACTTACTTTTCCTAAGGCATAAGGCGAGTAACATGATATGATTGTGAAAATTGTTTCACCTAAGTAACGTGCCCACAAGTTCATTACAACATCATGTATGCTTTCACAGGTTTTCCATAACAGGAAGAAAAAAAGGATAAATTTTAAGAAGTTTACTGAAACTAAACATATGTTGCTGTTTTCACAGATTTATTGCTTCAATAGCACATTGTAAATGAACTCCACTGTACACTATTATTTTGGCAGCAGTTATCCTGAAGTGTAGTTTATCTGTAGCTTGTTTCAGTCAAATTAGTTGTGTAAAAACACTGGAATGGCCTCACTGTTTTAAAACACAGAATTCATCTCAAACCCGTTAGAATCTTGAAAGGAGAAGGCACAGAATAGTTTAAGCATACATAAAAATTTTCAAAATCACTAAGGCACCATAACTCAAATTTCACAAAACTAAATGAAGATAAATAGACACTGATGTTGAGTGAAACCCTACAGTTCTTAACAATGACTTGTTTTGGAACAACTATATAACCTTATAAAAAATTACAACCCTACACAGAGTGTCCCATGAACTGTATCTAAGTGTGCTGTTCTTTCTCTCCTTAGATACAAGAGTAATCATTTCCAGTTTGAGGTAACTGAAGTATCTTTAATGACACTTCATTGAAAACTACTTCCACAAGGCAATTCTAAGTTATATTTTCAAATGCTTAAAACAGAAAAGTAACAAATATGAAACACAAACTCCTAAAGCTAAACATACCATTTCTGTTGTATGGCCTATTTTTCTAAAAAAACAGCAACCAAAACAAGTGCATCTAGCTGCAGGTAACTTTATCACAAAGTCTCACAGGCAGATGATATGTTATGCATGATATGCACATACATGATATATAATAGTAATGTCCTGAATATTTAAAATTTCGGGGCATGAACAGGTGTGACCAAAGAATGTCATCTATGAGCCAGGTAAAAGCACAGAGAACAGCAAAAGCCAGCAAGAATCACAGTATCTTCATTAAAGCCACAGAATGACAGAAATGTGGGTCTCATAGAGATACCAATAATTCTTGTAACCTCATTTTAGTGCCACCAAAGAAAAGGAAAAAATACGGAGAGTTATCAGAAGGAACATCAGGAAATTCATCTAGGATTACTGCCAAGCCTCGCTCCAGTCCCTGGGACAGATCCACACCTGGCACTAGTACATACTTCACATGAAATGGATGGATGGATAGCAAGAAGATATTCTAAAATGGTTCTGGTGGTCCTGGAGGGCAGTAGGTATACAATATAGAACCACAGAATCATACTTGTCTGTGATGTTTTACTAAATTGTTTATCAGTTGCCCTGATCTCTAAATTCTAGTCCAATTCTATTATTTAGTTTCATTCTGTCTTTGCTTTAAGTTTTGAAATCTCATCTTGTTCTGCCATTGACTTGCAATCTAAATTTTGCCAAGATACCTATGTATTATTAACTAGCATTCCATTTGGGCATTATATATGTATATGCTGAATACTGAAAATCTGAGACATTCAGAACTAGTGGCTATATTTTAAAAATTTGACATAAATCACAATTTAAAGCTTCTTTTCAATTGCAACATCTACAAAACAAAGAACTGCAGTTGCATGGTAACATGCAAAAATATTTGAACAATATTTGACAGAAGCATAAATACTCTAAATGCTTTTTTCCCTATTACTGTTTTGTGTAACTAAAATTACTGTGTAAATAAATATATCTTTTTACTAAGTTAGAGATATCAACATTCTCTATACAAAGATATAGAATTGCTTTACATCTACCAATCGATCAAGTGATTAGGTTCTACAGTCTTTCAAAGAGGAGGAAAAAGGATAGGGGAGAGAGACTACAGAATATAGAGATGGTCTGGAAATTTGAGTTTGCAGTACATGAACTTCATTTTCCTTCATCTGAACAGTTTCATGCACTCAGGAAAAGTATACCACAATAATCTCTAAAATCATAAATCCAAAATTATTAACACCTGAAGATTTATACTTAGCAACTACAAACTAGGAAGTGCAGACTTAACACAGGCATGTTCTCTTTTTTTTTTTTTTTAATGCAGCATTCTGGAAGTTTATGAGATACAGAAAGCCTACTACTCCCAGCACTGATAACTTAATTAGAAAGAACAGTGCACACAAAAATTTTAAAACCAAATTAGCATTTTTGATCCAAGTGCCACAAGGTATTGTTGAAATGAAATTCAATATATGTGACAGTCAATTTTAAATCTGTTTTCAAGACACATGGGATTAATGACACACTGAAAATACCCTTGATTTTTAAACTAACTTAAATTGAAAAACTATTTCATTATTTTGCTGCAGGCAACTAAACAAGAATTGACTAATACTATTAAGAAAAGAGGCAGTTATTGGCAAGTCAGACTTCATCAGTGGTGCAGCTATTTAATGTTCAGAATATCCATACTTGCACACACGGCACACTGTAATCCTTAAGAAAATAAATACAATACTTTCATCCTTAGATGCCTAAAACAATGCACATTTTATGGCAACGATGCCTTTGTCACAAAAGACAACAATATGTAATGTGCCACCCCACCCATTAATGGTCTCTTTCTGATCATTTCTCCCTTCACTCAGGGGCTTTTACCCTTTATCTTAGGAGGTCGAATGATCAGTAAAACTGACTAGATCTTGGAATTATTCCTCTCTCTCATGTAGTTTTTTTCTATTACAGAAGAAACAGAAGCTACGAAGAAGGGCTAGAAAGCCTTAAAGGCTGTTAGCTCAGTAAGAATTACTAAAAAACACAGAATTATTTGGGTTGGGAAGGACCTTAAAGACCATCTCATTCCAGCCCCCCTGTCATAGGCAGTGGCACATTGCATTAGACCAAGCTCAAAGCTTTGAACGTTGCCAAGTATGGGGCATCCACAGCTTCTCTGGGCAATCTGTTTCAGCACCTTCTCAGCAAAGAATTTAGTCCTAATTTCTAATCTAAACATTTATTCAGTTTTTAAGGCATTTATTTTATCCTATCGCCCCAAGAACTTGCAAGAAGCCCCTCTCCAGCTCTGTTCTAGGCCTACAATCAGATCAGAAGTGACTTTCTCACTTGCAGAATTTTAAAAAGCAAGACAAATGAGGCTGTTGTTCTGGCTACAATAATAACTCAATCATCTCTGAGAAATATATGCTTAATAAAGCAAGATACACTATTCCATCCTAGCTGTCTAAACACTAATATTTAGATCTGATTTCATACTTATTTAGATAAATAGTAATGTTTTGATAAAAATATAAAATTATTTTACATACTCAAGATTCTGAATTTATGCTATGTAGCAAAATCCAATGCCTATCGCTTTATGTTACAAAATTAATTTACTTTAAAATGACATTTAATGCATGGAGCTAGAGTTACTAAAGAGAAGAGAACTAGAAGACAATGTCTGTGCAAAAAATAAAAAATTGGCCACCTTATTCCACTTCACTTGCATTAAAAAATCACTATTACTGACTCAGAAATACTTAAAATTCTATTAAACGAACATAGAAAATTTCTATACTCACAGATCTAAATGATGATCTACGGACAGAAACCTTTCTTTTTAAAGAAAGTTCTTTCAGTGGTCTCCCAGCATCTTGGTTTTCAGGTTTCATATTTTGATCTGTCCTTATGAGTGCTACAGAATTAGTTTTTCAGTTTTCTCAGTTCTCATTTTCATGTAGGCATATGTTCCAAGAAGCTGGAAGTAATAAAAGGGCCATGTCTTCAGTTTGGTTCATTAAAAACACAATGATCAGAGCTGACTGTGGTTCAAGCACAGTCTCCACATGAATAAAAACTAAACACCATCACAAAAGGAAGCATTAACCAACTACCAAGGCTGCTAAACCTAAAGCAAAAAAAAAAAAAAAAAAAAAGAAAAAAATCAAATGCTTGCATGCTATGGACAACAATATTCATTTTGCCCCCTATAAAATCCTGTGTTAAATATATATTTTATGTGGTTGAATGAGCTCAGCTCCATTGTTGGTGCATGTACCAACTGACAAATGAATAAAAATGTTTCCAATCTGTTGCCTGAAATGTTCTGAAAAGCCTTACTTTATTTTGCTTCAGGAAGTATGATGAGGCATTATGTTCAACCAACCACAGATGACTAATATAGGCCAATAAAATAAACTACAATCAAAATGAAAAGCTAAGTACTATTAAGGGCTGTGTCCAGCCCTTTACTTGCAGAATTCAAAGCAGAAGTAGCATAAAAATTCATTTTTAAAACAGCCATCTAACCTGTAAATTGTGTCTATCATGTCCTAACTAAGGCATGATGTTAACAATCATTTGGTTTTGTTCACCAAGTACATGCTATATAAAATGGAACACAACCACTCACTTACTGTTAAAAAAATAAAACTCAGAAACCAAGCCATAACTCCTTTCCAGAATAAATACAAGAGCTTCTATAAAGTGAGTCAGGATTTTAAAAAAATTTGTTCCATAAAACTTAAGCTGAAAGCTCTTTACAATGAACTGGTTTTGTGATATTTCAGATCACTTTTTTCACAACTTTTGAGTGGTTATTAATACTGTCCAAGATTGCACAGCTAAATATGACTAGTTATGAAAAAGCAACACCTATGGAAACACATCACCTAAGGAAAGAATCCTTGCAATTAAAGACTCAGTGCTCATAAAGATGTTCCTTTAGAACATTCTGGTGTAATATGAGTAACTTCAGCAACTCTTGTGGTAAAACTGAAAACCACTCTTTTGGAGTAAGAATCAAAGTGCTGTACCTTTAGTTAATGAAACAGCATTACGTCCATTTCTTTAGAGCAAGCCTGGATTTTATCCCATCAGAATCTGAAATGGTATTTTATGGAGGAAAAATACAAGGATACACAAAGGATGAGCACTAAGCATTCTATACCTAGTTCCATACCAGCTGTAATCTGCATTAGATAAAACCCCTAGACTAGTACCAAGATGATCAATACATGAGATCTAAGTTTAAATTGATTCATCCATGTAAAACACTTAAATAGTGCATACCAATGAGTTAATATTATTCAAACTTGTGTGCTTTCACAGTAGCCACAGAAAGATGTGGCAGAGTTCCAAAACACACCATGATTGTCCATAGAGAAATTTAATCTCTGCTAATCCTTACTGAAATACTCATCTACAACTCCATTAAATTGGTTTTTTTCTGACAGAGAGACTGAACTACTCCTATTATTCTTATTTTTAAACATTACTTAATACAAGGAAACACTCCATGAAACTCAGTCTCATTCTAATCTGCAATTTGCCAAAATTACTAACTGTCGAAAACAGTAACTCAAGAAAGGAAAATAAAATATATTTATAGATATAGAACTACAATTCAACACATAAAGTCAGTCGTTCTATAAAATAAAGTTTTGCTTAGAATTTTTACATCTCTATCTAGAATTACATTAATCCGAACCAGACAGCTTTAAGAGAAATAAACAAGGCTCCCACAACATTGTTTTAAAAAGTTGAAAATATATAGAAGTGATATTCTTCTATGACTCCTAACTTTTTTTTTTCCTAAACTATGCAGCTTCTTACTATTAACTTCTAAACCTATGCTGTACTTTCCCTTTTTGAGAGAAAACAAAAATCAATTTACCTTTTCTTGTACTAAGAAACTAAAGCTCTGCTACCCTTAGGAAAGAAGGGTATAATTATTCTTCAAGAATTATTATTTAAATGAAAAGAAGAAATATAAATTTGGATTAAGGGTTTTTAAAATTTATTTTTAAGTTAAAGAGATTGATTTTATGTGCATAAGACGACAAATGGTGATCAGAATGAAGTTTTGATATTAGCACCTTGCACAAAGTACCATCAGTCTGATCAGTCACTTCCAAACAAAGTTGCTTATATGAAATAAGCAAAGGATTTATTTTCCAACATGAAATACAAATGAAAGGAATTATTTCTTTCCATTATTTCCAATCCAAATGATTTAGTAAGGGAAGCAAAGAAAAACAAATCTAAAGAGACATCCAAGAAATGTGCTGTTATTATTATGCTTCCTTAGATAGGTTACTACAGAAGAAAAAGGTAATCAGACAGAAAAAGGGAAACATGCTAGGACCATCAGCCAGAAACTGATGGCAAAACTGCCATTTTACTTCATATATCCTCTTTCACTTTAAACTCACTCACTTACCCTCGTGTATTTTTAAATAAATATTTGAGGTGAGGTCCATTGAGGTCACAAAGAGACAAAAGAGACTGGCAATCTCTTACTTAGAAACAAAACCACCTAAGGAAATTCCTGTCTCCTAATTTACAGGATTGTCAATTCTCAGATGTTTTTTTTTCAAAAATTGTGCAAATTAGAAGAATTTCACACACAGCTTGCAACAGAAACACATAGAGACAGCTTCATGTTTAAGAGTATTTTTTCAAAAGAAAATTAAGTAAGACCACAATTAAATATTATGACAGTAGAGTCCCTTATGATGTTGCTTTTATCTCCTGTCTCCCAGTTCCAGAAGAAAACCAAAGTACTTCATATATGCCTTGAATCATAGTTACATCTGGGTTTTCAGAATTATAATCTAAATGCCAGGCTAATGAGACAAAAAAAACCCCCATACTTTAATATTTTATATAAAAGATGGTGTAACTATAATGGCTGTAGCCAATACTTGGGCACTTCTTCCATCCAACATCCCCTGAGGCCCAGAGGGACAGAACAGGACATTTACTTTGTACTGAAGCATAAAAAGTTGTGCCCAGATGAATTAACATCATGTGCAGAAATATCTGTATTTTCCTTAACTTGCTGCTATCTAAATAAGCTCGCCCTGACTTGACCCAGTTAAACTTCTGACATCTAATGAGAACTTAAGGTAGCACAGCTGAGATCATAAAACAAGCATATGGAATTGTTGGAAGATAATCACACAGAAACTAAATCACTTCACAAGTCAGTTTTGGGCACATTTCTACATTTTTGGATGCAAAACTCATTCAGAAAATAATTCTGACTGAAGTACTGGTAGACCCAAGAAAAACATTCACCAGAACAGGCTTCCAAAAAAATTTTACCTCTATTCATTTACATGAAGATGTATGTAATATTAACAGGAGATTGATTCCTCATTCTAATCAACTGTTCTAAAATTAACACTAGAAATATTCTTCATTCTTTCAATTCAAAATAATACTTATTGCTTATTTATAATGGCAGATGAGAAGCAATAAAAAAAAAACCAAGAAGACCAGATTTTCCAGGCAATGATATGTTAACAACAAAAGGTTAACTGAACTGCTAATGCACTGCAGATGCACATCTGATCTTAAAACTAATATAGATGTTTTGGGCTATTGGTTTATAAAAATTTGACCAACTACTGTCTGGATCTGCAATATAAGACAGATGTTCATGCTTGGTGTATTTCACACTATTTCCACAACTTCTTGGCAAGGAGAAACCAACTGGCCCTCTTGCTATATCCCTGAAGTCACCTGAGAGATCTGAGTAAACCAAGGAAAGACACACACTCCACAGAAAAACATCTGCAAAAACATCTCATTCTGCCACAAATCCAAATTGCTTTGTCTCACTCCTTTCTGTTGAGGTAGTTCTCCTCATTACATAGCAAAGAGATATGTTCACTATTTGAATACTAACTTCTACATGACCATTGGTTTCCACAGACCCCTCCTGAATATTCTCACCTTCCAACAATCTCACAGCTCCCACACCTTATGCTTTCTCTTATTTGTTTTTTTTTTTTAACCTATTTCCCAGCTCCCCTTATTTTTATCTTATTTAGCATGGAGATCATGGATGCTGCTCTTTTTTCCCCTGTCACAATCTGTCATTAACAACCAAAATAATCTCCACTCCTGCAAGAAAACATTTTGAAAAGAAAGACAAAGAACAGTCCTTTTGACATAATATTACAAGGGTTGCAACATGGAGAACATTTGGTTCTTTTAAAACTCCTGGTTCATTTGCTAGCGAAGAAACAATTGGCAGATACATGAGATATATAAGCCAGGGATACATGTTCTGAAAAAAATGTTGGTTTCACTTACATTAGCATTTGTAACTGAAAGACACTCAGTGCTCTGCCTTTTCTTTTTAAAGCAGTTAACATCAAATTAATAGGCAAAAATGACACTAATTTACTAATTTAATTAATGGAATTACCCAGTTTTTCTGATTTACCCTCTCGCTTCTGTATCTTGAAAAACAACCTTAATAATTTTATATATTAATTACAATAGGTAGAGATCTCTGGTGATGCACAGCAATCTCTCTTTTTTTTTTCTCCCTTTAAATGAAGCTACTCAGGAGACAGTGTATTTCTAATGTCTAATTATCACTCAGAAATACATTGCAAAGGAAGTATTTGTACTGAAACTAGGCACTTTAGGAAGAAAGCAGGCTGCTATAAGCAAGATTGGAATCACAAATCAAACCTGTCTCAGGACAGAGCACCTGCATGATTGTAGGATGCCTTAGAAGAAAGGAATCACTACCATGTGGTCTGAGGCATGGTGGCCCAAAATCTCACATACCATGCAACAGTGTTTAATATTAAGGGAAACAGAGTTTGTTAAAGTTCAAAGATAGTCTCGGCCTAAGTCAAACATAATTTGCTAAATCTTTCAGCTTTTCATGTAAAAGCTGGTAAAAAAGCAGGTAAAAAAAAAAACTCCTTCAGGTTTTTTTTTCCTATGTTTAGAAGACATATCCTTCTTATGAATTAGGATGAGGTCTGAGATACACAAAACAAAAATCTGACCAAAAGATGTTTAATCCATAATGTTAAAGAATAGCAGCAGACTGCAACATCAGAACCCAGGACAGAAAATGGAAATAAAGAGAGTTTATTCCTTTATCTTTAAGCAGATGTTAGCTGGTTTATGGCACTTAATGACAGTAATAAAATTTTAAGGGGATACAATCTCCAGTATTCCTTTCCTTTACAAGAAAGAAAGAAAGAGAAAGAAAACAAAACGACTCCCCCACAACCTAGATTTAATAGTTCTGTTTGCAATTAACTTCCTGTTCAGCAAGTTTGTTAATAGTGTTAATGTGTTTTTCTTGTACATATATGCTAGTTATTTCAGCTGGCCACAATCACCCCATTTTAATTTTCTTAGGCTTCTCTACTGTGTGCTGAGCTGTGCTTCATTAGATTTTCAAGGTGATATTTTAATTAAGATATTTAAATACAACAGAGAGATTACAAACAGAGCAGCTAAACTTTAGCTGGAGGCAAAAGTGGGGCAGGTGTGACTCTGCCTAACCATGCCAAAGCAACCTCATGTAAACAACTTGTTTTGTCCTGTGGGAAACCAAGACTTCCTACAGGGCTGGCTGCCCTCCTCTGTCACACCTTCCACTGTCATGCAAATCCAGGAGGAACAACCCAGATGAGTTTCAACACAGACACAGAAAGACTTCATTCATCCAGGAGCACTACCATGTCTCATTGGTTCTCCAACCTTATGTGGAAGTAGAAAGCACTAATTTTTTGTCCAATGCTTTATTTTCCCAGGGATGTTTGTTTTGGATTTTTCTGTTCTGAGGGGAAAAAAAGACTCAAAACACTTTCATAACAGAGCAAAGCTGCTTTCTGTTCTAACATTTCAAAACAAACCTTATCACCAATTTATACTGATCACAAATTTTAATTGCCTATTTAATCATGTTTAAAACAAAAATAAGGCACACTTTAAATTCAACAAAGCAAATCTTGTTCAAGCTGTGAATTCTTAGCATGGGATACTCACAGAGTACGCTCATTCACATATTTATTTCTATCCTTCTCAGTAAAGTTTCCTTTCTCTAACAAACTCATAATGAAACAGTAGGCAGACTGCTTCTATTTGTTCTCCCTTCATTTAAGGATCTCAGGAAGCAGGGTGAATAGGAGAGAGTTTGTACTTAATTTTATCCTGGTAGCCTGTAAGGATAATCCTATTGAATTTTATAATCCTTCATCTGCAATGTCAAACTTTAGCATGCGGAAAATTTAGTATCATATGGACCAAAAAGACTGTTAATATTCCCTTTTCTTTACCCTTTTATGAAAAATTGTTGGTGATCTCTGTTTTCTAATGCTTACCACCAGCATGAAAGAAGTTTTAATTGTCTCAAATTTCTTTTGAGAAGCATCTGGTGTGGAAGTTACTCAATACGGATGTGTAACTGCAAGGGTCACTGAGGTGGGGAGGAAGGGGCACTACATTTGGTTGACAAAAGGCCGGGTATTTAACCCATTTCAGCTTGCATGTGGGTACTGTATGACTCAGGATGTGTAATGGGGTAGTCGCATTCGAGCCTGATCGAAGCAAGAAGTCTATTTAAGTCTGAGAGCCTTACAGAGGGAGCTCACATCCTGCTCCAGCACAGCTTCCCAGGGCACTGGATGAAGCCCTAATGTATGAGTTGTTCTGATCACCTGCTCCCAGAGGCAGACAAAAGCAGGGATACTCACAAAAGCAAACTTCAGCTTCCATGTCCACCGCACAGCAAACAGACTCATTACTCATACTACATGCAAACAGCTGATTCATCCTCAACCCATCAAATCCTATGCCAGGAAAAGAGTTCCAGCAGGTTAAATATTGCACTGCCACTGGAAGCTGTGTAACCAAAAGGTACAAGCTCAGTACAGCTTTCCAAAACTTTTTGAACTGTCCAAAAATTCAAGTACACTTGCCGTATCAGGCACCACTCTCATTGCAGGAATCACAAGGAAGTGTAACTAAAAACAATATTCACTGGGGTTTTTCCCATATAAAAGTGTTGAAACACTGTGGTTACAATCCCTGTCTAGGGAGAAAGATGTCAAAACACATGTTCAGCCTTTTCTCAGGTTGAATCCTATCCCCAAAAGTGATTGTGTGCAGAATTGTAGGAAAACAAAAACTTCTTAATGGATTTTATTACTATTGTTCATACCAATTTAATTTTGATTGTTCTGAGACAAGCTACAAAGTTAAACTGTCATCAGTGGAGAGGTACAAAATAATAATTCCAGTTCTCCAAAAGCTCTAGCGTCCTGAATGTAAGGGACATTTGAAATTGGAACATCCTAAGAAGTCTAAAATATTTCTAATTCATCACATGTCATTCAATTACTAGTAGCTAATAACACTAATCTTCAAAACTAATGTTCACAAACTTTGTGTCAGAAGTAAAAAAAGCCATGCACTTCCTGTAGAGTTGCTTCAGGTTTTTTTCAAATCTTACTAAAGAGCTATACAACCCTTCCATTGGCCAGTAAAGGCACATACATTTTTCACATGCTTATTTACTTGTTTTATTGTAAAAGTAGGACATTACAATTAGAAATATTCACTGAAATGCTGGCCTCCAATGATACCTGACACATTTCTGCATAGCACAGAACAATTGTCATCCATTCTTTTGATGATGCTGGCAGCATTGCTTTGGATAGGGCTGTTTAAGTGAAGTACTTGTCTATAAACTATTGATCAGACATTTAAAAACCTGCTTGTCACTAGCAATGAGGCCTAATAAAAGCACCACACACTTATGTAAAGAGGTCTTCCCTGGACTGGAGATATGCTAAAACTCAAGTCACTGTGAAAATGCAAATTACTTTTAATTGCAAATAATATTTTACACAGATTTATCAGAACTATAAAAATGCTATTGCCTGATTCATTTTCTTAGGATCAAGTGAAAATCAGATGAACTTCAAAACTTCTCTCCAGTAAATTAACCCAAATGTCAATGTTGTCTTCTTAGGTAGAGCCACAGAGATGTTCTGTTAGACAACCTGCAAGAAGCTGAGATGAACAGCACAGAGCAACAAGCTGCACTGCTCTGTCCATTTGCTCCTGTTTGCACTTCCTGAAAGTCTAAACATGATCCATTGCTTTAGAAATAAAAAGTCATTCAGATCCTTTCTTGGCCTAAACAGAAATAGTTGTTCCCTATATATTGCAGACTTCAGTCAAAAAAAAGAAGAAACTTTGGGGAAATCCCTGCCTGTCAGTACACAGCCATAAGTACTACCTAAGGAATTAATTACTGAGAAAAAAATTGTAGTCATACCTCTCCATTTGAAATTAAATGAGTAGGGGATAAAGCACATATCTGCCATGTTTACAGCACTCTGTTAAATGCTATAGAAAATTAACATATACATATATATAAATATATATATTACCAGGCACAAATAAAACTGTTCAATAACCTTTTACACAATTTTTTCTTATTTCAAATATTGTGTCAGAACACAAACAAACAGAAGAAACAACCACTTAAATAATGAATGGTCCAGCTCTGCAATTCATCACTTTCAGAAGAACAGTCTCAGTGGCATCAGCAGGACTATTATCCTGGTATTTGGCTAACCATGAACCAGAAGTAGGCAGTCAGCATGCAGATGGGAGAGTCCTTGGAAACCTCTTTTTATTCATCTTCCCAGAGCACCAGTGCAGAATCCCAAAATGTACTCAGAGTACATCCCACTGAGCTTCAAAAGATGTAAGCATCCACAGGTGTTTTACCAAGGAGCTGGAGAGGACTGCCACCATTGATCATGTGAGCTCTGAGATCACACCAAGGTCACCATGATGAAGTTTCTAGATAGTCCATGCATATCTCCATAGAAAATAACCACTGACTTACATTTTGTTTGTCAAGATTAAGTGGCTGAAAGAAGACACTTCTGAATGCTTGCAGTCAGAATTTGGTTAGTAATTACCTAGGAGTACAGCTTTCACTTCTCACTGGTATTTTGACATGACTTTCAGGATACATTAGGAGCCCTGTTATTACCCCTCCATACTGGTTCTTGATGAGCAGCTTAAGAAAAAGACAATACTGAAACTCTCAAGAACTAATATAGGGAAGAAATAATGCAGGGAATAATATAGGGAAACTTTAATGTTGTCCTGTATGTTAGATGCTTTACACAAATATAATCAGTGAAATATTCAAAAAGCATCTAAATTTCAGCTTCAGAGAGGCAGCAATTTTCTTCTTGCCATGTACATAAATTAATTACTACACAGACCTTTTTTCCCCCCTATTTCCTGAATATCATGGCATGTGAGGTCTCTGTGCCTTGAGAAACTGGAACCTATACCAGCATCAATATGGATGGTACAGCAATTTCAGCTAAGACCTCTCTTTAATTTACTGAAGATGCAGTATCTTTTGACAAAACTAGTCCTACAGCAACAACCATACATCTGTACCCACAGGTATGACCTTTCCCTGCACATGACTACACTCTTCACCCTTTCTCCTGCACAGCATAATCACTGTTGTCTGTCAGACTACACGTAATTTCTTTGGTCAGTAAAAAGACTCACTAAAAAGCTATTTCTGAAGAGCACAGTGGTATAATCTAAGCTGCGTATTAGCCCACATTTGACTTTCCAAAGTGTATGCAGCTTACTAAACCTAACCCAAGGTCAGAAAGGATTTGAAATGAGAGTGTATCTAAGACATTAGTATTTTCTCTGAAATGTCTTTGTATTTAAAGTGAAAAAATAAATTATAATTCTGGTAACAACAACAGAATATTTTTGGGGACAAGTTTCAATGTTATTTTACATATTAAAAAAAGAAAAGTAAATGTTGTTTGAAATCAGGCCTAGATGAAACAGGGTGGAATATCCAACGCATGTTAGGATGTTTTTTCAATACTCATGAAAACTCAGCAACTTACATATGTAATAGAGCCCAAGCAATGACTGAATAAAGAATGACAAATAGCTTAGGATTTGTTATGACAACTTTGACATAATAGCACTGTGCAATTTTTTTTAACTGTGCCTGACACAGCAACACTCTCAGGAAGAACTGCTGCTTAACTATTTCACCACAAACAAGACAGTGCAGCTGAGGATCAAGACAACACCAGTCAACAGTAACAACAGTTGACAATTTTATTTGAGATACACAGAATATTTTATGTTTCATCTGCATTTTTCTAGATGGAGAACATGCTGTGGGCACATGCACGCTTGGATGACCAAAGGCTTTGGAGAAGCTGGTACTCCTAGTAAAGTCTAACAGAATCAAAAATTACTAATGGGGGTCTCTAGAAACTGGGATCTATCCAAAAAGTGAATCAATGTATATAATAAATTTGAGGTGTTACAAACATGCAATGATGTACATGGCTTTTGCGTAGACATAATAGAAAGGTGATAATTATTTCCACCAATTTCTTTAAAAATATTTTCTAACCTAATTTTACCCAAACACAATGTAGAAGGAAGTAAGACTTTCAAAATAAGAAGGAGCACAGAAGTCAAATGCTTTTCATGAACACAAAACTCTTTTACCTGATTGCTTTTAAACTACCATCAATTGATTTTCAATATTTTTCTCCACAATTTATTCTACTACCTTGCTTCGGAAAATATGACAAAATATCAATAATTAGATGCCAACCACTTAAGAGTTGTGTGCAACTTGGCAGATTCACTTTGCAGGAGTGTGGGCAAATATTTTATTTGGTGTCAATCCACTATTTTCAGTTGGTGTTGATTTTTGAATAAGTTCAAACGGGCAAATGAATAAGCAGTCAAAATTTCCATATTTTACCTGGTTTCACTTCATGGCCATACAAATAAAAAGGCATATCTTCATGAATCAGCAATGGAGCAAGTTAGGTGTTCAAATTCATAAAGAAATACAAGAAAGAAAATCTGTCATGCGGTTATGGTGATTTAGACCCAAACCTCAGGATTATGGAGGATATTAACCCTCTTCAGCACCATTACCCTTTCTATTCTAATTTCTGTTAAGTGCTGCAAGAATGCTCATTTGTGATACTGCATAAAGGTCCCAAATGAAGAGAATAATAGTAGCAATAATTGGGGCTTTTTAAGATCCTGTCAACATTCTATACCATCACAGGTAAACTATTTTTCTTTCTACACTTTCCACCCACCTGCAAGTACCTTAGGTTTGCAGCTCTTTGAACCATCGCTGCTGTTGTCAATGTAAACAGTTCCGCACTTTATCTAGCAAAAATCATGATTGATGCAACAGAAGTAATAGCAGGGGGAGCTTGTTTTAAATAAGAAAAGTATGCCACAGAAGTAATAACAAACAAAAAGGTCTGACTGTATTATGATTTCTGCTAAGAACATACTCATTGCATTCTTTTATGGAGGAGTTAAAAGGAAAGAAGTCCCAAATTCAAGTAACTACAGGTACCACATGTGGGAAGCTGTGAGGCAGAGAAAAAAGGCCAAAAAAGTGAAAGCAAAGGAATAATGAAAAGGAGAAAGGAGACGCTGGTAAAATACTGCTAGAAATAGCGAAGACAGAAGAGCTTGGAAACTGAGCTGCACAAGTAAGATAATTCAAATGAGGGAAATAACTTTAGAGTACAAGATGAGAATGAAGAACAAATGGATTACAGATGGACTGCAGGAGAGATGAGACCGAGAAAATAAAGGAGAGATAGCATGGAGGTATCTAACTACAGAACTCATTGAAGGTAAGATAAAATTACAGATGGATATGAGAAAAGTTTAAGAAAGGATGGTGTAAGAAGATGGAAATCCACAACCAGAAAGGTATGGATCTGGAAACAGGATAAATAATATCACTATTGTACAGGCTAAAGACAGAATTAGGATTTGAGAAATGTTATGAGAAGAGTATGAATAGGACAATTGTTAAAAAATGAGGTTAGGTACAGAGGTAGGACCCAAGATGCTACCAAGAAAGAAAGAAGACCTTAGGAAAGGAATGGGAATGAAAAGCAACAGATGAAGCAGCGACTTGGATGGAGAGCTGGGTGCTAGGCAGGCGCATGCAAGGTCATCTTACCAGTCCACCACAGGTACTGAAGGAGGCGAAGGAGCCCGGGTAGCGGAGGACAGCCCCACTGTAGTAACAAGCTCTCTCAGGTTGCGACTGTGTGGCACTGGGTGGACTTTTGCCCTCACCCCCAAGCCGCTCTTCGACAGCAAAGCCAGGAGCCAAGAAGCGGCTGTCCCTCTTGAGCAGCAGGTAGAGTTCCCGAGCAAAAGCTGGGATCCTCAGCAGCACTTCATCTCCATCCTCTGCTGGAGGTGGTGGTGGGGGGGATGGTGGTGTTGGCAACTGAGAGGCAGCACCAGACCCCTGGGGCAGGGGAGACCAGTGGTAAAACTCCTGAGACTCATACTCATCCTCAGTGTCCTCTTCCTCTGCTGCCTCCCCTACAGCCTGCGCCTGCCCATCCACCGAGGAGGAGACTGAACGCACCTCTCGGGAGCTGCCAGCCACTGGGCTGGGTGTGACTGGGGCACTGAAAGTGCTGCTTCGGTTCCCACTACTGGGGTCAACATTGCAACCCCCACCACCACCACTGCCACCCGCTGGCTCCTGCTGGCCCGGGCTCCACAGTGCAGGGAAGACGATCTCCCACTCCTCAGTCTCTTCGGAAGCGTGGAGACCTGTGGGAAATGCGGTACATGCTTTAAATGAGTGGAGCACCGAACAGCATCCAGTGCCTGCTAAAAACCTTCTCCTTTGCCCACCACAAGATGGTCCTTCTGACTCCTAGACCAACAAGCATACCACACAAAATACAGTGGGCTTTATTTGTCTTTTTCATCTTGTCTTTATGC
>QUSF01000046.1:3262140-3332928 GCA_003676055.1 Chloebia gouldiae | reverse complement strand
GCGGCCGGGGCGCGGCTCGGGCGCCTGCCCGCGGCTCCCGGCGGGGCTGCGCCGGGGACGAGGGGGGGGGACGCGCCGGGCCCCGTCCCGGCCGGCCCCGCCCCGCCCCGCCCGGGCGGGCACCGCCGCGGCCCCCCTTCCTCCGCCCCGGCGCAGCCCCGCCGGGAGCCGCGGGCAGGCGCCCGAGCCGAGCCCCGGCCGCCGTCCCGGAGACGGCGCTTGGCACCCCGGGGTCCCTCCCGTCCCCGAGGGGCGCGCACCGCCTGCGCCCCGGCCGCAGCAAGGGTTCCCCTCATCCCCGTCGCTCAGCGGAGCCTTCGCCGAAATTCAGGGAGCAGCAGACGCTGGCTGTATTTTGCCGAGTTTTGTGTAATTTGATTCTAAACTCCTTTTGCCCCCACCACGCGGCTCTCTCCATGGAAACCCATCACTTTCCACCCCGGCCCTTGTCAGCAGAGGAACGAGTAAATGAGGAGCTGAGCAAAAAGGTTTAGCTGCACATCTAGCATCAGCATGAACTGCAAAAGCAACAGGTAAACACGTCCCTCTAAAAGCCGGATTTTCTCATAACTTCTGCTGGTTTACCTACTGTTGTTGATGTCAAAGGTGATTGCTGTGCCTTAGGGGAAGGCAGGGCAATCCAGTGCGGTGAGGAAAGCCATCTGTGCCGTTAAGGGGAAGCTGAGAAGTTACAAGAATTCTTTCTAGAAGTTAGTTGTATGAAATGAAAAGTAAAACATACAAACAAACAAAAATCACGTGTTACAGCTCCAAATAAAAAACACGTTTAGACTCCACAGAAGCCAAATGCAGCTGGCTTTTGGTCTCTGCTCTGCTCAATAGCTGCTTGAAACATATGCGCTGCATGGAAAGGTATTCTCAGCTAACTCCAAATAGTATTTTTTATTAGTTGTTTCATTTTATAGGGGAAAAAGGTTATCATACTCTGGTCTTTTTGTCTTTTTTTTCCTTTTCTTTTTTTTTTTTTTTGGCATTTGAGCCAACTAACACTAAGCAAAATTGGAGCAACCAGTGAAAACAAGATAAATTGATTGGGAAGAGGGGAGTTTTTCAGGGCTGCAAACTGGTATTTGCCTGATAATTAGGTGATATTAAAATGCATTTCAAGGGAAGATTTGTTTTCCAAATAAATAAAACACGTGTACTAATTTACAGTGGAATTAGTTAATAGGCCAAATCCTGCAGCCTTTTCATAGCCACAACTCCTCTTACAACTGATGAGGAAATCCTGCAAAATCTGGTTTATAAGCTCCTATGAAAATACTAGATACAAATTTTGTGTTTATTTTTGTTATAACAAATCAGAATGTACAGGCAAGATGCAAAAATACACAGAGAGGACCTTTGCATACAGTTACATCACAAAATACATAAATGGATAACAAGGGGGAATAAGGTAAAAAAGATGTGGCATGTGAATGTGCTTACTTTAAAATTGTGAATGCTGTGACTGTTTCCAATCTGCTGAAATTGTTGGTCCCTTTGGACAAAATTCTGCTTCTCTTGTTCACATGTACAATCTTACTAAAAAGACACAAAACACTGGTTTTGACAGTAAGGTAAAGAGAATTTGGCCTTTTCAACACAAACTGTAAAAGATAAAGACATTTTTTAAAATGACAATTGAGAAAGATTTTAATATGTTTGACTTCATCAAACATGTTATACATATAAGAAAAAAGAACATTTCCAATAATTCTTCACATATGAAAACAGGGCAAGCTAAAATCAACATGGAGCTGCAACAAATTTATTTAGTTTATTTTATGTTTTGTTTTTATCGTTTCAATAGTTAAAGTAAAAATATAGGGGGAAGTTCTCTGTGTTTAAGTTTGGGGAAAGTGCACTATAAAATAGAGCCCCTACTGGTGTTCATTAGTTTTAACAGAGAGTCAGGTCATAGGTTAATGCTGGTAGATGATATTGTAGCCCACCACATGCTAACTGTATTCACTGTGAGACTAGTACAGGGAAGCCTATGTTTAAGAGAAGAAGAATTAAAGAATTATTTCATACCACAGTTAGTTTGCAGAGAGAATAATACTGTGTCCATGTGTACTCTAAATGACACTATTTTCTTAGTCACAAAGCCATTCCAACTCTGCAAAATAGTTTTTACTTTACCAAAGATGTGGTACAGGAAGCATTATTAACTATGCATTTGTAAAATTGGAAGAAATAATATCTTCAGACTTGATACAAAGCAAAATGAAAAGAAAAACTGTTTGCTCCAGTAAATTCTTAAAACTGCATCACCCATATGAAAGGTTGAAGCCTTTTGGCATTTCACAGGTTATGTGCAGAATCACAAATGTAAAGCATGTGTTAATTTGTAAAATACAACAATGATTCAGACCATCTCACTGACATTAGAAAAAAAAAAAAAAACAGAAAAGGAAGTAAAGAATATGTCTTTGTCCATCCTTCTTGACTGGGATAAATCAACCCAATTTTGTTGATATCAATGGAAATTTGGCATTTCCTTTTGTTCAGTCCTGTTTAACTCCCTGATGTTAAATTTACAAAACTGTGCCATCACTCCCTTAAGGACTTTCAGGGCAAGGATTCTTCCAGTCTCTAACACAGGCTGACTTTCTGTTTCTTCAGAATGCCAAGATAATTGATTACAAAATATAGACATCTCAAGCCATCTTTTGTAGACATCAGTATAATTTTCAACTTTCACACCCCTCACCCCATGGTTTTATCTAAATCTGAGCTGCTGTTGCTGTCTTACCTTACAAAAGCTAGGGCTGAATCCCTGTTTCCCCCAGACCCTCATTTCATTTACTATCTGTTAGGAGTGATTTATTCCTGAGGATTAAGGTTAGTATGGACAGATCATTCTATTGAATTCAAAATATCAGCTTCTAGCAATATAAACACCACAGTCAGTCAGAGACTTTCCTTGGTTTGTTTTTTCTCCTCATTTAATCATTTAACTGTAAAAGTTTATACAAGTTTATGCATAAAAAGGGGTTTTAAGATTACCTCAGCTTTGCGTTTTATACAAGATTTCCTCCAGTTGTTGCCAAAAACCCACAAACCTTTAATCCTCTTCACAAGGATATAATTATTAATTATTTTTTGCATATGCTTTATATGTAACTATTGAACTATGATACCACTGACGCTGAAAATCCTTAAGTATATCTGTTTCAGATTTTTACAATTTAAGAAAATATTCTGGATGGATGGAAGAAATCAATGCTGTTTTGAATGGCGCTTACTACATTAGGGCCACATATCATATGTCCGCTGACATTAGAAACAGAAACTCACATCTTCCTGTTTCTGGGGTGCTTTGCAAATGTTATCTCAGTCTAAATAAACTTGTTTCAAAGAAGATCAAGCAAAGTATCTTCTGATGCAAAAGATAAATGTGCACTAATGCTGCAAATTTTCTCCACCTAAGCATGAAAGAAAAGAAATCTTTTCCCTTTTAGAAAATGTTGTGTTCCCTACCTCTTCAACTGAACAGTGAATTTCCACTGTCTGCTAGCTCACAAACTCTCAACATTTAGTCTGTAATTCTATACTGTTATTTACAAGCTCAACATGAAGGTTTATTTAAAAGGTATGTATTTAAGATCACTTCAAACAACTTCTCTTTTGCAGCTCTTACTGCAGAGCAAATCTTACAGTTACATCTGAACTCAGAAGTACAATCAGATGACCTGCTGAGTAAGATATGTGTCAAACTGTTGTGAGCTTAATACCTCTACTTGTTTAAAGTGCATTGACTTTGAAAGGGCAAAGTTAAGCCCATAGCAGCTCAATGTCATTATGCCACACCACTACTTCTTATGATTCAGTTGAATTTAGTAAATTCAATTGAAGCAATATTTACTCCCAAGTTGTTGCCTCCTGAGTTACTTCTCAAAGTCATATTGATCAATTTGTGGATAGTATTAGCTAAAAATATTCTGTCAACACAGTGTTTGCCCTACTTATCTAGAATGCTTTACAAAGTCCACTTAATTAGAATAGGCTTTCAAAGCTCCTTTATTATATACTTTTAATTTAGTGATTTCTTAAAAAAAAAAAAAAGATGCTTGGCAATTGTTTGCATTTTTACAGAAAGCTCAGCCTGTACAATGGAAGGCAGTAAAGTACTCTACTCAAGCTGAAACCACTTTAAAGACAGCAAGGCACTCTGTGTGAGCCTGAGTTCACACAACTTCCCAAGTTAAACTTTTCCCTCAAAGTGGAGCTTCTTCAGATGTCTTAACTGAATCATGTAACAAGCAAATATGTCACCTGATCAATTATGGCAAACAGGCTACTTCAGAATGATCAACAAATAATTCCCATTCTTGGAACATCTTAAAGGGGCAAGGCTTCAAATTTGAAATCTGCAAGTTATCTCTTGGAGAAAAAAATAGTTAATGTCTAAGAATCACAGGATAATTTAGGTTGAAAAAGACCTCTGAGATCATCAAACCTTTGCCTTTAGAGAGTATAGAAAAGAGGTTATAACAGAGGCTACTTATGGAGAATAATTCACATTGTTGATTAACATTGTATGGTTCTTCTTGACAATTACATTTTAAAATAATACAATAACCCTCTTTCAGAATGCATCTTCAAAATAAAAATAGTTTAGAATTGTAGCATAATTTATAAATTTATATGAGTATATGGAAACATTAACTACTGGAAAAAAGTAATTATGGAAAATATGCTTAAAGAGAGCTTAATGGACACAAATTTTCAGAGCAGAGGGAAGTATTTCCCCAAAATAAAGATAATGAAACTTAACTCCTCTTCCAAACTATAGAAATAAGTTAGAAGAGCAAAGAAGTTTTCAACACCAAAAATGGTGGAAATGCTTCCTGTAGGAAAATTATCTCATTTGTAGCATTGGTATAAAAAAAAAACCAAACAAACAAACAAAAAAAAAACAAACAAAAAAATAACAAAAAACCCATAAAACCTCTTCTAATTCATCAGAAACAAAAAACAAAATCAGGAAATTCAACAAGGTGACTTCATGATCTCTCTGCCCACACATCCACCTACATTCAAATGAGGTGGGTACAACAGGCAGAAATACAAACCTTATAAGTAAAGAAAATTCTTGATAGGAACTGCAAACATCTGGGACCGAGTTAAAAAATGAGCATTTATAATAAAACCAGAATTATTAGCAACTACCTTAGTTTATTAGTGAATGTTAGGTCTGCTATATTTAAATTAGTAAATTTAAAATATTCAATAAGCCAGTTATCCTTCCCCTACTAATCCCCTACTATCCCCTACTAGTCTGTTTCAGAATTTATTCAGGTTTTATGCAGAAAAATGGGCCAATAATTTCAAGCAAGTTAAAAATTCTTACTATTGCTTCCATAAGCTCTTTAGATGCTAAGTGATACTACAATCATAATCTATTTAAAGCATTTTCTCTTCTGAAAAGAAAGATCAAACCCCCTACTTTTTCAGTCAAGAAATCAATATAACACAGAAGCCTAAAAACTTGAAAAATGAATGATGAATATAGGACTGGGAATGATAATATGAAAGGCAACACAGGCAAATATGGTAGGACATGAAATACGGCTCCAAGAGATGTTTAAAAAACTGAGTCATTTCTAGAGTTTCAGACAGTTAAACTGCAGTTTATAAGTATAGATGCATTAGCATTTTTATTATGTAACAATATCTTTATTATGCTACAACTCACACTGAGAAAAAGAAGATAATAGGGAAGAGAATGGATTCAGGATCAAGAGAAGCAAGTGTAGAGGTGATTGAAAACTGATTAAGGAAATGAAATCAAGTAAAACAAGCGAGGTTACAGAGAAGATCTTGGGATTCCACTTCAAAAGATGTAAGTAAATAAAAGGAAGCAGTCTATGCAGCAAGGTAATTTCCTTGCTGTTTTGTAAGGTGAGGCATACAAATAGCCTTGCTTTCTGAAACACATCTTTCTTTCTATGTAGGTTTAATGAAAGCATTCAGTAACAGTTTAACAAAGACAATCACTGATTTCTAGATATCAACCTTTGGCTTCTTACCTATCTGCAAGAGCTGAAGATGTCATAAAACCGTAGAAATGAAGTTAACTAGTCTCTCAGTCATTATTCATTTAGATGACAGTGTCAATATCCTATTCGCACTTTCCCTTGCCGCAGAAGAGAAAGACTTCATTATACCTACCAGATAAAAAGCAAACATTGTAGAAATGATTTATTTTCTCCTATCTAAAGGATTTATTCATAAGAACTGCTGTGTGGTAGCCTGCAGAACGGGCTGCCTTGCTCTTTTAGCCTCTGTAACTGGGAAACCCATTAAGACCACATGAGTTGTCAAAGTATACGGTATGTTACATACCCTATGAGTACTGTCCACAGGCACTCACTTTGAAGGCAGGCCAATGGCAAACAGTGGCACCAGGAGACCAGCTAAAATATAGAGAAACGAAGGTGACAGCACATAAAACACAAGTTGCGCAAGACCTCTGTTAAACAGGCAAAAAGCCAAGAACACATGGCTAAAGGGTTTCCAAGCTACTCTCTAGTAGTCTTTTGCTTGAACAGAGGTGGAAAAAAAAAAAAAAAACTGGCATCATATGAGATGGTTCTAAGTTTTGCTTAATAATTCTTAATCTCTGTTTCACTCTCCCCACCATTAGCTGAGACAGATAATAATCAAAATGCTAAAATTGGTGCGTTTAAATAAAGTCAGGCAGTAGAAATAAACAAGTGGACAAGCCACACAATGGTGATCATGTCCCTGGCCAAAACCAGAAAGTGTCAGTCAACAGAGAGCTCAAAAATCTCCATTGTGGAAGAGAC
This sequence comes from Chloebia gouldiae, assembly GCA_003676055.1. Lineage (NCBI taxonomy): Eukaryota > Metazoa > Chordata > Aves > Passeriformes > Passeridae > Chloebia > Chloebia gouldiae. Next base: position 3,326,110 of record QUSF01000046.1, on the reverse strand, counting down.
ATCAGTTTCTGTTTCCAGAGCTCCCTGATAAAATGTGCTATATATCATTACTACCTAAAAATTTAAATTATCCAGTAAAATGATATCTATTGTCAGAAAATTTTGGGATTACTTATAAATACTTTTTCTCAACCAGCTGAGGTAAATCCGGCCCATGATTGCTCCTGAATTTTCTTCCAATGTAAAAGCTTGTAGACCAAGGATTTTACGTCCTTGCCTGAATAGCCATGTAAGCGTAACTCATGTCCAATATGAAGGAAACAGGTTTCCCTGTATTCAAAGTAAATACTACTGTATGACACCTGAGACTGACACTATATCACTGAAAAAAACCCAGAAGGAATTATTATCCTGCCAAAAATTCTAACAGGTTTTCTGATAATAAGAAATACATGAAATAGTTTTCCTATGAGTAGAAATATTTCCAATAGAACACCAAATTAATCATTTATTACCAATCCACTTGCATTGCACATAATCCTGCTTTTAAAAGTCCTACTATCAGCCGTTTTACAGTTTTAATTTACTTACATTGACTGAAAGATACAAAAGCATATTTTCATGTTAATTTTTGGTGAAAAAAAGCACACACACACAAACTAGTGACATGTTGAAAGGTATAGAAGTTGAGTTTAAAGTTTCATTCATTATTCTATTATCTCTCACTTCCAAGCTGGTGTCCTAGATATCAGAACCAGTTATTTTCATATTTATGCTAGGTAAGATAATATCAACCCAAGATGTTATAAATCCAGTAATTTCATAAACAAGTAAGATCATCTGCACTTTTCCTCTCCCATTACTTACCTTAATTTTGATGTGAAAGATAGAAGCACATTATTAGGGATGGCTGATTTAACAAGATCAGTATCAGTGTGACAGTTTTTCAGAAAAAAATGAAACTGGCTTAAATTTTTGCACAAACCTGGGCTTAAAGGAAAAACAGCATATTTAAACAAAGCCTATCTGGCCTGTGCTTCCAAAATTAAAAAAAATAAAAAGAATATACTTTAACACATAGTAGATACCCAAAAAAGATAAGTGCGTACAGAATACAGATCAGAGAATGTTGGTGGGTTGTTTTTTTCTTCAGGAAATCTGTGTTTGGTATTTGCACATTGGTGCCAAAGCAGCACCTCCTGTTTCATTCTAAATGTAGCAGGATTTCTTTGTACTTTACTTATTCATTCATCAGTCTGCACATATTAGAAGAAAGTCTTCCTTTGATCTTTGGAAATAAAGACATCTCTTCTGGAAAACTATTTCAAATGCAAAAAGGAGCTAAAGAAATAATTTTTGCAAAGCCCTGAAGAAACCTGGATGTAGGCAGAGAGATGGAGGCTTTAAAATACAATCTGCAAGGTGCCAAATTCAAAGAGTGGGGTCCCTTTCCTGGTTAAATAGCCACCTGCTTTGTAACCAGATGTTCTAGCACAGAATGCCTCTTAATAATTCAAGCTGGGGGCTGTAAAGGCAAAAACTCACACAGGTAGAACTCTTCTTGTTGAAATCAAAATCCTAAATTCAGGTTTAAAACACTGGTTGCTTAGAGGAAATCGGAGCATTCAGATTTAGCTTAGTTCTGACAAGGAAGATAAATATAGTTGTTTATACTGCATTTACCCCCTGACAGCTATTGCTTGTATTTCACAGTCTATATAAAAGCATCATTATTATTGGCTATTTTCCACTTGATATTTATAAGAAGGTAAATCAGTTTTGATTCCTTTGTGACTTGAGTTCATGAAGGTTAGAGTGCCTTAAGGAACATATGTAGTTTCACAAGCTAGGAGGACCATATCATTTATATTCTCTTTAAATATGACTTCTAAAGAACACGAGATGAAAACACATCAAAAGCAAATAAGCATATAATTTGATTGGAAGAAATTATGTGGAACTGTAAAAATAACAAGCTCTGCCTGTAACTGTCCCTCCTGACCTATGAAATGGCTATCCACTATCAGTAGTGGAAATGCCCCAAATGAACAAATTGCTCTTCCTCTTCTCCATTTTGGCCAATGAAAAAGCTAGTGAGAATGACCACTGCTCCATTCAGAAAAGGAAATTACTTAGAGGGCAAAATTTTCCCCTACTTTTAGGCACTGCAGAACATACAGCACTAAACTTTAAGTACTTAGTCCACAGAGGGTCAGTTACACTTGTTGAACAAGCAAAGCACAAATTTGCAGTTCAGATGTGGCTGGAAGTGGAGTGTCATCTTGTCCATCTTAACACATCATAATTTTTTCCAGCTTACTCTTCTTCTTTTTTAAAATACTTTGCACTATACAAAATCAAATGGCTATTCTGATAAGAAGTGTGATTCACAAATACAAGCAAAAATGATAAATGAATGAGGAGACAACTAAAAATAAAGTGAGACACATCCTTTTCACTTTAATAGTTATGAGTACTGCAAGGTTTCTGTGGTAACTCTCTAGCATACCAGCTTTCAGCTTGAGGGCTGCTGAAGTTTTACTCCTGTTTTCATAAACTACAGAGCTTTGCAAAAAGCATCCTACTTTAAGGTATTTTGGGCATTATGTAAAACTTCTGCGTGATCTTTTCTAAAATAAGGTTTCTCTTTAGAGAAATTATTCTAACTTCCATCTTTCAAATTATTAATTTAAAATTGCTGACATCAATCAGGTTGCATTGTTTATATTCCTAATAGCCATCATTAATTTGTCTAATTTAAGAATAATAATTGCTGTCATTGTTTCTAGACAAATATATATGCTCATCATAGAAGATCAGCAGTAGATAATAAAATTCTAGATGTCTTGGGGCTTGACCTTGAAAAAAAGTATCTCCTTTTGTTTTACTGAGTATTCAGATATAAGTTTTGTGTTTTATTAGCTCAGTGGAGACAGTCATATATGAAAGACATTGCTCATTTTCTGTTCCTCGAAACTTCAGGGTGACATTGTTTGAAAGTCGTCTTGATAGCTTTTATTATCCTGATAATTTTTTGTTGATCCTTTCCTATGTCTTCAAAAAAACATTTCATTAGATATTTATGTCATTTATTTGATTAAGAAAAATAAGTAAAGCAGCAAGAAGAAAATGTGCTACATCATATAAAATATATTTTAATCAATACAAATCATGAAAGTAATATGTATAAGGAAGATAAATAAAAACCCCCTTTAAGAAAGCAAATGCCATCAGTTAAGGAGTGTTACAGTTAAGTTTCCCAGGGAAATAAATTCATTTTCAATTTAGTAAAAAGATAAAATTCAATTAAATATATTTTGTATAAAAATAACATTCATAGAAATACTGAACTCAGTTATCTTTAACTGAGACACCTTCCCAATTTATCAATTCTTAAGAAACATTTCCAATTTTATATACAGTGAAAAAGAATGATCTGTCTACTTTGGTGGTAACATAGTCGTCTCTTTTAAGCACAATTGACATGTTCACAGAAGGGTACAAGTGACTGCGTATTTCAAAGTCCTTTTCAGGTGTCTTTTCAGGATAAGAGTGATTTTTCTTAACCATTTTGTCTGGAATGAAAATAATGTTCCTGCATTGTATAAATCTCTTTGAAGATATTTTTAGAATATCTAGCCTTAGCTTCTGGAAAAACCTGTATGCAAAGCAACATGTTTTAAGAAAACAGGGAGAAAAGCAGTCATAGAACGACTTCAGAGGACAAGCTAGATAAATTGACCAAGAATAACTGAACTCTGCTAGAGGGAGCTCTGCAGCTACATATTTACTCAAGTGAACTTTAAAAGAATTTGCAGTCTACCTGCTGTTATAGACAAAGTTAGTCAAAACTTGGAGCTAGCAGCTTAAACAGTAGTAGTAGCTAGAGCAGACAGAGCCTGTAGATTGTGACATGTGATCCACTGCGACCAGATTTCAACATGCCAAACAGCTAACCACAGGATCAGCTGAAGCTGACTTAACAGGATGAGGTATCATATAAGATGACCACTTTACAGCCTCTTACAAAAAAAACCAAAAAAAAACAAAAAAAAACAACAAAAAACACCAAAAACCAACACAACAACAACAACACAACAAGAACAATAACAAATCAAACCAAGGGGATCCTGGATCGTAATATTACTATGGGTCCAACTTACCCCTTGAGGATGGGACGTGGAGCTTAGATGCTAAGAGCTTAATTGCCCAGCAATTTCTTTGTTTGAAGTATGTAATCAGAAGCACCCAGGTCGAGCTTAAACAGCTCAGCTTGTTAACAACTTTCAGTTTATTGATTCAGTGGAAACCTGGTGTTGAACACTGTTATGGTAGCTGGCATGTGTAATTCCTATAACACTGCACAGAATTATGATAAGTTAACTTGAACTTGAAATACCATCATAGGTTGCATGTTATCGTGACCACAACATCTAGGTTGCTAATGATCTCTAAACCATTGGGTTTTGCTTTGAAAATTATTTTTTCAGTCGTATTAGAGTCTGCTCTTAAGAGTTGTATCTTAAAATGGTAGTTCTGTTACAGATTCAAGAATGGAGATAATGTTTTATAAAAATATACAAAATTTCTTTTGTATTTTCAAGCCTAAATATAAATAGAGAACATGCTTTTGCATAAGAAATGTAGTGAAAAGCCTGATACTGTGTTAGGCAAAAAATTTATTCCTTTTAGGGTAGAACCAGACAAAGTATATGAGCTCTGATAAAGTTACAATTTTTACTCGTGTGCTCTAAGCTTGTCAAGAATTCAACTCCTTTTTTCATGTAGGGCCATAAATTAGAGTCAAACTGTCTTGGTGCATTTCTTCTGTTCATTCCTTGGAAAGTCTACTTCTTATCCACTGTTCAATTTGCTGCCTCCATACAGCTGTACTGCTGCAACCTCTCAGCGTCTGCTTTGCATTAGCAGGCCCTGGCTTTGCTAGCAGTCAAGGCAGCACTAAATTCTCTTGTGTGAAGCAGCCTCACTGTAAAACCTGTGTGAGGCAAGAAAATATTCTGACATTTTACCATGCTAAATGTTCTAGCCGCTAAACTGTGCTGCTAGCAGAGCCAGTTAAGGTTTGTTTCAGAGGACTTTATGCTGCACTGCAGTGCTATGCACAGAGGTGGCCCCTAAACAAAAGAATGCAAAAACAAAATAAGTGTCTTCTCACAAACAGAGATAAGAAAAAGTTTCCTTGTTAATGCTTATGCTTTTAGTTTCTCTCGTTACTGACTACTATCTGAATCTCCCTCCCATATACATATTACTGAGCAGAAGATAGAACTAAGTGTTAAAAATCAGAGGGAAAACTCTGACTATTACAATGTATTAATGACAGGCTTCAGCTTCCTACAGTGTACTTACAAGTAAACTGCAAAATTTCATTGAATACAACATATCAAATGTTCCAGGAAGAGCTATTCTAAGAGAGCATATAAGTTAAAGGTAATGAAAGGACAGCACAATTGAATTATGCCCCCCTTAAAAATGGGAAAATACAGACGTTCTAATTTAGAAATTATTTAAATAGAGTATTTTTGCAAAGAATTTGTTGTTAAAAATATCACAGAAAAAGATCAAAATAACCAGCTGAAACAATGGCCTCTTGAGTCTAAGCATCTTAACAGATGGTTTCTATTAAACTTCTATTGCTTCTTCAAGAAGAACGGCTTTAATGTCTGCTACAGTTTTATTATTATTATTATTTTGAGAACATACCTACAGTATTTTAGACATATAATATAAAGGCAAAACTATGCCAAAAATCTGACAGAAATATTTCTTACAGCCTTAACATTTATGCTTTTTTCTGCTGCTGATTTAGGTCACGTTTTCTTTTACTTTCTACTACTGTTAGACTTGATGAATGATTTTGTTCAACAGGAGTTGAAAAACCACAGTTCAGTTCCTTTTTGGTGTTTTCTCATGCTTTTCTTCAACAGCACATTTGAAGGAAAATGGTTCTAAAATATTTTGTTTCCTTGGATTTTAAAAAGCACAAGTATTTAGGATGTACAAGAAGGCATCCAGCAACACTTATGGAAACTTGTTGACGTAGAGTTTGGTCCTGATCCCAGACAAGAAAACTCTCATGACTTTAAATCCTTTGTAAGCACAAGAAATAGCTATGTAATGTACTTATCTTGTATTATTTCATAGGAAATGTGTTCCAAAATGACTAAGTGATGTAAGTCAGTATTGGTACATTGTATTCTAGGACAATATACCATTTCTTCTTCTAGAATAAACACTATACAAAAGCAAAGAAACACAGAAATATGCTAGATTTTAATATATTCAGAAGACCAGTGGAAACAAGGCAGTGAGCAGAGGAAATGTAGCACACAGAGAGCTCTTTGATTTCCCTATTTTGCTACTGCAGTCAAATTAAGAACCATAACTAGGGCTTTGTAGTGTCTCTGAGTGATTCTAGGTATTAGCTGGAATTAAGGCTATATAAACTTCCATCATTTGTATTTGAGAGCGTTCTCTGCCTCTGAAAACCCCTGTGGTTTTCAGATTTGGCATTAGGAAACATTATGGTGAATCTCCTTAGCAGATTGTGTAATCATAAGCTAGAGTGATGGCTATCCACATAAGCCTTCTACTGACTTGTGACATCTTGAAGTCCTGATTGTTCCAAAAGTTTTGGCAGAAAACCTAGTGCCAAAAATATTATTCACCTGTTTCTCTAGTGATCTCACCTTATCTAGTCTAACTGCCAGCAAATATAATGATCTCACCAAATATCCACCTGCAAAAATATCATAGTTACTATTAGCATTACCTTTTTTAACAATAGTTAATGACACTTGTGTGAAAGGAACTCAAAATATATTTCACTGGCATCTATTATTCTGGTTTTCCCAGCCTCAGGATTATGCAATCAAGAATAGAAAATAAATGTGCCAACAGAGTGCAGGCATATTTTCATGAGCCACAGTCTGGAGGGAAGTGAAATGTTTGCTGGAGGGAATCAGGTTCTCAGGACCTCTAGGGATGGTTATAAAACTTATCATCATCACCATCCCTTTGTTCTCTTACACATTTATATTTTCCTCTATGTCCTTCTAACTCTCTGTCTTTTCCCCTCACGGTGAAAGGGACAGGCCTCAGCCTTGGCTTTAGTTAGGCTACTGAGTAGTTTAATTTCTCCTTTGCACTTCTCCAGAGAAACTACTCAGAACAACCTTCCTGCTCTGCATTGCAACATCCATCACCAAAAGGATTAAAGTAAGCATTTAAGACAGAATTAGGCATTGCTGTCCTTTAATCTCTTTGGTTCGTGGGTAAAGCTACAGCCTCCACAACACATGGATACATTGTGGGCATATATGCAATAGCAAAAATAAATTGTGTAGTCTCAAACTTACAGCTGTAAGTGTTGGAGAAGGTGACAGAAACAATTTGTTGTTTTTATGGTAGATATGTATCTGAATTAATTGAATAGGAACATGGCATTGAATGATAACAGAGTTAGATCACAGTAACTCTCTCTTACTCTCCAAAATATGGACAAGTACAACAGTCTGGAGGAAAGAAAAAATACAAAAGAAAGAATAAATACAATAATAAAAGTAGAAAAAATACAAAAGATGCCACAATATGACATCAAAACTACTAATTAGAATCACTCAGCTCCACATGGGAGTTTTTAAAAAATATGGAGGGAGAATGCATAACTTTAAGCATAGAAACAAAATAGCCAAACTGTATCTTATAAAATCAATGTATCAGAAAAAACAATAGAGTATTTGTTCTTTTGGGGACAATGCAACTTACGGTACTTATGGAAGCTGTCAAGTATAATGGAAATTGTAAAGATTAAACCACCACAAAAACATGAAGGCAAACCCAAAATCAAAACTAATTTAAGAGTCTGGAAACCATAGAACTAAAATAGAAAATTAGATTCTTAGTAAATAAAATAGCAGGTAGAATGAAAACTGTTGCTAGCCCTCTAGCATTAAAGAGTACTTCTATTAGCCATGCAGATTGTAGACCTTTTCATTAGCTTCAGTAGCTGTGGGACTGTGGGATCAAGCACTGATTTTCACTATGGAAAAGGCCAGGCAATTCATGGGACAAAAATTAGGAAAGTGGTTATGAATGAAGGGGTGGGGGGGGGGGGGGGGTGATTGATTAAACAAAAAAACCAAAGAGATCTGAGACTGAGTCTCTGAACAAGACTGGTTTTGTGCCCACATTGCAGTTCCAAACGTTTATTTACTTGGGCATCTAGGAAGACTACTAGTGTCTTCTGAGCTATTTATTTATATTTGCTTTTTTATGTGCAGCGGGTCAGCCATAGTCAAACCTGGTCTAGTCCCTGTCTGTCGTGGCGGGCGGTGTTCAGAGTGCCACGATCTTCCTGAAGAAGCATCTTGAAAAGGATACCTTGGGGGCACAGGCACGGGTCATTTCAGCTCTTCTGTGATTCGGGCAACACAGAAGGAGAGACACAGAAGGGCTCTCCATGTGGGGTTCCAAGGAGAGCTTTATTGAGCTTCTTCCTCAAAGCTTTCCAGGGACAAAGAGTCACTCAGGCGGGGAAAGCAGGGGGTTTATATATGGATTTTGAGGGGTAGGGCAGAATACCACAGCCAATGGGGTGAGGGCACAGGGGTGGAGTAATGGTGAAGGGCCAATGGGATACATTGAATCTGCATGTCACAGCAAGGCATGCTTGGAAAAGCCTTTCTCCTCACCCTAAGGATGTACTTGTCCCTTGACGGGTTTTTCCTCCAGGGGAGTAATGTGAATTCTTTCCCTGTTGGCCCACTGGCCTCCACACCTTTCCATAGCAGGGAGTTGAAAATGGATGATTGTAAGGGACCTTCCAGCCCATAAAACTCTGTGGTTTTCTGGCTGTGATGCTATGACACTATGATTTTATGAAACAGACTTTATATGTTATCTCAGTGACAAAATAATTGCATTTTTGTCCTGGAAAATCTTCTGTATCCCTTCACAGATACCCTTCATGCAGGTATCATTCACCTGGAAGCTAATATTGCACCATATTTCTTCACAGTTTTCTGAAATTAAAAGCTTCATTTTACAACAACAAGTGACAAGAATGGATTGCACCTAGATCAGCCATTTTCATATACCAATATAAAAGCAATATAATTCTGGCACTTGCTGGTATCTTTACAAAACTGATTCATGTAGGAGAAGGTAGATTAGAAATTATTTTATGTTGGAGATTTATAATCTTGATTTTCCATACCAAAGTTGTTTTGCTTCATGAAGTGGTTTTGCTTTCTATTTGGTGACAATGAAAGCTTATGTTTTTCAACTTCTGGTGACAAGATGGTGTGTTTAGAAAGATTCTGTTTTCATTCAATCAACACTACCAGATCTGTAGTAAGCATAATGTGTTTGTTCATAGTCTGAGAAGAGGCATACCAAAAAGTTTTGTTTTGTCTCAGTACAAACAGAGGTTTCCAGCTCTGAGATCCCAGGAACAATCTAGAGGCATGGCTTAATTGCACAGAAAGATAATTGCCTGAATTGACTTTTTTCCCTTCAATCATAATAAACTGAATTTGTGCCATGAAAGTTAGAGTGAACTCAATGTCCAGTTTTATTATGGATATATATTTGAAGCTGGTGTTAGATCATGTTCAACAAACAAGGAGACCAAGAACAATTTAAAATCCACTGAGAACACGAGTATTTCCCCCCAGGCACAACCCCAAATAAAATACTTCCCGTACGTCTTAGTGAGTGATTGTGAAAAGCATCTGGACCAGACAGAGACACAAAGGAAAACAGGATCCAACTATTCACTCCAGAGGAAGGAATAGGCTCTTTACTTCTGAATGTGTAGGGAAATTTGCCTACCTGGACATTATGGGAAGTGAATACAGGAACAGAAAAAAAACCATGAAACAGTCATTAAAGTGAAAAAAAAAAAAAAGAGAGAGAAATTGTAGTAATGGCTGAGGCAAGAAGACCTAATACCACACGTGTCAAATAATTGAAGTTGAGTAAAACACACTGGAACAACAGAATTTGCTCCAAAACTGGGTATGTACAATTGGGAAATATGCTTAGTCAGAAAATTGCTCGTACAGCAGTAGGTTTGCATGCAGGTAGTCCTGCAAATTCCTTAGGGAAAGGACTGGAAAATCCTTCAGTATTAAATTTGAAAATTTTGTCAAAAGACTTTGGTTTCATTATAGCATAACGCAAACAGGATATTGATCATTTGTAACCTGAATACAAGGTATATCAGGGATCAGAGGGAAGGAAATACATCAGTCTTCATTAGTTCTGCCAGGATTATCCTAGTAATGATTACATTTTAGCACAATCAAATTGGAGACCCTTTTGTGAGAAAGATACATTTCTTAAGGATTCCACATACACTGATAAGCATAGTCACAAAAGACTACAATCTGGGATCTTAAACTTTGGAGAACCTTTCATTAAAAAGGGCTTTGGTTCCCATTTCTCATGAATAAACAGTCAATTCTAACTGGAATGCTGAAGATATTCTTACCTACCATGCTGTCTTCAGAGGGTAGCTGCCTTTGAGTCACGCAGGACCCAATGAAATTAAGGAGATAAAAGTTAAAACCAAAATAACAAAATTAAAATGGAAACAGAACCTTTGTATTACATAGGGAAATTAAGTGAAAGCTGAACATTACAGACGTTTCTTTCTGAGATACTTTTCCTAAAAATCCATATAATCCTCTCAGTTGAAAACTCTGGTCAGAATCCCCAGTTACAACTCTCTAATAGAACAGAAGGTAGGACAAAGCTATTAGCTCTTCTGATGAGCCTTTTTGCAGGGCTAATTCTGCTTATTTTTATTCCCACAAACTTGTTTGCAGATATGCCCTTTCCAAAAGAGACAAGATGACTATTATTGTCGTACCTAGTAAATTACAATACGAAGATGAGTAATAGATACAGACACTACTTTTTATTGCCATCACAAACTGTCCTGAAAACAGGACCCAGGAGATTTTTCTTAGTCCATAAATAATTTAAATAAATTAATCCAAGTTAGATTTATCTTTGCGTGTTAGACTATTATTTTAATCCCTTTTGTTCAATTAGAATCAATAGCTAGGGTTTGCATCCTATTCCCATTTAATACAATCAAGCAATCATTGGCATAGGCACAGTATTTTGCCACAAAACATAAAACATGAGAAAGATGATTCTGTAATTTTTTTGTTCTGAGTTTTGTTCTGTGTGTTGTCATAGAAGGAATGTTTGATAGAGAGGTAAACAAAAAATTTGTCAGTGCACAAAAGAATTGAGAACGAATGAAGTGATATCTTGCTTTCTCCCTGTAATCTCATTGATCAAAAGCAACTTGTGTGTTTGGCTTATTTATCAGTTTGAAACTCCCCTAGTGCTTCTAGCGTCTCACCAAGGGATACTGTTGACCAAAACTCATGCCAAAAAAACATTTGTCCTTTTTGAAGCCAGCTTTTAGTTTGCAAGCCAAAAGTCAATTCTGTGTGTTTATCCAAGTATAACAAAAACCCCTCATCATGAAACACTCAGCCAGCCCCAAGAGTAGACAATTACTTGGAACTAGTCAGTGACTGAGATGTTACAGATGTCATGGAAAAGAAAACTAATACAATTTTTCTTGAGCAGTCATGGCATTGGACAGTCTACCAGCATCTTTGTCACTGACACTCTAGTTATCTCTTGTGATACTTCAGGACATTGCTATGCTAAGTCTTGGAAAGGATTATTAGGTAATATTGCACCTACAACTGTGATAACAGTGGCTTACAAGTCTCTTAATAGGCAGCAAAACATTTTTTTTTTTCAGGGCTTTTTATAGGCAGTCTGGATCAGGAAGTGTTCCAGACAATAAAGAGGAAATCCTTAATCATTATATATTTGGGTGATTTATAGTTGGAGCTTACATATAATATGGATTCTGTATGCTACACTATTGTTATCTCCAGTCCTATATGAAAAGCAAGATCCAGAGAAAGGCATAATAAAAAGTGTGGTCCATAACAACCATAATTATTACCTTCATTGTTACTTAGAGAAAATATTAATTTTTTAAGCTGTTCAGAGGATTTTGTGTTCATATAGGTGCTACAATTTCCTAGAGCAATACATTTATTCACATTTGATCTGTTCAAGTAGAAGTATTTTACCCAGCTGAATGAAATTGTTCAGTTATTTAATTTAAAATGACATTTGAATATTTAGTTAAATGGGAAATTGAAAGGTTCTAAAATAAATATGTCCAGTAACCTACTGGACTGAAGGAAGTCCATCTGTCATTTCATTTCACTGGGATTCCACCCATGGTATATATTGTCACAGGCCCCCAGCCAGGTAATAATTAGCATTGACTCCATGATTCTCTGAAAGCTGATCAATCTCTTTATTATTTTATGCTTAGTAAGAAACCCATTGCTTCGACTGACAGCCACAACTGCAGTCCAAACACCATCACCTTTAGCCAGTCAAGAAACCACCCTTAGATAAACAAATCTCCATAACACATTCCACGTGTTCACAACAACAGATTCTTCACAAGTGAAGATAAGAAGATAAGATTTATCATTCTTTTCTCTGATCTTCTTTCATCCTTTCCCAGAAAGGCCTTGGAACATTGTGTGTTGCTTTCTGTGGCTACAGCGCTGCTGCCACAGGTATATACCACGCAGGGAGGTAAATTGCACCATAAATCAACAGCAGAATGCTATAAAGATCTTCAGAAAGGCTGAGGATATCTCATGGCTAATAATCTAGTTAAGGTCTGTAATTCACTAGTGAGGTTAGTGCACTTATATAATGTACCACTTGTTAACTAGTGGTGTCTGTGTCTAATATTAAAGTGAATGTTAATGGTCATAACTGTACCTAAAAATATGTTACATTTTGCCACAGCTTCTAGCTAATCCAACACCCTAATGTCCAATAAGTCTGTGCAGAGTGGCACCAGGTTTAATAGATGCTGCTGGGCCTAGAAGTTTGGGCTTGGCACCAGAAATGCTGGAAAAGCCCAGCAGAAAAAGAAGCCATAGAAGCAGCAGCTGCTGAAGAGGTGGCAGAGATTGTAATGCAATCTATGTTTAATGAATCCTGATGCATCCTGATAAGCAGGAGAGGGTGACCCAACTGGACATTAAAGAGTTCAAATTTTAATTTTGTTTTTGTAAGCATAGAACTGAGGTACATTACTTCTGCCATGTGTATGCAAAAAATATGTCTGTGCTCTTTTGGGCTGGGGTAGAGTTAATTTTCTTCATGGTCTCTGGTATGGAGCTCATTTTGGATTTGTGCTGAACACAAGGTTGATAATGGAGAGATGTTTTTATTATTGTTGAGCAGAGCTTGCACAGAGCCAAGGCTTTTTCTGCTTTTTGCATTGCCATGATGGCAAGGACATTGGGGGTGCATGGGAGGTTATGAGGAGGTCACTCCAGCTGACCAAAGGGATATTCCACACTATATGGTATCATGCTTTTGTATAAAATGGGGGGAAGAAGGAGAAGGAGGGGGGTCATTTGGAGTGATGGTGTTTATGTTTCCAAGTAACTTGCATGGGATGGGGCCCTGCTCTCCTGGGAAAAGCTGAACACCTGTCTGCCCATCGAATGGGGTGATTTTTCCTTGTTTTGCTTTGCTTCTGTGCATGGCTTTTGCTTTCCTTATTAAACTGTCTTTATCTCAGCCTATGGGCTTTCTTCCTTTTACCCTTCTGATTCTCTCCCTGATCCTACTTGTGGGGCTGTGAGGGGCTTGCTTGATGGATGAGGATAGACTGTGATGATGTCACAGTGCAGTAATCACAGGACCTACAGAATACCTACAGAATGTACAACTTTCTCTTAGATTTCATTGTCAAGCTTACATGAACTAAATGAAATTACACAAGAAATGAATTCTTCATTCCATGAAGGTGAGAATTTCTTACCATTCTGTAAACATTAATTAGGCTTGCATATAAATAATTCACTCATGGATTATAGAAGTACTTTAGACTTCAAGAGAAATTGCCTGTGAGTTCTGCCTGCGGGGTTGGAGCCTCAGAATTTCACAGACAAATGCTGATGCATCTACTGTTTTTATTTTGTTTGGTTTTTTAAAAAGCTGGAAACCATCCCAAAATGGGTGTCCATACACAAATGTAATCACCTATGTTAATTTACACTCTTATCACCATGTCTTAAAAGGAAATTATTTTTAATTAAAACTGCAAGTTTGAGAGAAATTATGGACAGATTCAACTGGCTGGGGCTGGGGTATAGTTAATTTTCTTTATATAGTTTGTTTGATGCTGTTTTGGATTTGTGATAAAAACACCATTGATAACACTCAGATTCTTATTTATTGCTGAACAGTGCTCATTCAGTGTAAAGGTTATTTTTGCTCTTCATTCATTTGCTTTTCCTACTTTGCCCTGCCAGCAAGTAGGCTGGGGTGCAAAAGAGTTTTGAGGGGTACTCAGTTGAGAAAACTGACTCCAGCATATCAAAGGGATGTCCTATATTGCCAACAGGTTAAACCACAACACAAGGCCAGGAAAGATGCAAGCACCTGAACATATCCCTAAATATATGTTTTTTAGGGATATGCTAGTGCAAGTGCCCTGTTCAAGATTGCTGTATCTCCAGGAAAAAATATTATCAAAATGTAGTTCAAATGTGGTAGGCAATTCCTCCTTCACACATTTTTTTTCTCTACAGCTGATGAAAGATGAAAGTATTCCTTTTGTGTCCACTACTGACATCCCTGAAATAACAGCCAATTACATTAGGCATCACATTGGAAAAAAAAAAAAAACCAAAAAAAACAAAACATAAAAATCATCAAAAAAAACACCAGCTGATAATATAATGCTAGTTAAAAGTCATTTTCACAGTGAGAGTTAGACTTTTTGTAAGAAACATCCAATGATAGGAGAATGGCTGGACATGAAAGTCAAACAAACTCATTAATAGTTGCTGAAGTGAAAGAAAGACCATATTATCTTCAGTAATTGAATTTTAGTAACAGTTATTTTGAAGCAGGCACTCAAGTATAGGACAGCCACAAAACAAAAGACATAGAGATGATAGTGATGGAAATCTGAATGCTGAGATTTCTGTGGCTTTGTTCTTGGGGCAGTAATAGTCATGCTACCTAAGAACATTTCATGTATCAAGAAAACCTGATGTTATATCCCCTAATCAGTTCTAAAAATATACCAAAAAAATCCTCCAAAAATTGAAGAGCTTACATGACTTGTTATCAATGTCTTAGTACTGTTCTCTTACATCAAATAAATACTCTGTATGAACTGTGAATAATTAGAGTATTGTAATTACTCTTTAGCCTACATTTTAATAGTTGAAGTTACATTGAAATACATTTGCAATCACTTCTGATATATTTTAAAATCTATTTGAAAATATTACCTATGGATTTAGCAGAACAATCACATTTATTTATTCAATCTCACAAATTTATTCATTAATTCCTCCCTAGAGGTCTGAAAATTGTAAGTAATTTGTCAGCTTTTCCAAGCTCCCATGCATACATTTTGGATGAAAATGATTTAATTTAGTTTTAACAACTTGATTGTTTCTACAAAGTATTCTTTGTTATAAAGCAATTTCTGTAAGATGGTATGGAACAAGTAAAATTGATCCCTCATAAAAATAGTTCTAGCACCCTTTTTCACCTACTCTTTAGCCATGGATTCCTTTTCCACTTTTTTTTTTTTTTTTATTGTAAAGTACCTGTGATTGAAACTGGTTCTTTAGAATTCCCTCTAGAAACTCAGCCTGGATACAAGACCACCAGTGGGATGACAATGCCTTCTGGGAAAACAAAACTAGTAGACAATGTAGTACTTTCTTGAACAGTCATCCCGTCAATGTTGATAGCAATTTAAATCTAGTACGAATCATAACATTTGGCCCAGTAGCTCTTGCAAATTTCCTATATTTATGTTTTTAATAGAAACAGAGAGTGAGACTGGTAGCTGGGGAATTCACACGTCCTGCATACACTGCACTTCTGTATATGTATAGGATTTTGAAGGAATATTGATGGGTTCTTTACACTGTCCAGGGAAGATAATACTCCCTTGGCCAACTCTGAGGAAAAGGTAAGTATTCAAACAGTAGGGAAACACTGATGATCTAATAGAAGAGTCCATCGTGGTGGCTCAGGCAGTGTTCTCAACCAACACCCTTTTTCAGCTTGAACACAAGCAGTAATGGATATCTGCTAAGTTAACTGTGAGCATCTAAAGCTGTGTGGGCTAAAGTACAGCTTACAAGGTTTGTCAAAGCCAAGGTCAGCAGACGCTCCCAAAAAAACTAAATGAAGTTTTGAGTTTGATTCCCAATTGATTTACAAAGCTAGAAAGGGAGTTTTGTATTGTCCTTTTTTTTTTCCCTTAGAAGCTAATGAACTCTTCAAAGACAAAAATCTGTTTATTCCCATTGGCAACCAATAACCAAATGAAATAGATATGTGTGTTCCACTGGGATTTATACCATTTGCTTTATCATTTATATTACTGGCTTGTACAAAGGAAAGAAATAGTAGTTTGAGCTCATAATATGTTGGGCAAAATATCAAGAAGATTAGGCCACATGGTAGAGGAAGGTCTGATGAAAAACATACATTTACTGCAGAGAAATTTTTATGCCAAAATCTAAGAAATCCTACTGCAAAACAGTGTCTGCCTTGTATCATAGTCTTTTACCCCCTCTCCCTCAATAAGATTTTCTTAGGAGGAAACTAGGCCTTAGGAAAAAAGATCTGAATAGCAGATTATTTCAAAAAGATTAGGACAATTAATGTAGGCAGAGGGAAAGAAAAGATAGAAATTGAGAAAATCTAGACCATTTTTTTATTCGCAAAAATAGTAAACTTTTCCTGTTCCATAAAGTGATGGCTGCCGCAAATAATACAGATGTTGAAACTACAGTTGAAGGAGACCATCAAATGCACTTTAAGATGTTTATGATATTTATTATATGACCTCATTTGAGATTCACTCTAACATTAATTATGCACTGCAGCTGTTAGTCCACCGTTCCCCTAGGGAACAAGGAAAATGGTTCCAATACATCACATCCATGAAAAACAAGCTACATGTTAGAAAACTGTTCCTTCACACATTTCAAGGCTGCAACCTTTCTCTCAACTGCTCAGTAAGGAGTTATAACCCAAAACACAGCTGCTCTCTACAAGGATGAACAGCCCCACATCTGACTCCTGATTAGCCAGAGTGATGTTGATGGCAGCCCTTTTTTAACAGTTGTCACCCCAGGGAACATGCTGCCAAGAAGGCTGAATAGATGTCAGGGCAGAGCCTTTACTTTCAACCTTTGCTAAGCTGAGCTCAGTACTTCTGTGCTGCAGAACTCACCCTCACAAGTGCTTTTTCATTCAATGCACTCTTCTCAAATACATTGGGTAATATTCTGTTTCCTACTCACACAGAAGAAGCATACTGGGGACAGTTAAGTCTGTCAAATCTATATAAATTTAACATTTACTTTGATTCTTATTAGTTAAAACCCTTCAGCTCTAATAGTAGAATTTGTTTATGATTCTTTCACTAGCTTGCTTTCCATTTTTGTTGTTCCAAGATATAGACAAAAATGCCAGTACTATATTGATGGCACTCCTTTTGTCACAGTTGGTTACATCTCATAAACGAGCCACACAAAGGGAAAAAAAACTGAGAAGACAACTGTTAAGAGGGCAGTAAAATAAGATTTCTTAATAAAGAAGTTCCCATTCTGGGAATAGCCATGTCTCAGGAAGAAAAAACATAAGGACATTTCCCCAGCTGTCAGGAAAGATGAACACAGAACTAGAACAAACAATTTTAGTCTAGCTATCACAAGAAAGAGCATATCAAACCCCTGTAGCAACATAATGGGATTTTCAAAGTCGTATTTTTATGAGACACAACACTGCTGTTGCAGGAAAGCTACAAGGTGAGAAACTGCATTTACCAGCAGTTTATGAGGATTATGATGGACACAGCTCTGTTGGTGATACTGTGCTGATTTAGCAGAGTTTCAGACTCTTCTAAGCACAAATAATATGACATATTATGTGTAGTTAAGGCAAGTACTCTGTGTGAAAACTGAGTGTTCCATAAAATGTACCAGATACTTTTGACATATGTGATGTCTCAGTGACTTGGGTCTATGTATTCCCCCTCGGGCACAGACACTACTATTACTAAAGATGTTTTATGGCATCTCTTTGCTTTGATAGGGGTGCTAGTTCTGGTGTTATCACTTTAGGTATTCTTGTACAAAGTGGCAGGTTCATGCCATGCTTTCTCTTCATTTTTGCAGGATGCTAGGATGAAACTCGGAAGAAGGAATTGGGTCTTTCTGTCCAATTCCAAACTTCCCTCTGTTTGTGTCCATCAAATTTTCATGACTGCAATATAACTTGTTACTGTTGTTTTCCTCTGCTAGATATATAGTACGTTTATTCTGAATGGAAAAACACTTCAGATACTATACTATATTAATTAGTCTGTTTGTCATTGTTTGCTTTTTTGAACTTCTGCACTGCCCTTTTTTTTCCTCTGGGATCAGTTTTAACTATTACAGGCTCACTGCATCCAGATTTCTATTAAATATGACAGCTTGGTTCTTGGCTGATGCCAAAATATGATTTGATTGAGCAAAGTATAAATGACACCACATTATTTCTCTAATGACGTTTTGCTACTGAGGAAGTTTTCCTTTTGAAGTGGGATGAGTGATTTTATATCTCACCCCAGACTTCAGTACCTGAAGTCACTGTTGTTGGTCTGTGCCTTACATATAGCTGCTATGTAAAATATATGACATCTTGAAAAATAGAGTTTCAAATCATCTGTTTTCAAGCAAACTTACATTTCAAAAATCAGGTTTCAGGGTTGTGGGGTCTGTAGCTTTATTGTGGGTGTTGATTGTCAAATTGTTCAGGGTATGGTTATACTTATCCTCAGTCAATATATCAGTTTTTTGCCTGCTTTGCTTTTTTCAGACTACAAAATAATATTTTTTGGGGGGGAAAAGGGGGTGTCCCTTTATTTATGTTATATGCAGAAAAATATGACATGGATTTCTAAATATTTTGCCAAATATTATTTGTGGTTCTAGAACTCTCTCTCTGCTCCTCTTTTTGACAGCCTTACAAAGGTCCAGGACAGGCCAAAATTACAGTCTGAATTGCAGATGAAGAATCAGATTCTTCCAAAATTTTACGTGACTTGTATTTTCAGACACCTTTTTCCTTTCCTTTAGAAAGCAGTTCTAGTTCATAATGTGCATACCAAACTATTACTTTCTGTTTCAATTACTAAACACAATAAATGTTTTAGTCCAAGACACTTTTTAAAATAAAGTCCCTGTCTGAAAATCTTAGTTTTTACTGGTACCCATTTATTTCTTAAGTACAAGAAAGAGGGACTCCCCATGGAACCTGATTGTGCAGTTCTGCATCCTCCAGCCTCTCAGTTCCTGTCATCTTGCATCTACATATTAAATGGATCCACAGCAGTGATATTATCCTCCAAAGTAGGTGTCTTGGTTTGAAAAGACAAGTGTCTGCTAAGGAAGACAGGAGTCTCTCTTGAAATGGAAAATGTAAACCCCCTCCCTCTGAATTATTATAATTTTGAAATTAAGGGGCTCTCAGGCAAGATATGGGAGTAGGAATAACAGTTCTTTATTAGGAAAAATAAAAATGCAGTAATACAAAACAACACTGACAGAGTCAGAATACAACCTTACACCCTGTCGGTCAGGGTGTTGGCAGCAGTCCCATTAAACAGTGGCTGCAGTCCTCCTGGACTGACAAACGTGGTTCTGCTGGAGCAGTGATCCCATGGAAGTCTGTAGTCTTCCTCTGAAGGTCCAGTGGTGGTATAGATGGGCTTGGTCTTCCTCTGGGAATCCAGTGGAGAAGAAATTTGCTCCTCTGGGAATCCAGTGGGAAAAGGCTGCCTGTGGTGTTCCAAATCTCAGATTACATCCAAGTAGGAATGCTTGGCTCCTCCCCGTGGGTGGAGCATCTTACAATGTGATGATGTAATTTTATCAGTCATGCAGTGACACTCAATGGCCCATTAACAGAAAATATTTCCTGGAAGCAGGATGGGTCATGGAAGAGATAACGAAAACTGCCCCGCCTCCAACAGATGGCAATAGAATACACACCCCTGGCCACATCTTGCATTTGCAGCCTAAGACAGTAAGAAGTCTTTTAACAGTCATAATGTCTCTGACAATAGGATGTATTTTTTAAGAATATATAGATATGGTGTGCTGTGTCAGGTAAGAGAGACCTGAAGCAGGCCCAGCAGAGGATAATATATATTAAATGACTTGAGTATTTATATTATGAGAGAAGGCTAGAAAGCTGGGCCTTTTCAGGCTTTGGAAGAGATGAGTGAGAGGGGATCTCAGCAATGTGTATAAATATCTAAAGGGAAAATATCAGATGGTATAAGCAATAAGACAAGAGGCAATGGGCAGAAACAGGAAGTTCCACCTGAATATTGTCCAAAGAGGTGGTGCAGTCACCCTCACTGAAGACATTCAAGAACCATCTGGATGCAATCCTGTGCTGTGTATGCTAGGATGCTCTTACTTGATTCAGCAGTCAGGTTGGACCAGATGACACACTGTGGTCCCTTCAACCCTGACTTGTTCTGTGATTTTGCATTTTCCATTAATGGAAAGACCCTCTTAAAAAATATAATTCTAGCAAAGTATCTTTTTTTTTTTTTTTGTAATTCTGTGGGGATCTCAGTTATTTCCAAATAGAGAGAAAAACAGCTAAACCTCTTTGCAATCTCACTTCTCCCCAGTTCCCAACATTATGTTTAATGATAACTAAAAATCAATGAAACTGGGATTTCATGTTAGTAATTCTTAATTATTGCATAGCAGATATCATAACTTCTGTAAGAAAACACAGAAACTCATCTTGTTCTTAGCTGGGGCTCTGGCTTTTCTTGTATAAAATATTCAATTTAGAAATGCACAACTGAACTGCCTGAGCAACCTAAACTCTGCTGAAATTGTGATAATGTCTGTGTAGGTTTTAGCTAGCAAATAATCTTGTTCTTTTGCATTGTCAACCAATAAAATCCATGCCACTTTATCATGGCAGAATTCCTAAAATATGCCATGCTTCAGGCCGAAGCTTATTAGCTTGTGCTCTGTGATATTCTAATTGCAGTTAAATGGCTCTTCTTGGCCTAGGCTCTCAGAAGAGTATGATCATGCCTATTGTAGCATACAATTTAGTAATACTTCAGGAAGTAAACATCTTAATTAATAATCCCACTATAACTAGTGTGTATTTTTGTAATTGCAGTTGTTGTCTCTGGAGCTCCTGTTGCTGTCTCTGAGGTTGGCTTCTGTGGGGACCCAAACTGAAGTGGTCCAATCTGTTTAATTCTGCACCGAAGGAGTGTGTATAACATCAATTACATTATGGTAGGTGGAAAGCCTACGGACAAAGCTCAGCAACTGCTTAAACAGTAATCAATGCATCTTCATTAAGCTAGTGGTTCTTAAGCCTTTGTAGTTGTATTGTTATCAAATTTGTACGTTTCTTTCAAACTGTTTTTTAGGACTATCAGAAAATCTTATGCTTCTGTTGATCAGTTTTCAATTTTATCTCTTTTTTCAGTCTTCAATATTATAAAAAAATAAATCTTTTTTTTTTTATGTTTGGCTTTGCCTTTTCACATCACACGAGATTATCCAGAAATTGTGGTAGTCTATACCAAAAAGGAGTGAAAAAAAGAGCAATTTTCCATGTTATATTTTTATAGGGAAAAAAGACTGGCCTGTTTCCCCATTAGTAATTCTAAAATTATGAAATGGTAATTATAGATTAAATTCACCTGCATCCAAAGAGCCTTATCCTTTTTTTTCTCTAACAGTTGAGCTTAAATGATGCAAAGTATGGTTACCCATGTCTCTGCACTGGCATTTGATGGAAATGTATACAGCAATTATGAAACAAACTCCAGAGAAATTACAAATACCTAATACCTTTTTTTAAATACATTGTACCCAGTTTTCTAACTTCTAGTTGGAATAACAAAAGAAGCTGTGAATAGCCAACTACTGACAGTATGCCAAATGTTGATTTGCATATGAGAAGTTAAGGTGACCTAGCCATTATATTGAAAGAAAACACAAAGTTATTTAATCTGTCAAACTAACTAGAGTTGAAGATTGTCCACCAGATAGATACTGAGGACCCATATGCTAAATAAAGTATGTTTCCAGGAATCTATGTATTCCTCCATGCCTCTATCACACTCATCTGTCATTTGTTCAGTCTCTGAAATATTCCAGACTTGACCTTGTCCCTGTTTTCTGTTTCTGTTTCTCTCTACTACTCTTCTACTGGCAGCTTTTATACACCATGTGATGTTTTGTACCTTACAGAAAAGTCAGGGTGTTTCATAAGTACAGTTTTCTGGACTGTAGCATCCTTATTACTTTGTATTAGATCTTACAGATCTGTTCTTCAAGTTTAAACAAAAAAAAAAAAAACCGAACCTTCAATTAGCCTGGTAAAAGGAAGGATTCTTCTGTAGTGCAATTGCTTCCTACTTCAGTTTGCAAATCAACATTAAAGAAAAAGAAAGAGAACCGAGTTCACATGCTATAGGTTGGCCTGATTGTGATAGGGATGATAATTTATCTTTTTAAAAATCTACACTTGAATTTTTGTAATTTTTGTATTGTATCAAAGGAAGCTCTCCAATATACATTTGCCTAAAGTGGGTACTGGGATAAATTTAAGGCTTCCTATCTGAGAAGCAGCATGAGGTGGTTTTGACTGTCATATGTCTGGTTTTTCAGACAGCAAATGCAAAATCCCCATAGCCTTACAAATGTCAAATGCTCTTATGAACAGTGAAATTGTCTTTACTCAGCTTGGAAATGGACTTAGTCACAAACTCCACTCTACTAGAAAAATCTAATGTGGATTTTATTTGATTTCTTTATTTAATTTTTTTTTTCACCTTCTGTAAAGCATTTCTCACAACTTTCGTAATGCTTCACACCAGAGCCTTTTCATCAATTTCATGTCTTGATATAAAGACTTTTAAAAATAATTTTAAAAATCAAGTATTATTTTGCTTAAATCTTTGGTTAAGCAGAATGGTTTATAAAATTAAAGACTTTCAAATTCTTTATGTAGCTATAGATTTTATCTTTTTACATATGTGTATTTAATATACAACCCTTTTTGCATTTAGGGGATTAAAAAGAACAAATATTGTGGAGTGAGTCATGTAAAGAAAAGCTGCACTGAAGTCACATGTCATTTTAAGTCATCCAGTGTAAAATTAAAAAGATTTTAAAGACATTGAGTATTAAATGGAAAAAAGCTACAGAATTACATGGCATTATCTTCTTGTTTTATTCTGCAGGACTTTATTGACAAATTCTGAAACACAGTTGTGTATAAAATGATATCATACATGGAATTACACAAAATGAATCAACTTACCTTAAAATAAAGAGAGAGATTTAAATGTGAGATTTAAATTTGCTTTGTCACAGAGATACCACAAAGACAGGGAATTTCATTTGGCTCAAATGAGCCATTAGTGATCAGCTCAAATCATGGTGCAGACACGGAGGAGATATCAAGAGGAAAGACAACTGGACAACAAGTTAATGTAGTGAATTAGAATAATTTATCAACATTTTGAGAAACACAGTTTTGAAGTTGATTAGAAGATCAGTTTTAGTAGAAAGCTTGGGTAGAATCTGTGTACCCTTTACTGGGTATGAAGGACTCTATGGCTATGATACTTCAGTCTTGCTGAAGCTGAGATAATAAGGATTTATTAGGACTGTGAAGCAAGAATAACAATAGTTCAGATAAGAAGTGATTAATGACCGATTGACTTTATTTTAGCAAAAGAAAGGTCATCACAAGACAACCCAGTCAATGTTCTGCATACAGTTTCCTCCTAAGAGGAGAAAAACTTAGAGATAAAAAAAAAGGATTAAAGAAAAAGGAAAAAAATTTATGGACAGACCAAAATTATTCACAAGGCTTTCTAAATATGAAAGCTAAGAAGAATAAAAAGAGTCAGGTATTTTTGGACTAAGTCATTTAAGAAGTACAGTTTTAAAGAAGATCTTTATGGAATATTCAAGTTTATTCTGAGACAGAGCAACTTTTCCCTTCTTTTAGAGTCCTACCTCATAGCAAACATTTATTAAGTTTTCCTTAATGAGCAGCAGCATCATGTCAGATTGTTCATGCATAAAGTTCCAACACAAGAAAATAGTTTCTTTTATACTACTATTCTCTTGAGGTGCTTGAAGTACATAATGTGCAGCACTCTCAAATTGTGATAGACAAGATTATATGATATGCAGAAACCCTAACCATTAACCTGAAAATCAATATTAAAAAGTTTAAGGTTTGACTGCTTTACAAATTTTAGATTTTCTTTAGAAAATACAAGCAAATATTCTGTCAGTCTCATAGGTACCTTTGTAACAGCCTACTAAAGAAGAAATAGCTTTACTTAATCAAATTCCATTTACAGAATTACTTTGACTTCTTTGAGATTGTACAAAAATGAGAGGAGTGATTTAAAAATGCTGAAAAGCTATATTTTTTCTGATGAATAAGTATATTTTATGCAGATCTAATTAACCCACAGAGCAAAAAAAAAACAAATAAACAAAACCCCCACCCCCAAGTAACTAACAATCAAAACTGTATAATCTTCAGAGATTTTAATAATAAGGTAAAGATGACTAGCTAACAACTGACTAGCTACACAGCTGATCCCTTGTTTTAATAGGGCTTTAGAGGGAAATTTATCCAGTGCAGGGCGATGATATTAGAAAAAAAGTAACAAGATCTAAATACAGAATGTTAACAAGTCAGCAAAACCAAGTGATTAAGGGAAAAAAAAAATCATTATCTGAATAGTTGAAATAAGTAATTGTAGGACTACTTTAAAATTTTTGCTTTATCAGACAGATGCCCAAACCTACAATTTGATGTAGGTCAATGTTCTTGCCAGTCAGTTTGTAAGGATGTTTTAAATAAATACTAGTACTAGTTAATAGTCAAGGACTGCGTGCCTTAATTATTTTTTCAGAATTGCATTTGATTTGGATGGCAGCTTTTCTTGAATAAACTGCAATTTTCCAGAATCCTAGTCAATGGGCAAACAGAAAATATATTCAATGATGGTACATATATATCTGTGTACAGTCACATACAGCAGTAAGCACTGTAAGTCCTTTGGGCACATAGCTTCTTTTCCTGTGTTGTTGGCAGAATATAACCAGTAACACCATCAACAATAAAAGGAATGGAGAGGGTAGATTATAGCTTCCTCATGTAATTTCATTATTTTTCTCTTTAATCTACCATGTTGCATTTCATTACAATTATCATGATTATAGTTAGAGAATAATAAGATTTCTGGACTAGGTTATCATTCTAAAAATGAAGATACAGGATCTAAAGCTCTGCTGGTGGGACCCCATGCAAGCCACACTGGGTGAACTTTGGGTAAGCTCCTGCTGAAGGGAGGCTAGACAGAGTTTTCTGGATGTGGCCCTTGAGCACTGAGAGTTGTATAGCACTGTTTCAAATACTAACTAATCAATATTAATCTATTCTCTCTCTCTCCTCTATTTTTTTTTTTTTGAATGAAATAATTATGTGGTGAAAAAGAAACAAAATTCAAAATGCAAGTTGGTGGCAAGTTGTGACTACTGCTGCTGTAATTCCATCCAGCCATTTTTGGCATCATTTTTGAAATACCAGTATTAACCCTGCATAAGAGTTCTTGCATAAAACATCATGTGGACTGTGAAAATATGTGGTTTATCTTTACTTGATGTTTCAATTGGCAGTATCATCCATCTACTATGTTCAATGAAGTAAAATTTGACACTAAATCCTAAACACATAGAGTACTATATATTTCATATTTGAAAACAAGAGAAAAAATCCTGAAGTTATCATATCACATGAAGCCCTTTGCTGTCAGGTGATTGTCCTTCAATCAGATGAATTAACTGACACTGTTCAGGGAGAGATATGTCCCATAAACCTCAGTTCAAAGCATGATATCCTATGGTGAAAGATAGAATGACTGCAGTATTTAGTAGCCTTTTTGTAAGGATTATATCAATGGCAGAAACAAATCAGATTAAGACATCCTTATCATTGTACATAAACCAGGCAGACCTTAAAACAAATGTTCATTCATCATCTGAATTCAGAAAACCTCACACTGGGCTGCGAGTGAAGACTACAGCAAGAGGTGTTTTCAGCATCCTTAGCAGTCCCACACTAATCATGGAGCCCATTCCTCTGAACCTGGCTACATGTTGAAGAAAGGATTTCACGCCCCCTGATTGATACCAATATGATCATCACCTGGGGTCCTTGCAGAATATGATCCCATGTCTCTTAAAAACAACATGGTTTCAATCAAAACACTTGATGACATCTGTCCAGGGAGTTTTTAGTTCAAAAGGCTGACTGGCTACTTAAAGCACAAGTTTCCAGTACAAAACATACTACATTTTAGTTAATGAATAAAAACTAGGGGAACAGTCAATTTTTAAGAAGTACAGATGAAGCGCCCTCTCCCCTTTCCTTTCCTTTCCTTCCTGCCATCCTTTCAGTGTCACTGTCATTAGTCTAGCATATGCCCAGCTGTTTTCAATGCCACGTGATAAACATGAAAAAAAGTTTGGGCTCTACCCAGTCCTTCTTGGCTCATGATCACACAAAACCTCCATGAAGGGGGAAAAAATTACTTCCAAAGATTAGTGTTACCATTTTACAGACACTGAGCAAAACCATGCACCAGGACCACAGGCCACTGAAAGGCACTGCGAAGTTAAAATTTGGGTGATCGTCTTCTGAGTGATTTTAAGTAAAACAGTCATTTCCTCTGACATGTCACTGAGCTAAGTTTTGTTTACATAAGATTCTTTGAAATGCTCCCTGCTACCCTCTTTATTTTTTTAATCTTAGTCTAGTTTCAGCTTTGTTCATTAAAAACCCATCAGTGAACTATTACATTTGAATTCTGACTTAAACAGGCCACTTGGGGGTACTGTGCTGTAAAGCCAAGAGAGCAAGCAACATAAAAAGGCAGACATAATCTCATTCACAGCCTAAATTTGCAGAACACCTGGAATATAAATGTGTCTGGATATGACCGGGGTTTTTGTGATTAATTGCCAGCTGTTGTCCACAGAAGATAGAACTATGCTGTGAAACCAAGCTGAAATGTTCCTTGGGGCTTTTACTGCTTTGCTTCCCACCTTGGGGTGGGAAGGAGTGCAGTGAAACTTACAAGAAGAAATAGATCTTTCCAGAGCTAAAAAGAGACAAATATTGATACACTATTTATTGCCTTGTTAAGGCTATACCAAATTAAGGGTTTATGCAAGGTTTCAACCTGCTTAATTACCTGTGTTTTCCCATAGTCTCCTTGTAGAAGGCATACCTTGCCTCACCATTAATTCAATTAAAAATCAAGATGTACTATTTAAACATATGGCAAATGTCTGCTGAGCTGCAACATGTAGAATATTGTCAGAAAAAAAAATTATGTTAAAATTTCACTTCAAAACTAGCCGAAAAAAACCAGATAGTAACCAGTAGTGTTAAAGTGGTAACAAATTTTGATATGCTGATTTGATTAATTGAAAAAATATAGAAATGGCAAAATTGCCCAGTATTTTAGAAATTTGTAGTGCTCTTCATTCAAATGTAGCTAATTTATACTGTGGCAAAATAGACTACTGATATTTCAGAATTTTCCAATTTAATTAGACATAGCAAAATAAGCTGAAACATGGTATCAATGCTGAATCATAAACCCCAGAATGTTTTTATAATTTCCTGATGTCCGTTAATATTTTTTTTATTTATTCTTCTGATCATGCACTTAGAGAAGCTAATGAGTACAGATTTCTAAAGCAACCAGATGATTTAAGAAAATAAGTTCAATTTCTACTGGCATCTTACTTATCTAAGAGTGGAATGCAAGCTACCAAGTAGCAATTTCTTGAAAACTGGCATTTAACTTTGATGCTTCTGAGTATTTTACACACTAACTCCAACTACATAAGGTGCTGAGTACTGTTCCTCTCAAAATCAAACTCAGACTCCCTTGGGTTAAGGATTTAACACTTGTTCTTGTGTGGAGCTTCAGCAACTCTAATAAAAATCATGCACTCCAATAGCTTGCTGTTTTCTCTAATGTGACATAAGAACATAAAACTAGAAAGACCCTCTTGGAGTATTATTTTTATTGCAAATAATCTTCTTCTGTCTTGTCCTCTATAAGTATGTAAACTTACACTTTAAAACAAGTTGCTCCTTTTTATCCCTGTAAGAAAATTCCTCCAAAATTCTATTCCTCAAATTCTTAGAAGTATAATTTTTCATCTGTATTTACTCATAAAAAGTTTGCACTCATTTGTTATTTCCTGCTTGTTTAAATTCTCCTCATTACTCTTTTGGGTAAGTTCAAAAAGGTAAAAACTCTGGAGTTTTTAAAGTCACATTAGATGTATGAAAAAATGTTTTAGAAACTTCAGAATTATGTTAACATTCAGAAAGATTTCTAAAGGTCAGCTATTGCAGATACTGAGGCTCTGAAAAGTAGTTTCATTTCAGCTGTATGAGCCTTACCTAATTAGAATCAACATTGTGTGCAAATGCAGGCAAAAAAATAGGAGATTTTTCTGCTCAGTCACTGTATAGATCATTCATTGATCCCTTTAATGTAATAAATTTAAAATAGCAAGGTTTTTTTTAATGGTTTTCAATGAACCGTCTTCTGTTTAGTTTAACAGTTATTGGTAGATTTTGTGATTTGGAGCAAATCTGCCTTCAATTAATTACTTTTTCTTTAACATGATACCTACAAATATATATGTACTCTAGATTCTACTCTGTTTTCTCTACACACAGCCAGAATTTCTCACACAGTTCCTTTACTGTTTTCATTTCATGATGAATTTTTACTCTCAGATCATTAATACATTAAATTCTTACTTTTCTCTTTTTGCATAATATGTTTTATCCTATATAATCTCAAACATTTAATTTTTTTTTTTGTTTCAGTCAATGATTGCTGAGACAATGGCTTCCAACAGTCTCAAGGGAAAAAATCTCAGGTCTACATAGAATATCAGAATGGATTGTCCTTTTTATTTTCTAAATCCTGGGAACACACTGATAGACAAAAATTTTAATTGGTTTGGTTTTTTGTTTATTTTTGTGGGAGATTTTTTGTCCTTTTCACATAAAAGTTTTATTTTTTTCCTTTCAAAAAAATTAACCCATCTATTCTGCTGATAATATAGGTTATGGCTATGCCATGTCAATTCAAGAACCCTCTCTGTCTGAATTAGATCATCACATTAACTTGTGCATCTCACAGTCTCACATAGCCTGGGGGAAAAGAAACAGATTGAGTTTTTCAGAGAAAATTTATCACTGAACTTTAAAAAACTATCTGCAAAAAGAAGGCTTATAACTTGATTTCATTGATTGTCATTAATATTTACAGACAGTAAATGTGAAAAAAAACTCTTAAAAACTACTGCTTATTCAGGTCATGAATCTGAGTGAAAACATGACTTTGTTATGCCTCCTGGAAATCAATTAATGCACTTAAAAAGGAAATAAAAACAACCAACTGTTCTCTTCTCCATCTGCAAAATTTTGCATATGGTACAGTATTGTTAAATATTTAATTTTCTAGGCATTTCACAGGGACAGCTGAGGAAAGTGGAGTTTTCAACAGAAACTGGTAAATCTGACTAAAGATATATAAAATTGATGGGCTGGAAGACTGGGCAGGGTTGACATATTGGCAGCTTTGCAAATTATTGTACTGAGCAGTTTATGATTATGAAAACACACAAATATTTTAGGGCTTTTTTCCAAGCAGAAATAAACCTTGCATCTATGCTCTGAGTCACTATGGTTCTGAAGTCATAGATAGCAGAGTGGCCTTGTGTTGTACAGGAGGAGCAACCATAAAGGTATTAGACATAAGAACAGTATTTCAAGGGAAGCTTGTTAATGGCCTCTCTTGTCTCTGCAGTCAGAAAAACTGTCTTTAACAGGCGAGCAAGAAATTATTTTGAAAGCAGACTGATTTATTATTTAGAAATTGTGTCCCATTAAAAGAGGGTGGTGTAGAAAGGGGAAGAGTAGAAAAAGGACTTAAAAGTATTGTGTGAGACTTCCAGGGCATTTTTGGTAGGAAAGGGAGATATTTAAGAGATTAAAAATTAGATTTGGGTAAAATATATGCAAGAAATTGACAAATACACATATTTTCTTTCCTATATTTTTAACAATTGTCATCCTGTGGACATTTTATACATATCATTTATTCATTATTTTTCCCCAAAAAAACAAATTGCTATGCACATACATTATAAGCATATGGCTGAAAAGAGAAAAGAAGATATTTTGATGATTTGACATATGCTTTCTAAATAAGCAAATCTAATGTGTAGGGCCAGAAACAATAAAGTCTCCCTTTGTAGCTAACATAAATTCTTGCTCTTACTTCCTACCTTGCATTTCCCCCTACTCCACAAAGCAAAATGTTTGCAGGGTTGTGCTCAGTTAGTATTAGAGATGGCTAATTAGGAGCCTAAGTCTGTGCTCTGTCCTGCACTTCACAATGTGTTTCTCACTCCTGAGCCAGGCACAATGTGACACAGCACAGAGTTTATCCCTCAAACTCATTTTTAGGGTGCAGAGAGGGAACATATTTGAGTAAATTGTGCCACATAGGTTTGTTATTTTACAGACTATGTTTTGCAGTTGTCTATATAGGAAACAGTGCATTTCTATAAGTTTCTGGTAGTCTATACAGAATACAATGTTGATTTGTTTGCACTAGGTGTTTTTCAGAGTCAGCGTTATGTTCTGAGTAGTAACTTTACAGAAAACTTGTAAAACCTCATTCCACCTTGTCCAAAGGCAGTTCCCTAGGAAAAACTTCTCTAAATACTCCATATTTTCTACTGTATGGCACCAGGAATAGATAGCAGTGATCAGGGATACAAAACAAACTATGAAAAATTCTGAGCAGCAGGAGCTACATTTGCATCTTTGTTACATATAGACACTTCTCTTATTAACATGACATGTCCCGGATTGAACTCCCAATACAGTTTAAGTATTCTCAGCTCTAATGGAGAGAATATATTAATTAATCTTTTTTTTTTCCTCAGTTTATAGTTCTCTTTCCTTCTTTAGGATTTTGGTCAAGCAATTTGAAGATTTACATCTATTTACATCTATTCTTTTACTCTTCCTATCTCCATATACAATATTTTATTCAAAATGAGGAAACATGTCCAACTTCCATACTACAGAACCACCAAAAATAGATTCTTCAGAGTGTTTGCAGTCATACAAAGACTTTTACAGTGCTCAAGTCACCACAGTTTAGCTGGCCATTTAAGGTAATTTCTTCACTTATATTCTTCAGAAATTTTCAAAAGTTTGCTAGAATTTATTTCAACATTGAAACTAAGATATGGAAAATGCATTACAGCCTTCTCCCTCCCACCCCTAAAAAGATCTAGTGATCTGTGATATGAGTTTGATCATTGGGTAATGAGCACTTTGGATCATTAGATAATGTAAACTGAATCTGGAGTGGATGTATGTTGAATTAATAAGGTGGAAGATGTAGTTAGTTGTTTACATAGCCTTTGCCACAAAATTTTTACTTATGGCCCTGGTTGCTTGTGTTCATTCTCTTCTAGCATGGTGGTGGGGATTTACACTGTACTGTCTGTGATGCTGAGTATGTCACCATCAGTATGGTCACCCTTCTGACTTGTCAATTTGTCATGGTTTTCACTGGCTGATCTGGGAACAGGCTTTATTTTTAACATCAGTCATTTTTCTGTCAGTAAAAGCTGAAATAAAATTACAAATCCCTATACTAAGATGAGCAGCAGATGACTGTGCCACAAATAGTGGAGTTTGAGGAAAATGTCAGGTTAAAGAAACTTTTTTTCTCTGGACATCAGTGTTTAAGTTCCTTGGTAGATAAACTAGGCAACAGGATATTTGAGCTAGGAAAAGAAATGCCAGGATTATTTGAAAGCATTCATTCACAGACTTGTTGTGCTGTTTCTAGCATCTCACTATGATTTAGATGGCAATTTCTGTCATTCAAAAGTCCTTGTCATCCTGCTAATTGTAGACGGTGTACCCACAGAAGAGTGCAACAAGGTTTTATGGACATGGCTTTTCTTATCCATATTGGAACAACCAGTTTGATATATTATGATGTATACTTATGTCCTCTTTTCTGGCCACTCCTCTTTCCTGTGCAAAGACAGGAAAATGCAATTCCCCATTGCATTTTGACTGAATCATTGTGTTACAGTGAATGCTTTACCACCATGTCTGTACATTGCAATGTCAGTAGGTCCAAGCCCCAAGTAGAGAGCTTCTCCTGGTGCAAACAGGAGAAGAAGAAGCCAGAATGTCTCTGATGAGAGATTCAGATCTCTCACCATCACCACCATAGTTATGCTTGCTAATTGACAACTTTTTCAAGTTTACCTGATTCAAAATCATTTTCTGGAAAAATATTTACAAATTACCCAAAAGACTTCATTTAATTTATTTGAAATTCTATCCCACAGCGAATTAGAGAGGTACAAAGACTTGGCATACTGGGGCAGAGAATCAGAAGCACCATTTGGAGGTTAGGGAAGGAGAAGGGTACACCTTCTTCCACTTTGTTCCCTAAAGAAAGTAGCTATGGATTTCTGTGCCAAGTGCTTCCAGAAAATTGCAAACAAAATAAATTCTTCCCAAAAAATTTAACTTTCCATCTAAATAGTGATGTTTGAGTATAAGAAACATAATGATCTCATTTGCAGAGAGAAGCAGCATGTAATTTAAATTACTCATCTCAATGACAGAAGTTTAGTCTGAATATCAGATTAATGCTACTACTGTACAGTCAATCCTGTAGAGTATTGGGAATTATTCCCTTAATTAATATTAATAATTAAATATTAGTGGAAGTTATTTTTACTTACAAGACGTAGAAGCTGTGCTAAGGATCATGAGGGACAGGGGCATGAGGCAGCCAGCACGGCTTCACCGAGGGCAAGTCCTGCCTGACCAACCCAATGGCTTTGAATGATGGAGTGGCTCCATTAGTGGACAAGGGAAGTGCTACAGACTGAGTCTCTCTGCTCTGCTCTGGTGAGACCTCACCTGCAGAGCTGCATCCAGCTCTGGGGTCCTCGGCACAGGCAGGACATGGACCTCATCGAGTGAGTGCAGAGGAGGGACGCAGAGCTGATCAGAGGCTTAGACAACCACTCCCATGAGGAAAGGCTGACAGAATTTGGCTTGTTCAGCCTGGAAAATATAAGTCTTCAGGTTGTCCCAGCTGTTTTTAAAATTCCATTTTGAAAAGATGAGAAATATAAGAAGAAATCTTGAATCTGATTGTAATAAGACTAACAGCAACCTCTAGTTTTTCCCTTCTTTTCATCTTTTTTGTTTATGATTAAGGTAGTTTAAGTTTCATGTATGACATCTGTTTTCTTTTCTTTACACTTGAAATAACAAGATTAAATCTCCATGGACTTGATGTTTAGATAGCCTTTTACAATTTTAAATTCTATGTAACATATATGTTATTTGTTTTAGGCATACTATTTTAGTAAAGATTATACAACAGCTATGCTGAATGGGGACAAAGATCCTAGGAAGGTGGCAAAGCTGTTAGAGATAATTCTAAATGTCAAACAGTAGGATTTAACTAGATGACAAATAAGACATGAAACAGAGCACAGTCTTTGCAGAGATCTTGACATTACTTTGTAATGGAACAGGATTGCAGACATGAATTGAGTTCAAAGTCTTCTAGTGGATGGAGGTGGGGGAGACTCCATAGTCAATATCTGTGTGGTTTCTGATTTAACCCTTGAATGGCAAAAACCTGCCTAAATAAAATAAAATCATTTTTAAACCCCAAAACACCAATAACTAAAATTTAAAAAACCAAACCAAACCGAACAAAAACAAAAACAAACAAAAACCCAAAACCAACCAACCAAAAAAAAAAAAAAACCTCAAAACCAAACAGAAATACATATGGAAATGGACATTTGGCTTCTTTTTTATAATGGTTTATCCAGCTCCATTGCCTAAAATATTTATACCGCTATCTTTCCACAATGTGATGCTCTTCATAAGCTGAAAATAAACATGCAAACATCCAAACTCACAGCTTGAAACAATAATTTTTAGAAGAGGAGATTGCATGACATTTGGATCAGAACAACCAAGAAAAAAATCAAATATTAGGAACAATACACCCACTACCTAGTGCAATTGAGTGTGAAGTTCAATTTTATTTATTGTATGGTCTCTGTATTGAATTTGTAACCCCCAGTACTTTAATTACTGTGAAACCAGCTGCACTGAGCTCAAAATGAGATAATTATTAAAGAACCAGAATGACTTCCACTATGTTTTTCACCCAGAGAAAACACAACTATAAAATTTCATGTCTCAGGAGCTTTTTGTGTTGATATTTTACTGACTTTTCATGGATGAAAAAGAGTTATCATTTTTCATCTCCTATTTCTAGATTGACAAAGATTTAAGTACAACTCCCAGTGGCTCAAGGGCAAGTATTACTTATTATGAAAAACAAATAATCTAATTCTGCTACTGGACTCTGAATGTAGAAGCATGGCACTATAGAGAAGCTACTTGAGTTATAAATAATGACATTATCATTCTACTGACAGGAAATGGTAAGAAGAAAAAAAATAAAGCATTTCAACTTCTTTGGGAGAAAAGTGATTTCTAATTTGTTTTCTTCTTGACTCAGAACTTTAAAAAGTGGAAAAAAGCTGGAGTTGAACCAATTTTGATTTGCTTATTCTTGCAAGCATCCTAAATGAGATTAATTTTCAGTTGGAATATGGCTGAGAAAGGAAAGGCACTCAGCTTAACTGGATTTTGCACATTGTGACATTACGGAGGATCACAGAGTGGTTGAGGCTGGAAGGGACCTGTGGAGATCCAACACCCCTGCTCAAAACAGGGGTAGCTGGAACAAACTTTTCAAGGCTGTGTCCAGAAAGGCTTTGGATATCTCTAAGGTGGAGATACTACTAAATCCTTTAATAAGTGCACACTTATATAACAGATGCCCCCTTGCAGCATACAAACAGAAGGTATTTACATGTATCTCAGCTGATTCAAGAGCCTGTTAGGCAGACATTATTAATTGTCTTTCACCTATATCCTTTTATGCACAGTAAGCCACATCACAGGGACTGCTGTTATTAAATACCTGGTTTCCAGCTGAGCAGACAGCTGCTGCTTTTTGGCATCTCTAATAGCTTTGTAACCTTCACTTATAAAAGTAATGTTTTTATGAACATAGTATAAAACTTTTTTAATTTTTAATTAAGAGACACATGCACATTCCAGACAAATTTCTGAATCCAATACAAGAAGATTGTGAGATTATGGCAAAAAACACACATACCTTTGTAGTGTTTTATATTAATGACAATAAGCTTCCAAAATGAATATTTACTCCAAAGAAATCCTACTACATTGCAAGCATACTGACAGCTCATGCAGTCCTGCAGTACTCGCCACAGAGTGCTGTATGCAAAGTATTATTGCTAAACTCTCTGTAGGCAATTAGCTAAAGTTCCATTCGGCAGCTTCAAGATTGAATTTACCAAATGAGAAAATTAAGTGTTGGAGGGATCTCCCAGTGAGAGGGTTCTCTTGTGAGACTTTTGCTAAAGTCTTGCAGAGCAACCTCCCCCTGCAGATGCACTCAGATGATCCATGCCAGAGATAATGAATCCACTTCAGAGAAAATTTTCGACTTTTGAAAAAGCAAAGACAATAGAGGGTGTTAAATACTTTCATATAGTCTCCACAGTGAGTATGTGGGTAAACCACAGGAAACCCAAGATCTTTAACTGTTCCCCCTTATCTCAGCCACGTCTTTCTTGCTTGGAGTCAGAAGAATTGAAACTTATGCATAGCTCTGGACTGTGAGGCTGGAAGGGCAAAATGGAAATGTCGCATCCATTCAAATGAAGTACATATCACCCACACAAGGTGCTGCTCTTCTGAGTCATATGGAGAAGAAAACAAGGTTATGATCTTTATTCCCATCTGCTTCTTACTCCTATTTTGTGTAGGCTGGTGCACTGTTTTCAGCAACCTTCCACTCCAAGAACTGAAAGGGTGATGACTTCGTCCATCTTCTTCCCTGAGTACTTTCAGGTTAAAACCTGAACTCATACTTTTAAATTTAGGCCAGAATAGAGAAAGGAAAACATAAAGCCAGAAAAACAAGATTTCTTCCATAAAAAGTGGCTGTAGAAGTTCACCATGTTTACTTTATGCAGGAAAAGGTTTTTTAAAGGAACTCTTAATCTTCTTGCTAAATTTTAGACCTGAATACCTTGTGGTAGTAATAAATATTTTTTCTTGACATTGACTATAATAATTTGAATTGAGAAAATAAAGTTTGGAAAAATCTGCAACTTCAAATTGGAGTCTCTTTATGCCATTAAAAAGAAAAGCTGGGCTTCATATCTTTAAAACTCTTTATTACTCATGGTATTATCTAAACCTCTATGCAAAAGAAGAAATTCTTTTGAGACAAGTGACAGACATTACTGCATGGGTAGGAGGTGGTGTCAAAGGTCCAGTCATCACAGTTATGTCCTTCTGAGTTGCCATTTTAATTTGGCAAAACTAAAAAAGAGGGAGGGGATGGGGGAGATGTTAAAGCTCTTTAATATTAAGACAGTGAGTGTTGTAGTCTTCACCTCAGTGGAAGAAATTTCTAAGAAGGATTTTAATAATCATCACCATCATGATCACCATTATCACCTTGTATACTTAATATTTATTAAATAGCATTATGTTTCTGATGTGAGATTTTATTGAATACTTACTAGCATTTACATTTGCTATCCTAAACAGTCTTTAATGATAATATAAGTGGTGTTATTAATTTTATTGGATATTGTAATAATTGTAAGGTGGTAATTTTATTTACCTTAACAATACATATAATCACGAATGAAAAGAAAATTCCTTACATCTGAGAAAGCAAAAAGTGTCTAAACTCTGTAATATCTTCTGAGCTGAAAGTTCCCCTTAGCAAAAACTTTTAAACTTGACCTAGCTGGTTTGGATTGTGCCAAAGAAAACCAAACAACCCCACGGTGAGTTAGACCAGAGCATTTCAGATATTTCCAAGATAGAATGTTTTAGGATAAATGAGCTTCACAGAATGTATAATGATGCCCTACTACTATTAATCTTTGTGACCACTTACTAAATTCCTCCCCCTTCACCAAACTGTGTCAGGCAGCCTTATTTATTTTAATGTAGGTGTCTGGTAGTGAAATACATGCATAAAAAGCCCAAAGCACTAAAATCTGGAGAAAATGAGTTAAGAAAAAAATTATTTTATATGGTGGGAAATCTTCAAATTATACAGCTATATTGCTGACATTTAATCCACAGGTAACAGACCTACATAGAAATGTCCAGTTTATCCATCTCCCAAACTGGAAAAACAAATCTCCTTCACCTCCATTTCTATAATTTTGCTGAAGAGGTTAGAGTTTGTCACACCTGAAGTTTTAAATATCCTTGTCAAATGCCAGAGAGAAACCAATGATGTTTGGGAAATCTAGTTATTCATGTACTGTCATTATATGGAAAGATTTTGCTCTGATCATGAGGTTTCAGTTAAAACCTTTTATACTTTTATACTAAAAACATTTTTACTTATAGCCCAAAGTTCCATCTTACGTGTTATGAAATACTTGGGAAATAAACCAAAAATTCAAATCCTATTACAAGGAACACACTAGGAGTGAAAATTCTGCTATTGTTTGACTATAGAATCAGGCTCTCAGAGGTCAACTGGGTTTACACCTGCAGCTAAAAAAATTATGAAACACAAATACCGTGGTACAAAGTAGTAAGGATTTGAAGAATAAGTAGTGGAAAAAATGAACAATAACATAAAAGTTTAAAAATGAGTGACAGGACAATTCACAGATCTATTCCTCTCCTCTCTAGTTCACAAAAAATAAATATGGTTCAAATATTAATTTCAAAATCAATTTTTTCTGGAAAAATATTTACAAATTACCCAAATGGCTTTTGTATGGGGAAACACTTATAATTTCCAGTAATTAACCTTGGTGCTGTGACTCTGGTGTTTTGTGTACCAGTTTTAATTAAAAATCCATTTTCCATGTATAGAAGCCCTGAAAACAATGATTTGCCATGGAAATATTGACACAATGCAAAACACAAATAGGACCAGTTCTGCCTCTAGACATAAGTGATTCATACAGCATTGAATCACTGCTCCACACAGGCAACTGATTTCCTGGCTCTATCACTCCTCTCTTTATATCCTAATACATTGTGCTAGAATATTGGCCATAATATTAATTTACACAACTGATTTATTAATAAAGATGAGCTTTGTGTAGCTCTGTCTACAGAGCTACACAAATTGTTCTTCTGTGTCATGGAATTAGATAGCAATGCCATGCTTCATCTAATGCCTCCCATTCTGTACCTTTGAAGATTAGGTCAGTATGCCATATGGTTAACCTCAAGTTCCCTCAAGGAAAACACTACTTTATAGTCAACATATCTAAGAAGCTGTAATTACTTGGCCTTAATTCTTTGGGATTATTTCAGCTGTACTCTCTTGTGTTTATTTCTTATTTCTTATGATTTATTGAGAGCTAGTTGTTTGCTTGATGCTGTGCAGGCATAAAGATATTGAATAATGCATTTTTTTCATTTCTAATGTTATTTTCTTTCCTTTTTTCCCCTTTTTTGTGCAATAGATTATTGCCATTTTGAGGTTTCACATAACACTTCTGACTCAAATCTGAACTGGGAATTTATATACAATTTTCCAGGATGAATGCCGCATATACAAGCAGATATACAAAAGACATTTATTTCAAGTAGAGAAATAGTTTGTACTCTCATGAGCTAAAAATCATATAATCAAAATAGAAAGCATTTAACTTCCTAATCTCATATTGTCTTCTTGTTGCAAAGAAAGACAGCTTGTAAAAAAACACCACTTCCTATTTAGAGGCTTTCGAAAATTTTGATTCACATTTGAAGACTATGATCCTTTCCTAGCCTGTTATCCAAATCCTTCCTGATTTTAAGCCAAAAATGCAACAGAATTAAATGAAGGTGAGATCTGGCCAGATAATTTTTGGTGTAAAATGAATCTTGTAAAAACATTTTGAACTAGCACAATGCTAAACAGTGCTTTATGTAATCAGACTGAATATCTATTTGTTTGCTGATATATTGCTGTCTTTGGTTCAGGGCTTTCTAGGTACAACGACAAGAAGTTAGTATTTCTTCAAGCTCATGGCTGGGCATCTTTCTGAAAAAGGAAAACCACAAACATGTGATGGAAAGAGAGCCATGCCTCACTGAGTAATGTGAAGCATGGCAGTCGTAGCTGTTCAGTTCTTCCTGCTCAGCATTACAACAGTAGGAAAAACCTGATGAGGAGAGAAGTTGCCACGTGGTGAATTATCTGCTCTGTGAAATCCTGAAATAAATTAATTATACTTTTCCTAGCAGTTAGACTATTCCTTAAGAAAAGAAAAAAAAAAAAAAAGCATCAGACACAGCCAAATGCGTCAGGCAGATGTGGCTGGAGAAGCTACCTGAGGTGCCAGCTGGATTTATACTAGCATTCTTGGACAGACTGAAGACACGAATGGCTTCTTTGAATTTAATCTATGTTATTTCCTGCCTGCTGGCATTACTTACAGGACATTTGCTGTCCGCTCTGTTATGCCCTTCAAATGTTGTTTTGAGTTTTTTCTTCAATTTTCCTTTAATGCATATTTTTCATAAAATGATACAAAAATATTAAATTGTTGCCTTAATCATTTGGCCCAAATCACTTTTTCTTAACTGAAGACAGACAGCAATTCATGATAAAGAGCAAAGGCAAATATTTAACACATTTTGAAATAGATTTTTGGCAATAAAATAAATTTGTCAAATAGTTTGACTTTTTTTCTGAAACAAAGCTGCTTTCTAGAACTACTAGAAAGTTTCTCTGATACCATTGCCCTTATTTGCAGCTCACATTGTAATTATGTAATGTGAGCCCTGCTAGTGAAAAATGACATCGTTTATCCAGAATTTTTATTTGGAAAAGCTGAACCAGCAAACTTGACTAAAATTTGTAGAGTTGACCCTAATCTTACAGGCCAAATATTGTGCTCCACCATCTAGTAGTGTAGCAACTCGGTGTCGTGAGGCCAAAATGTGCTGGAAATACTAAGGGCACAGAATTTAAAGGTTTTTATATGGACTATGTCCATCAGCTTATGAAGATACAAGGATTAGTGCATTAATATGCAAATATGCATATAAATATCTACATGAACATGCATGTTCAAATGCATCCTGGATGTGTGTCTCTGTTTCTGTAGCTTTCAGACACTGAGTGCTTCTTAATAGATGTGTTAAGCACATATTTGGATGGTGACAAGTCTTGAACCCTGTGTGCTGTTTCACCACTTCAGTAGCTTTGTGACAAATAAAATTCTAGAGGTGTTTTTATTGTGTTTCTTTGGGGGTTGGGGCTTTTTTTCTTAGTATGTATTTTATAGAATGGTTAAAACCCCAGTGCTTTACAGTTCTGTGCAGCTATGTCCATATTCCTGCATGAATATGCCCACAACCTGTCATGTCCCTGTCAGTTTTTATCTTGACCAAAAATCAGCAAGAAGTATCACGCACTGTGGCTTTGTGAAAATGCAGCTGTGCCAACTGAGCAGCAGCTTTCTATGAGCTTACTTGCCTGGCTAGTTGCGATTTCTTGGCTGCTGGGTGAGCCTAAACAGAACAACTCAACTCTGATGGATCAAACAAACAGCTCTGGAGCCTGAATGAGGCCCCAGGGCAATATTTTGTACAGACTGATTGAAAGAGCTTAATATCTTTGAAAACTCCATGTCTGTCAAGTTTTGTTGAAATTGTCCAAGGCACTCCAGGGCACCAGTGAGAGAAACACAGACACATAGACAGCATGACTGCCTAAGCCTTGTTTCCTCTGGAAACCAGTCTAAAAATGTGCCTAGAGATTTTTAATGTCACAAACTGTTAAGCAGTTCTCAAGAGGAGGAAAAGAAATACCTAGACTACATATTATTTGGATGAAAATTTCAAATGAGTGTGCAAAATGAGAAGAGTAAAAATCCATTCAATGTTGTATAAACTGATGATTTTGGAGTGAAAAGGAGTGCCTTTGCTTCCCACAATTTATACTTAAATGAAATCAGCACCAATAACTATAACAATAGTAAATGCTTTTTCTTTATATATGTTCACAAACAAGTACATGGCAATAGCACATCTCTTGTTGAAGCAAGGTTAATTTTATTAGACCTGCGCAGAATGTTGTCCCATATAAATTCTCTCTTGCACATTGTGCCTTTGTTCTCTTCCAGAAATATTTACAGATGCCTTCCATTTCTACAAAAATATCTTTACAGCACTCACTGCTTATCTGGTCTGATATTTTGTGAGTTTTGCTCATGACTTTCAGAACAGATCCTATGTTCCTAAACAAAGAGAAGGCTTGTGCATCTTGAATATGGAATACAAATTAACAAGCCTGGATGAAAGAATATTCTTTTTCTTTTCATGAGATTGACTATCCAAACATACAGTCAAGAATCTGTAATGCAAATATGGACCTGTCCTGGGTACAGGACAGGGGAGTGAAGCTTTTAGTGCTGTCTATTCAGTACCACACGTCACTGCTGGGGAAGCAAGCTTTCCATGGGAAAAAAAAAAAAAAAACAGGCCTGGAAATGGAAAGTTGGGCATTTTTGCTTGGCTCTCTGCAGAAAAAGGCACTGGGTCACCCTGGCAGGCCTAGGCCCTCTCTGCCACTGGCAGCTCCTTTTACTTTTCCTCTGAACCACAGCCTTTGTGGATTTGTGCTGAAAGACAGCAACTGCGAGCCCTGATGGCCAAGAAGGCCAATGGCACCCTGGCCTGTGTCAGGAACATCCTGGCCTGTATCAGTGTGGCCAGCAGGAGCAGGGAGGTCATTCTGCCCCTGGCACTGCTGAGGGCACACCTCGAGTGCTGTGTCCAGTTCTGGCCCTTCAGTTTGGGAAGGACGTTGAGATGCTTGAACAGGTCCGGAGGAGGGTAAAGAGCCTGATGAGGGGCTGGGAACACAGAGCCTGTGAGGAATGGCTGAGGGAGCTGGGGGTGTTTAGCCTGGAAAAAAAGAGACTCAGGGGTGACCTTGTCACTCTCTACAACTCTCTGAAATGTGGTTGTAGTCAGGTAGGTTGTAGTCAAGTTGGTCTGTTTCTCCAGACAGCAACTGACAGAACGAGAGGACACAGTCTCAAGCTGCACCAAGGGAAATGCTGGTTGGATATTAGGAAGAAGTTTTTTACAGAAAGGGTGATAAAGTTCTGGAATGGTGTTCCTGGGGAGGTGGTGAAGTCCCCATCCCTGGATGTGTTTAAGAAAAGACTGGATGTGGCACTCAGTGCCATGGTTTAGTGGAGGTGTTAGGGCATGGGTTGGACTCGATGATCTTTAAATGGGTTGGACTAGATGATCTTTTTCCAACCTTGTGATTCTGAGATTCCATGAGATGCCACTTAAGAAAAAGAAAAGAGGGAGAGTGGTGGTGGCATAGCTGTGTGGAGCCCAAGCCCCAGCAGAGCCGGGTAGAGTGGTGCCAGTGCAGGAAGCAGCTGTGCAGAGTCAAACCAAAGGAGTGGATTCATCTGAGGACAGCACCTGGGGCAAATGGAATGACCTATCTTCCAGAAGGGTTTGTTTGATGCAGCTTCTCGCTGCTTTCTTGGACTGAAGGGGTGTGAAGGGGGATGGATGTAGGTGTTAAGCCACAAAAACTCTCATGTATTCAGTGATGAATACCTTTTGGTGGATAAAACACCCTTTCTCTTTTTTACACTCGTTATTACAATTGTTGTGATCATTGTGATTTTCAGTAAACTGTTTATAATTATCTCTCCTAGTGCTCCTCGTTTATTGAAAGGGGGAGGGGGGAAAGGGAGCATCCTGAGTGGGTTTACTATTCCAGCTTTGTTTTAAATAGCACAGCACTTGCTACCAAAGTACGAATGATAATGTCAAAAGCTGGTGAGAGCAGAGAGAGGTATATATTGAAGATACTGAGTAGTATCTTCATAACTTTGAAAATGCAAATAGTGCCATTAATGTTAATGAAATTTTCTACAAATTTGAAGTTACAGACCTGCTAAAGAAATAGAATTGAGGCCTATTTTATCAGATTTACCCAGGAAAATATTCCTAACACAAACTGGTGACTGGATAACTCCTTCTAGAGTTGACATATAAGGTTTAGAAATTTATTCAAATCTACTTTACCACTGAAAAATATTTTACTCTCTTTCATTATATATCTGCATTTCAGTAGGCACAAATTATTTTTCTTTCTTAAAAGATCATCATTATGATTAAAGTCCAAACAACTCTTAATCAACTAATTGCAAACCCACAGATCCTGCCCTTTCCACAAGGGTGAGCCTTGAGTGAGTTCTGTAGCAGGACCTCACAATCTTTTGAGGATCCCAAAAGCAAAAATAAGGATCTGAGTGCTAACACAGAGAGCGTGTGAGTTTTGCCCATTGCTTGCATGCCTGAGCTGCTATTTCATTAGGATATTCCCTGGCACTGTTTGGTCTGAGACCAGCTTGTGCTTTCCCGAATGTAATTTGGGGCATAGCAAATTCCAGAAACTACTCCAATTGGGAAGACTCTAGTGTGACTGTCCTATTTCAGGGGATCTATCTGCAGACAGGAAAAGCTGAGGTGTGTGTACTCAACCCAGACTTTGCTACCTGGCTTTGGAGCCAGGATGTGGGCCCTGGTCTCTCTTATTTAGCAATCCAGACTGGGCCTCGGTGTCTACACCTGGGTAGTTAACAGTGATGTAGCAGTATTTCTTCAGAGAGAGAAAATTTCAAATATTGCAGGATTTACAGGAGCAGATAAGACTGTGCAGAACAACCCAGTAATTAAAACGGGCCCCCAAATTTTTTCACCCTTGTCCACAGACCCCATGGACAGATCACAACAGTGTGCTGCAGGCACTGAATCTGTAAATGCAGGCTACAGAGTAAAATCTGGACACCTTATTTTGGAGCTGGTGGCTATACCTTTGTTTCACAACTCTGCTTGGTAAAAGAGACAAGAGTTCACTCAAATTTGCAGAGAAAACTGTATTACCATTACCTATATGACTAGGAGAGGTGGTAGAAATGGACATTTTGATGCATCCCAAGTTGCTTGTAAGGAAATTAATGAAATTTTTTCTTTACTTTAATATGTTACAGTTTTGACATTTGATGAGAAGACTCACTTTCATAAATGATTTCATTTTACTTCAAAATGCATTTACTTAGATATAAGTTCTGTGATATGATTTCTCATGCGCATTCATAAGGATACATAAGCAAAGAAGTGAAAGTATTAAATTATTTAGTTAGTTGGTCTGTTAGGATATAGAATCACACATTTCTCTGAGACCCCACTGTGCCTTTTTTGGGTACACTTGAGCTACATTCAAGCTTTCTCCTGTGTATTTTTTATCTACTGCTTT
Source organism: Chloebia gouldiae (assembly GCA_003676055.1). NCBI lineage: Eukaryota > Metazoa > Chordata > Aves > Passeriformes > Passeridae > Chloebia > Chloebia gouldiae. Next base: position 3,281,385 of record QUSF01000046.1, on the reverse strand, counting down.
ATGTTAGATATCTACAGTCCTATTCCCATGCGACTTTAACATACACATTTCCTCTGGATTACTAGGACACTACATACATAATGTACCATTTCAATAATTCTTTTAGATTGATTCTATACACAAAAAAAGCATTTTTCTCTTTTTTACCACAAGTGTGCCTATTTTTATACAGCTGATATCTCAGTTATTTGAAAATACACAGAAGCAGAAATAAGCAATTCTAAAGAATTCAGAAAACATTGGCCAACAATGCTTCCCTACCATGTCCAAATTAACTTAATTTGTACTTGCATGTTTTGAAAAGTGTGAATAATAGCTATTTTTTCAGACAAGTTACATATAAACTTTTTACTGTGATTTTTATGTTTCATAAAGACTGCTGAATTTTATTTTTTTGTATGTGACAACATAAATAGACCACAATAATTGTGTAAATTTGTACGTTTAAAAATGTTTGAAGTATATGATCCACAGGATCACAAAAACAACTGGGTTGTAAAAGACCTTTGAGATCATCCAGTCCATCCTATGACCTAACACCACTGTGTCAACCAGACTGTGGCACTAAGTGCTGCATCCAGTCTTTTCTTAAACACCTCCAGGGACAGTGATTCCACCTCCCTGAGCAGCCAATTCCAATGTCCAGTCACTCTTCCTATGAAGAACTTCTTCTTAAAGCCCAGCCTAAACTTGCCCTGGCACAGAAGCCTAGTGGGAAGGCCATGTCCTCTTGTCCTGTCACTGGTTACCTGGAAGAAGAGATGGACCTCACCCAGCTACACCCTCTTCTCAGGCAGTTGGGGAGAGTGATAAAGGTCACCCCTGAGCCTCCTCTTCTCCAGGTTAAATACCCCAGACTCCCTCAGCCACTCCTCAGCCACGGGGTTCTAAACCCCTCACCAGCCTTGTTGTCCTTCTCTGGACATGCTTCAGCAGTTCAACATCCTTACTGAATTGGGAGCCCAGAACTGGACACAGAACTTTAGATGCAGCCTCACCAGTGCCAAGCACAGGGGGACAATCCCTGCCTGGTCCTGCTGGCCATACTGTTGCTGTCACAGGCCAGGATGCCATTGGCCTTCTTGGCCACCTGGGCACAGCTGGCTCATATTCAGCTGCTGTTAGTCAGTACCCTCAAGTCCCTTTCTGCCTGGCTGCTGTCCAGCACCAGTGCCCAAATCCCAATGTTTGTAGGCCCTGTTTATTTATTATTTCAGTTTGAGTAATTGAAACTAAAAAGAAATATGTAAAATTCTTGGGTACTCAGTAATTACACCTTCAGAGAATACGCTTGTAAGACCATTCCTTTGAAGTAGCACTCTGTCTGTTTAGCAAATCAGTTATTGCCACACCAAATACTTCCTAGGTACTTCTCATTCCGACATCTCTTGTATGTAAAATAAGTACAAGCAGCCCTGTATTCCAATGGTTTTGTAACTTGAGAAAATAAATAGTGTTTTATAGCTGGTCATGGGTATCTGCAACTTCTTGTTTGTTTTCTTCTCTTCTTGCTGTGGCTGGCATCTCTTTCTCATCCCCATCTATTTATCTAGTGATATGGTGCAGTTGCAGCAGAAAGTGCATTAATAAATTGAACTGGGCCCATGTACCTCTGGCCCAAGTGCCTGGGGTTGTTTCTGTACTGAGCTCCTGCTGTAGGGAATGTACAACAGGAACACTGAAGTTACTTGAAGGCAGGGCATACTTGCTTGAACTCCCCAACCTACCTTAGTATTGCCAGGGTTAACTGCTGCCTTACCTACCTGGAAAGATGCATAAAGTTTTATGTTTCTGTGCTTTCAAAGTGTATTTTTCTGGTTTGAATATAATTTCAAAGCAAATTAAGCACTTTTGTTCTAATATGTACAATATCTACAATATATGTAGATGTACAAGATGAATATTACAATATCTATTTTAGTCAAATACAGAAACACTAATGAATATTTTTAAATATATTTTTAAGTCAAACTGTTTAACATTATTTTCTTCTTCATTTAAATATCAAAATCTAAAAGGCTGTTTGGTGTTTTTTGTTCTGCTTCATTTTTTGTGGTTTGGTTTTGATGGCATCTCTAGCATGCAAAGCAATACAAAAAGCAAATTTGTCCTGCTGCTTTGGTTGTTTGTGGTGTCTTCTGTAATGAAAGAAGATAATTGCTCTGAACTCATTTTGGCAGATAAAAAAGTTGTTTACAATGTTTTTTCCTCTAGCTTTAATTGTGCTGAGAAGACATGGCTATTAGAAACATATTTTTATTTCCATTCGTTTGTTATGACTACCAGTTCAGGGTTTGCCCAGTTATTTACAAAGTAATGTTTCCTTGACAAAGAACTATTTCTGAAGACAGTAAATTACACCTCATTTTTGTATGTGTTAATGACACTGCAGTTTACAGTACCTTTCACAACAAAAAGGGAATTTTTCTCAAATAAGTTGTGAGACACTATCAGTAGGAGCCATGTAACAAGCACCTGCATTTACATTTAAGATTTTTAATTCAAAGAAATTATTTGATAGTAATAGTTCATAGTAGCAGTAGTAGTAATAGTAGTAGCAGAAAAATATAATTAACAGTAATTTCCTGAGGCTGTTTTCTAAGAGCAATACTGAGTACTTACTGATACTCTTTGCCATATTTCAGTGATTCTGGAAATTACACAAGTCACAATGAATCTAGTTAAATGATCTAAGAACTATTAGTTATAAATCAGCAGTATTATATAATGTACTTTACTGAGTCAGAAATGGAAGACACAGATTTCCTTTGAAATCCACAGTTGTTAAGGCTACAGTGCCTTTGATAGTGAGATCCCCTTTTTTTTTTTAACATCAACCTATTAAATTCAAGGAGGGCAGAATACAACTGATGAAGTATTTTCAGACCTATTAAAAGACTGATTAAAAATTACAGTTTGCTTGGGTAAATAACTTGAAATTGATTAGATGCATCATGAAAGAAACAGTGAGACTAGCTTACTGGTTTTTTGGTTTTTTTTATCTCTCCAGTTCATGTGAGACTATCCACAAGCAAATAGAACAATAAGATAGGAATTTTTTTTTCAGCACTACATTTCTGTATCACAAAATTTTTAAATGTGCACATACACTATTATGTCACTAAGAACATTGTTATGGGCACAGTCAAGCACATACAGAACTTGGACTTCCAAGAGCACGTAGACATCTGACAATATAATGAAAGACTTCTTGACTGTAAAGCCAATATATAATACAGACACAGTGTGAGATTCCTCATTTCAAAATAGTGTTCAGTAAAAGAAGGGTAAGTTGCTAAGTCCCTTCTCCTTCATAAAGAAAAGTAATCTCAGAACCTTTGCAGTTTGTCAGTCTCAAGAAGAAATAAAACTGAATAGCTGCTAAGAAAAAAGTCAGAAAAAGGAGGACAGAACTTGAGTGCATTTTAGTCTGGTTCATTGCTAATCTTTCACTCATGAGTACAAAACCACATGAGTGCGAAGTTTACCAGAATACAGACTTAAGACAGGGACATAAAAGAGCTGGAATACTAAGGAATGCTATTAGCACAAAATTGATAAACATGACTGATCTTCTACACTAAAACTCTTATGTAAACTTGATTAATCATTGTCATGAATGTTATTATATACATACTTTTAGAACAGTAAATTAATTTATCCAAAAAAATATAACATTTGTGTATTCTTTGAAGAACAATTTTACTCCAAATACATGTTCTTCAATTGGTTTTAGAGCCATCTGTTACAAAACAATTTAACACAATGTTAAAAAAATGTATGCTCAGAATTCCAGATGAAATGGTGTTCAACAAAGAAACTGTTTGTTCCCTCCATTGCTTTATTGAAGGAATAATGAGTGATGCATATAAAAATCTGAAAAATGTGGATAATGGAAATGTAAGATATGTTTATTGTTAATAAGGATCTGTAAATGTTAATCCAAGTTATGTATTGCTATGTGTTTTATATCATTATAGTCACATACTTGGAATAAATGTGGACCTGGAACAAAAATTATTCTTGTCCTCATGCAAACTTTGTGTCTCAAATAGAAAAATAATTTCTTTAAAAGTAAGAATAACAATAAGCTAGTTTTCTCACTTTGTTAAATTGTTAGAGCTGGAAGACAGATAAACTTGAATTATTTATTTTTTTTAAAATATGAAATAAATTTAACAAATCTGTTTTTTACTTTCTACTCTTTGAAGTTAAAGAACATTAATATTTTAGGTCCATTTTCATTCTACTATACAGGATAACATATCTATTATTTTATTGTCTAAATTTCCAGTAACAGGGATAATTGGAAAGAGGTATGTCTTGGAAAACCAGCTGCTTTTGATATATAAACTTTATTTCAAGAAACCTTTTTATTGGCTATAAGCCTTTCTTGATGGTTTATGTCATTGTATCCAAATGTTTATTAAAAAACTAAGTCATTAGGTCACCAAGTTAATTTACTCTCTAGAAGTTAAACTGGGGGCAAAGACAGAGATTTTAGGAGATGATGAGGAGTGTCTCAGTCAAGTGTTACACTGAAATGTATGTGCTTAATTCCTTGAGGACATATTCCTCATAACAATTTAAATGTAAAGGTCATCTTTAAAACTCTTGCCAGGGCTTACAATTGAACCCAACAGCATCAAACAACTCGAAATGGGAGAGATGGAAAATACTGAAAATTGTTATAGCATGTAAGAGGTTGGCCCCTAAGTGGAATGAATGAAGTTCAAGAAGAGAGAGAAGATGGTTGATGTTTACACAGGACAGGAGAAAATCCTCTTTTTCCCCCTGTGTTGCCATAGTTCTGTGAAAATTCTATCAACTAGTCTATACCAGAATTCATCTCAAAACAGTTCACACAGATTTGAACATACTCCATATGAGGTTTTCAAATAAGTGTTAATTTTTATTTCATGCAAGCAACTAATCCTCTCAGCTTCTAAATCCCTCTGGAGTAAAACAACCATTTTTTAATAACTGAATGAGAAGTTCACTCTTTTCTCCACTGAGAAAATTATTAGAGAAATTAGAGACATTACGGGTTTCATTTAAATTAGCTCCTTCAGCCTACATGCTGTCTTCCATCCAGACAAAACAAAATTATGATACACTTCACGCCCATTCTACTTGCCCTTAAGGCAAAATAAAAAGGAAAAATGTCAAATCCTGATCTTTCTAAATGTGATAAATTAAAAAAAAAAATGGAAGTTCCATCTGCTTCCTAAACAAAACCCAAAGTCTCTCTCATTTATAAGTAACCTCTAAAAATAACAGCATTTACTTTGCATATACACAGGAGCATTCATGGACTCTTATCAAAGAAATCTGGTTAATAAAACTGATTAATTTTCACCTCCTATTTTAGCTAGATAAATCCTTCACCACTTTATTATGTCTCCAGTTTCGAAAGGAGCTGACTTCATCCATAATCATTCCTTCAGACTCGATATTTTCTGAAAGAAGTAGAAACATTTTAATTTTTTGTGAATTTCAGTCAGTTACAGTTCAAATCTATAAGAAAACAAACAAGTATAAAAATTACAAAGGAAGTTGCTTTGTCATGTAATTAATTGATCCTACTGCTTCACTTTACCATTCCAATAAGTCATTAAAATAAACCCTGAACTCTAAATTGTGTTTGAGAAGAGGGACAGATTTTTAAGGGTCCACACGAAAATCAGAACAGAAAATGGATAAATGGATAAGAATCTCCATCTTTAGCACTATGTATAAAGATTTATATATATATATATATACACACACGCAATACCTCATCAGAAAACATATCTGAAATATATGTCTATGTAGAATAGTCTAGTATTAGCAAAGTAGAGAGTGTTCTGAAAGATGTCAAGCTTTTCAAATTACAATAAAGACTTTTTTGACCTCTACAAAGCCCATGGAGAGCAAACCTCCAGCTGCCATATAATGTACAAACCAAGACCACAATGATAAACTGACATTAGCAGCTGCATAGCGTGTATGAATAAACAACTATTTAATAAAACAAATCCCTTTATTGTTATAAATGACAGAACATGTATTCCATGCTGATATGACCTGGTGAAAAGAGTGTATTATTACCATTTGTTTCAGCCATATGTTCTCATTCACAGTATTGCTTACAGAACTGAAAAATATTTATCTTACGGATTAGAATGAGGGTTTCTAGAAGATTCCACAGCTTTACGCGATGCTAATGAGAGGAATTCATAACACCAAATATCAGAGCCTCTTTACTTTACTTAACCCTAGAACTAAAATATTTTTCAAGTACTATTTACCTGAAGTTTTCTGATTGCAGTAATACATTTCTCACTTTCAAAAAGGGATCAGAGAGAGAGAGTAAAAGAATGACACACAGAGAAAGAAAAAAAAATAAAAAGAAAAGGAATTTGATGTATTCTTTCTCCATCACATAGCTTTTTACTGTTTTCATTTTCCCTAGCCTCACAATTAACCAGTTTTTGGGAATACAGAGCCCTGTTCTGAAGCCTATAGGGTCATGTAAGAAGTGGCAGCTGATTTCTATCCTTTTCTAGGAACTGACCACTCACTTCACAGGGATTTTAAGGTTTATAATAAATTACAGTCACCTGAAGAGAAATAGCAAACTTGTTAGCAGCTTTGCAAGACTTTGGATAGGTGAAGAAGTTCATTGTTCTCTTCCAAAATATTTTTATTATTAGATATAAGGAGAGAAAAAAAAATTATCAAGAGGAATTCTGCTGGAAAGAAAAAAAAAGAAAAAACAAATTAGCCAACAAATGCAACAAACTTTGAACTAACAACACATAAGACTGAAAATTTTCATTCTAATGAACATTCAAGAATCATTCTAGGATGTGACGAGTAAGACAAGTCCTACAGTAATTTAACATTCAACATTTAAATTCAACCAATTGTTCCAAAGTTGACAAAACACCTTCATCCCTTCCTTCCCTCTCCCCAGAGAAAAGATACAGAAACAAAATTAAGCCTTACATTTTCCAGTTTATTACCACTTCCAAAACTTGATTGGCAAACACCAGGTGCATAGTCTGTAAATCCTAGAGACCAAAAAGCTTCTCTTATCTGATAAAAATTCATAAAGAAACTGTCCACAAATTAAAAGAGTGTAAGAAGAAAGAAAATAAAACCAGCTATGTCTATGAGAAATAATTCCTTTGAAATTTGAAGTCCAGACTCATACCAAGGCATTTCTAAATTATCAAAGGTGGCCTTGATGTTCTAGAGTGTATTGTATATTTTTCTACAGATTTACTGTCAATGTACTCTTTGAAATTCTGAAGTTCTGCACCTGCAGCTGCAATACAGAAGGAATTAGGAGATTGACAGGAAAAACTTTCTCTAAAGCATGTGATTTTAGTGCAAGTAGCCATGGAGTGAAGCACTGTGTGGAGTACAGTTATTATGCAAACTCTGAGTCTGAAGGAACTTCGTTTTCCCAGTCTATATCAAATCAATGCTTATGACAATATTAAGAGGATTCATTAAACATTATAAATTAAATAGAATAAAATTGTGGTTGTTAAAATTAGCATCTTTCTTGGTTTGTTATGTAAAATATCATTATGATGACTTGTTCACCTAGTCTTCTACTAGTTTTAAAATGCTGAACTGATAACACTGATGCAATCATTTACACCCCTTTCTGATTTGAGTCCTTCATCCTTTTATGGAATAACCATCAACTAGAATAAATACCCATGTGCAATGTGCACGTTTTTTTCAGTGCTATATTTAAAATCTAAGATTATAAAAATGTTCATGAAAACGGTCTAAATATACAAACTAAAATAAATAATAATTTGCTATCAGCTAACGCAGAGTTTTGAAAAATTGCTCCTAAATTACTATTTTTTTTATTGTACCCTAAAGAGTTTCAAACTTTGGAGTGAATTCTAGGAGGATGGGGAGGAAACATAGATGGGTAGTAATAAAATGGATTTATATTCTGATTTGAAATTTTAATTCAATCAGAGGTATTCAGTAATTAGGAATTTAGGAAACATGAACAAATGATGCAATGTAAGGTTCATATGAGCTGGTAGCTCTGTTGGGTCATCAAAATTTGTTTTTTAATCTTTTACAGATACAGAGTGTTCACTACATGTTTTAAATCATATCCTGAAGGCTATTGCCACCACATGAAGTGTCAGGAGCAGCTGTCACCTCTTTCTGCTATGTCAAACCCCCTCCTTAGAGCCCTACTCAGAAATAAGCCAGCTGAGAAAGTGCTCAGCAGTATGAAATAAAAATAAAAATTATATAAAAAAGAAGACCAGTGGAAAACCAATAAAAATCATGAACAAACTCCACTCCTATAAAACTCAGCTGTGAGACTAGCTCTGTCTGTCTTACATTGCATTAGATTTTAAGTACTTTTTAACAATAATTTTTGACTGAATTTTTTCTTCAAAGAAGTACCTACTACACAATTTTAGTAATTTAATACTTATGACTGTTTGCACATTTGCAGTGCCAGTATGTAGAAGAATGGATAGGATGAAGAGTGTCTTTTCTCTTATTACTTAAAGAATCAGTTGCCAGCTAAAGTCAAAAAGCCCTCAGCATAATGCCATATGACATATACTCTATATGCACCATATGTGTCCATCAATTACACAGAAAATACCAAATCATGCAAAAGTTGCAAAATAAATGCATGAAATTAAATATTAGATCCTTATATACATTACACATACTTTCTTGCAATGACTGTAGCAAACAGTAAAAGTCTGGTAAAAGCAAGCTTTCGGCTATTATGCCACAACTAATTTTTTCTTCAAATGTGGATATTATAAACATAAAGATGGACTAGCAGGAAGGAAAGAAGGGAGGGACACAGAGAGCAGTTTGACCAAAACCCCTAAATGTGAAGCATCACCCATTAGGAGGCTGTGACATGCTAAGAGCTTTGTCCTGAAAAAACAGCACTAACTCCACATCAATAAAACTGTCTGCATGAATACTCACAGCTGGGTGATTAAAAGGGAAGATGAGAAGAGCTGGAGAGCAGCTCAGCCTTTCTTCAGTTGTTTATGAACCTCATGAAACAGCTGGGGGCCATTGATCTGGTACTGGTGTGGGATGTCAGGCTGCTCTCCGTGCAAGGAGCACTGCACCCCAAACAGCTGGCTTTGCTATGAAGCTCATGTGCTTCACTGACCCCTCTCACAGAGCTCAATATTTGGGGGATGGAAGATATGATCACAATCCTTGTACAAGGTAGTTAATGAATGAATGTGTAGTTGTTAAACCACAGCGGGTTTTTCACATATTCTGAGAGTGGTATTCTGAGAGTCTTTCACAATGTGACAGGCATCACAGCATCACTGCTTTTCTCCAGGTTTTTCCAGAAAAGAAAAACATCATTTTTGAAGAATCTTAGCAAGGACAGCACTAACTAGAATGAAAGTAAAAGCTTCACCTAAGAATCCTTGCAAGCACTAAATGTGTTTAAACAATATTAATTCAAGATTGTTTTCTTTACTAAATAGAAAATTTGGTCCCTTCACTTAGTACTAGAGAACTTTCTCATAGCCTTACACATGCTTTGTCCTCTACCAGAGTGCACAGATAACCCCCATGTGAAAGCACTCAGTATATTTCTTCACACAATACATGTACACATGTACACATGTTGTGGCATGTGTTCACCTTTACAGATATTTAGGTGCGCCTTGTCTAACCAGGAGACAGAAAACTGGTTTCACTACATCAGTCACAAGACGATGGCTTTGCCTTTTGGGTTCAGCCATGAGGAATACCGCAAAAAGGAACCAGGCAGAGTTAAACAGAGAGAAAAAAGTGTACCAGTTTCAGAAGCAGAGGAATATGGTCATTTAGAAAGACTAACTGTGCGTACATGTACAACTCTGCATATTGGACAAGAGGGTAAAATCTAGACACGGCAAGTCAAGATCCACAACTTACAAGAGGTTCTCTCCTGTCAAGGGAATTTGAGGTTTTCTGGAGTCCCAGTCTGTATCTGTACTGGCCTGGAGGCCCACTTTCGGCCATCAGGCATCCTTTTTGAAATCTAGCAATGTCAGTGCAGGAAATTAGTCTTCCACTCTCCTCTCTGAGTCTTCACCTCAGGCAGCACACTCTTTTCCAACCAGTGGTAAGGATGTTCATCTGGTACACCTTAGTTAAAATAACTGGATTCAGAGCACCGTGCACTACTTAGTAAGTTTAATGTTGCAGAGCAGATTTCATCTGAAGTGAATTAAATAGTTGTTATGCAAGGAACTTGGATGGCAGCTTTAAGAAAATGGTACCCTCTAGTATGAATGCAGTGATGAACATACTTTCCTTTTTCACAATAAGAAAACAAGAGAAGGGGGATGTGAGCATATTGTTTTGTAATTCTTCCAGGAATAAGCGTGATTTAAAAATCTTAGCAGTAAAATTGTTTAAATGACAGCAAGAGTAATTAAAAATCCAAATTGAAGCAAACAGTATTAAAAAAAAAAAAAAGAAGAAGAAAACAAGAAACCATAATCTCCTTGAGATGTTTCCAGAATTCAAGTGGGCACAAGTTGCAAAAGGAGGCTTCATGATTCTACAGTGACATAAGAAGCAAAGGTTGGAAAGAGAACAGTCTTAATCTAATCATAAGCAGCTACAGAAACGCTGTGTCCCAGCTGTGATCTCTGGAGAACCATATTAACACAGGGGTGTTGCTAAATGTATGTGTCCCAAATACTTGCAACCCACAGAGACCAGCTTTAGATAATGAGCAAAAAGGTTAGCGATTGCCGAATACAAGCAGAAAGTAGCAGAGGTCTCCATGTATCTATCCCCATACCACCAATAAAACTTGAAGTGCATTGAGCATAACATTTAACTTTGGCTGAACTTGATAAACAACTTGAACAGGGTAAGAAATGCATTAGTAACCCCTCCTGCTTTCTGTGCTAACCCACTAATAATTCAAACATATTTAGGCAGCTTCAACTGCAAGACATTCCTGGTATATCCTTAACCATTCTGGTGCTAAATACTACATCTCAGCTCCACAACAGTGTTTATGCACACAAATCCTGCTGGAGTCAGTACTGTATTCTCTAAGTGTCTAGTTGTCTAGATGCTTGTGTCAACTTTTGGAAAATATTTTCTTTTTCAAATAGGTGTTTGCACAAAAAAGGAATTGAGTGTAATACAGTGGTAAAATCACAAAAATGTAACTGTAGTTTGCTTTTCTGGTTAATGACACATTTATATATATATATATATATATATATATATATATATATATATATTAAAAGGCTCTTTCATCTTAGGCTTTAGCTCTTCACTCATCCATCTACCATTTCATCTGATCCTTCACATCTGTATATTTTACCATGAGGAAGTTCATTTTCTTCTTCTTAAAGAAGAAAGAATGTAAGGCAATAGTTGTGATCTTTACAGTGAATGAGGGGAACATGGAAGGCAACGGAGCCTAAGAAGAACTATGCCTCAGATCTAAGGAGATTTATGCACTGCTGAAGTGTTTTCTCAGGAGATAAAGCAACAGAGGTATGCCTCCAAATTTTCAGTTCAGATTTGTTAATAAATTTCTTGTTCATATTATTCTGATTTGCTATTATTCTGACTAATATATGCCTAAACCCATTCACAAAAGTACTGTTAGTGTCTGAGACGAAATAATGGACAGTAAAAGAAAAGCATAGAATAGTTGCTCCTTACCCATTTTTGGAAGTATTTCTAACTTTTAATATTTCTGGTACTTTCTGGTCAGGCAGATGAGATTAAGCAGCTTTAAGATACTTTGCTTGGCTTTGTTCCAGAAAGTGGAAAAGGAGATAACAACAGATAGAAAGTCATTTCATTTGGTGCCAGGTGGCCTCTGCACTAGCTGCAAGCAGGTAATGTGCAGCTAAAATTCATGCCCAAACTCTATTTGTAACAGCTGATTAAAGTGAGTGACCTTGAGTTTTCCCCCAAAGAAAAACTGCAAATGCAGTCTTATCTGTCTTCCCATTCAGTAAAGTGGCACTTTTTTTCCCCCTAGACCTGAGCTCTCAATGAAGATGTGAAAAATTACTGTAACTTGTAGACACTTAAAAAATACCCAACAGATCTATCTTGGCGAGAAGTCCAAGGTGCAATTTTTTAAATCTTGTTACTTTAGTTGCATCATTCTTTAAAATATTAATGAAGTTTGGTCTCACAAAGTAAGAGCAGCTTCTTTCATAGTTCCAGCAGTTCCTGGAATGTTGGTGTATATAAATTTAGTGACATAGTGGTATGATGTTTTATGTTGGTAGTAGATTTTGTTTTGTGGTATCACTGAGAAGAAGGGAAAAGAGTTTACAAAAAAAAAAAAAAAATGGAGCCCATTTTAACCCCATGACTTGAACATTTATGCCAGATCTCTCATGCCAGATCAAACTCTTTTGAAGCATCAGAAATGTTTGTCTAAGTGTTTTCTTGCCATTATTTCTCATTGTTGCATACTTCTGCACTTGTGTAAGGAGACTTTAGTGACAGTTGAAACACAAAAAGCTGTGAGCTCCAATAAATATGTATGTCAAAGTTTTCCAGTGGGAAGAAAAGTGCCAAGAAGTGAGGTAAACTTCAGAGATAAGAAAAAAAAATCCTTAAAATACAGCAATTCTAAGATACAAGAAATATTATTTTAAGAAAATTATTCTTGTAAGAAAATCATGTTAGATATTTAAAATACATTACAAATTACAAAAATGCTTCTGTTACAACCCAAGCTCCGAAGTCATGACTGATAGAAGATATTTCTTCAGCATAAACTGCATTTAATGGTTTAATTTGTTTTGATCTAGCAAAAAGACAAGAACTTAAATCCTTGAGAGGTGCAAATCAGTCTTATGGAATTATTTATTAAACATTGCCATTCTTTTTTTTTCTCGGAATTCCTTACAGAGCACCAAAATAATTTTATATTTCTTAATATCTAAAAGACTTTATCAGTTTTTACCCATGAAAAATGGGTGAAATTATCCACTCACATTTAAAAAGTTTAAATGGAAAGGATGCCCTTCCCCAGTTCAAGCCATTTTTTTCCCCCCATTGATTTTATGTGTTATTCTAGATGGGTAAATTTTCTTTTTTTCTGAGCCCAGCTTTCCATAACAGACCACACACAGTAGTATATTATCGAAAAGTTATGTATTACATATACCCGACACTTGGCTTTCTTTCTAGAAAAATCCTTTTAAGAAGGTTCAGTTGCATAATTAGCAATAATTAATGAATACAAGTGGTGTTCACAGTTGACCAAAGCCACTTTTTTGCATGTTTATTTCCGTACTTCAAGTTTCTCTTCTACAAAGAAAACTTAGCCAGCTCTAATTACTAAAACATTCAAGCTTGACTGCAGATTGGACAACTTGTGAGTCATGGTGATGACAGTAACAGTGAAACAGAAGGCTGAACTGTTGGTTCAAGGATTGGGCAAGGTTGTAGGAAATGCACATTCTGTTCTTTTTCTGCACCAAACTCCTTTTGTGGTCTTTGGCACATCATTCTAGGACTTTATACAAGTGACCCCACTTGTGAAATGTAATTTAGCCTTTGGAGTGCCCACATGCTTAGTGATAGAGATGTGACTTTTACAAGTAACCAGAATTAAACAGCATATTTTACTTATGTTAGCAAGCTCAAAGCTGCACATATCACCTAAATCCAAATGGATTTCTACCCTGTTAAATTTTCAGTCTGTTTCACCACCAAGAAAACTATTAACAGCAAGACAGAACCAACAAATACAATGCTGGTGGTAAAAAGAAGATAGTAATGGTGAATAACTTCACCTCAGATAGGAGGATGAGTTCAAGTGTAGTGCTGCAAGATGAATGCAGAAATACCAATGAATTGGACAGAATAACACAGAGAAACCATCTTCAGTTTCTGTTCTTTTTCTCCACCTGTATAATGCTTCCTAGATATAACCACAGATTTATGTTATGTTGTAAAGAGTTTACAAGCAAGTACAAGAAATAGCTCAAGAAGTAGAAATATTTTGCTATTAAAAATGTCATTCCTCAGAAGTATTGAGAAAAAAAAAATCCACAGGACAGAAACTGGAAAAATATAGACATCTTTCTGAGACAATTTTCTCAAAAGCTGGTTTTGCCAATATTTTCTCCTACATTTGCCTAGATTTAATCACAAGCAGAATAGAGGATTCTGAAATAACATTAACTGTACCACTGACTTGAAATTGTGTTTACTTCTAGAAAGCTAACAGATTTTAAATTGTATGTTTGTATGTTTTTATCTCGGAAAAAATAGTGAATTTTCTTGGACTAACTTCTAGGTTCGCTCTCAAAATCTACTGGTTAGTCTAATTTTTTTACCTGAGAGAGGTTACATAGTCCCTCAAAATTAATAGTGAAAGAAAACTTTTCTTTCATCTTCAAAAGGAGTAACTCATGGACTCCAAAATGTTTTGCATTATTATTGAAAGATTTATTTATGTCACAGAGCATATCATAACTGTGAATACAAACAGCTAGAAGCCAGACAAGTGTATATGTTACACTCCCTAAACTATTACTACCACCTCTGTTAACAACGTGCACTCTTTAAATCCTTCTTGTCAAAGTGATATTTCTTTAGTCTTTGACACAGTGCGATTAATGTTCTGCCACAAAAAAAAAAATCAAAAACAAATGCTGAGGGTTTGGGAGATAGTGGCTAGAGAGTAATTTTTCAAAAGGTTTTGATCCAAGTTATCTACTTTACAGTTGATCTTTGTTATCATTTTATCTCAGAAAAGCCTCATAGTAATTTGCACTAGTAATAAAATAATGGAATATATGTTTAAAATAGCCCTTCAGTGTACCCCAGGAAATAAATTGCATACAATGTTCACTTTAATTTTCTAATTACATCATTGTAGACAGGTTGAGGATGAGCATACACATTGTTTCAACTAGTAATATAGTAAGCAACTGCTACTACTTTTAGGTGGAGCAAACGGTAACAAATTCTTATAAAGAACACAGAGGTTTACATTGAATTTGGATGCCTACCTAGAAAGCAAAAACTTGTAGAAAGTCAGCCAATATAATGCACCTCTAGAGTCTGTAAGGACTTCTCACTTCCAGATGGGGCAAAATGTGGGGAATGTTTTTTGGGGAAATTTAGATGAGCCAAGGGTATAGGGCAATGAAAAGAGATGGCCAACGAACTTCTAATTTTGAATGCCTTGTTCATGTACTGTCAACATTAAGACAATAACATTTCAAAGAGAAATTCCTCTTACTGGGTTGCATATTCACAGAATTCACAGAATCACTAGGTTGGAAGAGACCTTAAAGATCATTGAGTCCAACCCATGCCCTAACACCTCCACTAAACCATGGCACTGAGTGCCACATCCAGTCTTTTCTTAAACTCATCCAGGGATGGGGACTCCACCACCTCCCCAGGAACACCATTCCAGAACTTTATCGCCCTTTCTGTAAAAAACTTCTTCCTAATATCCAACCAGTATTTCCCTTGGTGCAGCTTGAGACTATGACCTCTCGTTCTGTCAGTTGCTGCCTGGAGAAGGAGACCAACCCCACCAGACCACAACCACCTTTCAGGGAGCTGTAGAGAGTGACAAGGTCACCCCTGAGTCTCCTTTCCCCCAGGCTAAACACCCCCAGCTCCCTCAGCCATTCCTCACGGGATTTGTGTTCCCAGCCCCTCTCCAGCCTCGTTGTCTCCTCTGGACGTGCTCAAGCATCTCAACGTCCTTCCCAAGCTGAGGGCCCAGGACTGGACACAGCACTCGAGGTGTGCCCTCAGCAGTGCCGAGTGCAGGGGCAGAATGACCTCCCTGGGCCTGCTGGCCACACCATTCCTGACCCAGGCCAGGAGCCATTGGCCTTCTTGGCCCCAGGGCACACGGCTGGCTCATGGCCAGCGTCAGCCACTGCCCCAGGTCCCTTTGTGCCTGGGCCCTGTCCAGCCACACCGACCCCAGCCTACAGCAGTGCAGGGGTTACTGTGGCCAAAACGCAGGACTGGGCACCTGGACTGATTAAACTCATCCTGTTAGACTCTGCCCATCCATCCAACTGTTCCAGGTCTCTCTGCAGAGCCCTCCTACCCTCTACAACAGATGGACACACGCTCCCAGCTTAGTGTCATCTGCAAATTTACAATGAAGGACTCAACACCCTCATCCATGTGGTCAATAAAAATACTGAACAGAGCTGGCCCAGCACAGAGCCCTGAGGGACACCACTGGTGCCTGGCCCCACTGGATGCAGCCCCGCTCACCAGCACTCTCTGGGCCGGCCATCAGCCAGTTCTGAGCCCAGCACTGAGTGCTCCTGTCCCAGCCCTGGGCTGCAGCTTCTCCAGGAGTGTGCTGTGGTATTTTGAGGTTTGAGGGTTTTTTTTTCAATTCTATAAATATTTATTTATATATTATATATTTATATCTATTCTTATATATTTATATATATATAATATAATATATATTTATATGCTTTATATCTGCCTCTAATATAAAAATTTTAAATTATGATTGCTTATTCCTCTAATCCTACTGACTCAATGCAATTAAAAATGTAGCAATAAAAAAAGCAGAGGACTGGAGATGTTTCCTTGATCCTTTTATTTCATTTCAGCTTGTGTTATTTGCAGGTTTTATATATGAGTATTTCAATGCGTGCAACTAAATTTTACAGCCTTGTCAGTGAGTGTCAGCCTTTTTTTTTCTAAAAGAGTAATTCCTGACCTACTGACCTAAATCTCCAGACACAGCATGATTGCTTGAAAATTACTAGTCTGGTATGATCACAGCTCATTAGAAGAATACCATATTCATGCTTTCTTCCCCACTTCATCAACAGCAGAATAACACAGCACAGTTCATTAAATAAATGTGAAGAAATAGATGAACTGCTTGTATTGTGATCTAAGGCTTACACTACTTCACGTGGTTCACATGCAGGTAAATTACAAGCTAAATTTTGAACACATTAAATACAAATAATTTGCAGCTGTTTTCATGTTGTCTGGCCACACCTGTCTGGAAGAGGAACCCAATTAATTGCCATGAAGAGAAATTTGACCTAGAAAGTGCACATAACTTCAGATTCCAGATACCAAGATCAAAGTAGAAGTGCGCTTTAGACAACTGTCTTTACAGGAGTAGTTAAGATTATAATCTGCTATGGGTTTAATTTTTTTAAAAATAGGAAAAAAAAAAGGTTTACTATTTTCAGTACCTAAGATGCTGCTGATATTATTTACAGAATCAGTGGCAACAGGTTTTATTTCTCTTTTGAATTTTAGTCTTGCTGTGTTTGCAATTCCTTATCTTTGAAGAGGGGATTATGTCTCTGCTTAATGATTTCTGCATAAAAATAGGAGCTGAACAGTATTCATACACTGAGTCATAATTTATTACAAGTTTGAATTAATGGTGGTAAATTCCCACATTCTCAGTGCAGTTCAGTTACAGCATTTTCCTATGTATTTTCACCTCACTACCTGATCAAGCGTGCTGTAGGGAAGAGCTGTGTATGGGACTGATATGGTTATATTAAAAAAATGCTTAATTCAACATTGACAACTTCACCACATGAGGTCAAGAAGTGCTGACATAATATCCCCACAGGGTTTTTGGAAATAATTAAGGCGAAGACAAGAGAATGGAAACAGTATGTAAGACAGATAGAACAAGAGAACAAGAGACTATTTTGTAGAAATTATTTCCAGGGTTCAAACAATTACTGCACATCTAGCTAAAATTCAATTGTTCTCATCCATGGTCTTAAGAGCATTTCTGCTTCTCACCAAAAGTTACACAGAATATTTTTGTTTTCTGTTTTATAATATTTTAAATCAAAAACATATGAATGAGGTTTATGCAATAACATATGGAAGTCATTAATGCTGCTTTCGTTCTCAACTAAGTACTCAGTTCTGTACTCCTTAAGTAAGAAAAACTCTCACTGAAGTCACAGTGAGTTTTTCTTGCATAAAAGGAAAAAAAATTGAGTAATAAATGTAATGATCTGTAGGCTACTAAAATGGCTCAGTGACCCCTATGTCAGTCCGTTTTAATAATGTATACTTTTTTGCAGGATATAAATTCTCACTATACAGTGAGTGATTGTTTTCTATTCAACTGGGGACCAATTTGGTTTCCACAAAATCAAATGCAAAACTCCAATCGACCTCTACAGGAAGAAGGATTAAGACTTGTACATAGTTTCTTTAAAAGAAATCTTCTGTTTCAATAGGCTGCCACCTTCTTAGTTAACTACAGGTATGTGTGGGCTGCTGTATCAGTGTCAGTCACACATTTCTTGACAAAGAGAGTGCAGAAAACCTTATCTGAATATTGCAAGTTGAAAATTGCAAAAATCAGACACACTCAAACCTCTATATATTGTCTAAAGATCCCTATTAGCCATTTAAAGAGATGAATAAACAACAACAAAAAACACAAACAAACAAACAAAAAACCCCAGATATATTGGGGGTTTTTTTGTACTTCAAACAAATAGTTTGAAGTACTGTTCTTCATGATCTCAGCTCAGGCTCATGGTAGCCAATAGCAAAAGAAACCTCTCACAACAGTAAATGGTGTAGATTCAGAAATACTTTTGCCTTTATGAAGTAAAATGTATAGATAAGACAGTTCATTAGTATTCCAAAATAAAGATAGAAATATTGTTATGTGAAGTCTGAGAATTCAATTCTGCTCACATTCCTTGTTATTGTGACTTTTCTTACTTGTGAATTATTCTTCCATAAATTATTCACATTGGTAATTTCTTCAAGCCGTAACATCTTTGTCACTGGAAAATAAAGATGAAAACAGAAGATGGGAAATAATTTTCAGTGAAAATATATTAAACAGAAATATAAAATGGCTTGACCTTTATGTAATCCCTGATCTGTTGAATAAGTGTGTTTATCTCTGATAGAACACTATATTTCTGAAAATATATGTTGAAAGGACAAATTCATATAGACTTACATAGTCTCCATAGTACATTAGAGTAAAATCTGTTCTTAGAAATTCAAAAAGGGAATTCAGATAACACTGCAGTACAATGATTACTTGTTCCAATGTTTTTCTTGGAACTGGCTGATTATTCAAATCTCTGTACACTCATTATCAGCTCTCTTGTTCCTTAGAAATTCATTGCAAGGTTTGATATAAAGCAAGAGAGAGTAAAGAAACTATGAAGAGGGAGAGGAGAGGAGAGGAGAGGAGAGGAGAGGAGAGGA
>QUSF01000046.1:3205069-3261740 GCA_003676055.1 Chloebia gouldiae | reverse complement strand
AGGAGAGGAGAGGAGAGGAGAGGAGAGGAGAGGAGAGGAGAGGAGAGGAGAGGAGAGGAGAGGAGAGGAGAGGAGAGGAGAGGAGAGGAGAGGAGAGGAGAGGAGAGGAGAGGAGAGGAGAGGAGAGGAGAGGAGAGGAAGAAGGATACTGCCTTCTAGGTGTCTTTTATAATGTGTAACAATCTGGTGTCATGGCATATCACTCACACTAAATGTGTTGCCAAAAGCAAGATTATAAAAATTATTTCTCTAGAACTTAATATATAATCTGGCTGGCAGTGAAAGAAAACCATTGAGGTTGGTGCAAAGTTTTATTCTATCTGGAAGGTAATGAATCATCACCAAAGTTGAAATGTGTTTTGACTTAATGAATGTGATTTTGTAGCTTACTTCACAATATGCTGATATGATTCTTAGTAAAACAAGTGTGAAATGTCAGAATTTCATGGACAATAAAATTTTCTCTATTCACTGGTACAGACGTACTCCACAAATTATAGAAATTCCAATGTGCATTTCCTTTGAAATTTTATTTTACTGTATTCCTTGTAGTTGTTTCTCTCGCATGTCATTGAGTGCAGTGTTCTTCATTTTATACTTGCTTTATGAGAATCAGATTTCATCCAGACAATATTTTGAAGAGTTCTGAGAACTGGAATGGATTGTCTTCTCTTCTTTTCCCTCCTCAAATAACTCTCAACTGTAAAAAAGGTAAGGCTATCGAAGTCTCAAAATAGTTTAGTATTCTAAAGTCAGATTTTAACAAAATTCTATGCTGTTGTGATTACATATTTACTTAGATGTGGATTACACAGAAATCACTGGACGGGAAAAGGCCAACTCAAACAATTTTCCAGCAACCTTTCCAAGTTAAATCAAAAGAAATGTTCAGGCAACAAAGAGTTCTTTACTTTAGCAACCAATGCTTAACTACCTTAGGGACTACTGACTTAGATTCCTGTTTCCTGGTAGGTTTCTCATAGATGTTGGAAAGATGTTTCTGGAAGGTCAGGAGGATAACCATTAGTTTGTATGTGGCTTTTTCACATGAAATGTCTGTTACTCCTATCCTCTTTCTACTTCAGTGAATGGTTGAGTTGTGTTTGTTTTAGGAACATGATTATTAGAAACTTAGTTACCATTGACTTATTGTCACCAGCATCTAAGCATCTTATCTGCAACTAAAAGTGACAGGAAAAATATGTCTTTTCTGGTGCTGACATTGCAAAACTCCTGGAGATAACATTTCCTTTATTTTGACTTTACTGGATGGTGAAAAACAGAAGAGAGTATCCTGTCTCAGTGGCTAGGACAGGCAACCTCAGCTGAATGAAGTGGTGCCAGAATTTTACCCATGCAGTTCAATCAGAAGGATGAGGATTGCTCCATGTATTCATTCCTTGCAACATTTCTTAAGAAAATGCTATTTCCCAAAGTTTACTTTTGCTTTACTGAAGATTTTCTAATACATTGGAACATTAAGCTATGCTGAAAGTAAATAGAAGGTACAAAACATGTGATTTCTATGCCACTATTTTTTTACCTCACATTTAAAACTGCTTCATGAAAAGCAGGCAAGAATAAACATTGAAAGAGAAGGTCCGGTGGTATTAGATTGGATGTCCTGTTGTAGTTTAGGAAAAGAAGTAGAATTGCCGCTTAAAATAGGATGAGGTTTATCACATCATTCATTCTCTTGTACCTTTAAAACTGATGCAGATGAACCTTATTAGCCCATTGTGGAAACAAAATCAAGTCCCATGGTTGTTATACAGATGTAGTTGGAGAATCCTTATGTGACACAATTAAAACTCAAAACACCTCAGAGGGAGGTGGGCTTCTGCTTCAGTCCATAACTATCTTTGTATTTATTTACATATATAAGTATAAAAATATGTGTCATGGACTCATACCTGTACATATGTGCATACATGCATACGCACATACCCCCTGAAGTCCTAAGAACCTAAATTGCTCCTTTTAATGATTTGGGACTTTTTCCCACACTTCCAGAACAAAGAACATAATTGTGGTTTGTTCTTCTAGGAGCTAGAGCGCTGAGATCAGGTTTCCCATTGCCCACTCAAGAAGGATTTACTACCCAGAAAGTGTATAACCATCATTGTATCCCATGCTTCATGTCTCTTCCTTCAACTTTTTCAATTAGCTTGTCCAATGTCATTCTTCAGACTTCTTTTTCCCAGAAAAATAAAGAATCACAGTCATAGCAATACTAGCTTGTACTACAAATACAGGAAAAATCACACTTCTCACAATTAAATAATTTTTAATGAGCTTTATAGAATAGAAATTATAACAGCTAAAGACAGCATGTCATATATACTAGCAAGGACACAAGATAAATATTTGAAGATACAACCACTAAAAGTCATTATATTTTATCACACATTTTGCTGAATTACCATGGATGGGTGTCATAGGAATACACACATATATATTATATACACAGAACTACAGATAATTTGTCATGGCTATTAGGATGCATGACACACTCATGAAAGGATGGATTAATCAATAGACAAATGTTGTTTCCAGTTCTCATAGGGGGAGTTGAGTTTATTTGTCCAACTCAGCTAGAGATGTGTCATTGTGGTAGCTTATCCCAAGACAAGCCAGTTCTATATTATACATAGAAGTAAAGAACTGACAGAAACTTCCTTTGACTTTCATTAAATACAAAAATATGCTTAAAACCATTTTTAGCATTCTGAACATAAGCATCTGTACTGTAGCAAAGAACCTACATAGATTATGGCAGACAGTTTATGAGACATATGTTTTAAATTGCTTTCAATTCTTGTAAATGACTGGAATTATTCTGTATGAATTAAATATAATGTAATACAGATGCTGGATGTGCTAAAATTACTGGTTTAGGGACAGCAGTTTCTGAACATAGTCTATCAATGAACCTAATTCACACTCAAGAACTTCTACTGCTTGTCAGAAGTAATGGCATCAAAGGTAACACAGCTATTCAGGAAAAGATAATTTAATGTGTAAATGGTCAACATTTTACACCTAATCAGTCCTTTTTGAAAAGTGTAGGCTTAAAATTAGGATATAATATTCTTCTTTGTCAATAACACTGATATAAAATATGTTGTCCATAAGAATTTTTTGTTTGTTGAATTAATTAGTTCAACGTTTTCCTAGCTACATCTTTCCCTATAAGTAATACAAGCTACTATTCTTGTTTCTGAGCCTTAGATACACTGAAGATTTCCTATTCTGCATTGTAGTGCACCCTTACTTTCTATAGAGGCTTGTCATGGGCCTTATCTGGGAGGAACTATCTGCCAGGTACCTGCAGAATTGAGCAATAATCCTCCCGTAAATCTCTATAAAGGAAGAAAGGCAGTTAAACAAGCTGAACAAAAAGATTTACACTCATATTTAAATAGGCAGTCGATTAGGAAATGTATGCTCCTTTAATGAACTGAAAGCTCCTGACAATATTTCTGGGATTAGCATTCTGAAAATATGATTTTTCAACTTTGCTTAGCATAAAACCATGGTACTATGAAAAAAAATAATATTTTACACCAGTTCTAAGTTTGGGTAAGCCAGTAAGAATGCACATTTTACAAGTCTTGAATCGTAACCATACTTATTAAATTCTCTAAACCTAAAGAAATCAACTGTTTCATTTTATGTCTCATATTTAAAGAATCAAAGACAAAGTTTGTTAAATTCCCTCCATTAAACTAAGCTCCAGAAAGGCAAATAGCCTTATGAACTTAATAGTCAAATGAACTTAATTTCCACTCGCCTGAGCTCTGTGTCATATCAACCTATTGTTAATCTGGAGTTTGTTTTCTTTGTCATAGGAGTATTCATTCACAGTTTTCTGCCCTACTGAGTGATCCTATTAACGATAATCCAATGTATTTAATCTCCTTTCTGAACAACTATTTTATCCATAGCTCTCTCTGCCATGGTCCTGGAAGTCTCAGCCTAGCAGGGCTTGCAGTGTAGGTCAGAGCTTTCCAGGTGTGCTACTGCTAGGAAAAATGAGATTAGCTGCTCTTTCCTCTTTTCCTCTGTTCTTTCCTGAGGGAGCCCATTGGTAGGAAACAACAGTTGTCCTGGGCATAGAAGAAAAGTGTATTTTATTTTCATAGACCTGGCTACCTTTGCCCTTATGTTGACATTGTCATGAGAAGCAACTGAACTATGAAGCATTTTAAATGAGACTAATAATTGAAAAGTACAGGATCAATGCTGCACTTGCCAATTCAAAAATTACAACATCAAAGGAGAAGATCACCTGCTCTCAAGGTCATATCTTGTTAAAATCTCAGATCCACTTATATTTGTGGGTATACGTTCAGTCTAAAGGTACATCTCAACCTTGATAAATACTGGCAAAAGAAACCATTGGAATTCCTACAAATTATCCAGTGAAATCCTACACCCTTGTACTGCAGCAAAGAAAACTTCTGAAATAATTGATGTCTGCTGGCAAGTGCAGCCGATGCCTCCCCACCACGAAACAGGAAGTCTGTGTTCCTCATGGTGGGATCCCTTGGTAGGGTATTACAGCATCCCAGCCTGCTGGCTCTCTCCTTTTCAGGGAGCTGTGATCTATGAGCTGTGAAACTAATAGTCTTGTGATTCATTGTGTTTCCCCTAAAGCTGTGAAAAATTAATGGGCCATACTACAAAATTCGCACATTCTCCATCTACGACTCTGATCCTTGCAAATAAATCTTTGCTGCATGGTTGGCTTTGTGCCTCCCTGAGCTCTCATGGTATCAGTGGGATTCTGCACGGGCCCAACACAGAAACTTCAGGAGCAGGACCAAGCCTGAAGCAGCCTCTCTCTAACAAGTCTCCCTGTGACACCATAAGAAGTCCACATACTCAGAAAGATGCCTTGCAAGTGTAACTCTTCGGTTTTAAACTAATACTTATGTTCCTTAGGCTGAAACAAATATTTCTGAAAGACTTTGATTATCTTCCAAAATAAAGACTTTTAGGTAGTATTTTAGTTTGCTTTGAGATTTTTATGGCACAAAGTAATGAATGTAGATCATTCCTATATATTTTTTACATTCAAGAAACTTTAGAAACTGGAGACTCTAGAAGTAATTTAAGTCTAGAATTCTTCTAGCCTAGAAGACTATCTATCTAATTCTGTCTTTATTTTAAAATACCTACAGATACAGAATAAAGCATAAAATGCATAAAATAAAATGGAAATAAAACTGTCAGAGAGACTACAGTTTCAGATTTATCTGAAACTGTATGCATTTATCTGAATTCTCCTATAATTAATAGGCAGTTATTTTTGTATCTATCATAAAGGCATTGCAAGACTCAGTTTCAGATATTCTGATAGGCGGTAGGAACAGCAGAGAGACTATGTACCAATGAAGAATGCAGCACAATAATATTTTTCAAATCTATCCAATGGATTGAGCTTTCAAATCTGTCAAAGCAATTCAATAAAGCATGTTAAATACCTAAATACTTCTAGTGTCATAATTCAATATACCAGGCCAAAGAGCTCTCAGCAAAAACAAGGAAAGAAGCAGCAAAGATGCTAAGGGGATTTAACATGCTTCATAATGAGCAAAGGGCACCATAAACTGGCCAAATATATGGAGGTGTAATTCCTTTCAAGTCATTAAAGTGTGTCCCTTTTGCACTGAGATTTACTTTAATCCTAAATTCATAGCTACTTTGACACTTTAACAAGTAGAGCATTAGTATGACACAATAGCTTGAATGATTTTTGCTTTGGTATGGGATGCCATTATTAGAACAGAATAGCTCTTGCATATCCTTATTTAATTACAGCAGAACAGATTAAATAATCCATTTATAATTAATTAGAACATTAAATACTGTGTTGTATTTATCACTAAAGTACCATTAGCTGTCACATTAAAGTAATAGGGTAGTGCAATACAAATCAAGCATCTGACATCTTAATTAACAAATAATTTGTTAATACAAAATCTATTACAATATTTTCACCTCTCAAATACTACTAATTCATTATTTTAAAGGAAATTAATTTGTTCTGTATTTCAGTTAATATTCTATGCTAATCACCTGATAATGATTTTATTACTGAAAGCTGAATCTTTTAAATCTCTGGTGAAATTTCTGCTTTACAGGTAAAGCAGAAAAAGAACCATTTGATATAGCTTGAAGGCTAAATTTTTTTTTTCTCAGCACAGGGCTTCTTCATAGAAATCTTTATGACAGCTTTAGAATAATGTTTACTATCTCTTATAAAGAAAATATCAGATATTATTCCTTTAATAATTCTTTCTTCTAGTTTTCCTAATATTTATTTAGGTTTCCCTACATAAACAACTTCATCTCCTACCAGATCCACAAATTTTGATAACATCTCCTGCATAGGCCAGTTTTGAAGTTTTAAATTAATCACTTAAGAAGTTGATCATTCCTTGTAGCTAATTGTGTTTTGCCAAGATTTTCTGGTAGAACCACTCTGATTAATCATCTGCCTCTGTCCTCCAGTTCTGCCAGACCTTCTTCCTGGCTAAAAGCAAAATTTATAGCAATAGAAAAAAAAATAATAATAATTTTGAATGCTAGTTTCTGGGTTTTTTCAACATGTCAGATTTGACCAGCTGTGTTTTCTTCACACATCTGGGGGGAAGACACAGAGCCACAGGAACTTCCAAGGTGTTGATCTCATCAAAAAGCAGAAGACAGATGCTGGGACTCCGCAGGGAGTTTAAGATCAAAAGTGCATCACCCCTGTATTGATATGAAGAGGCCATTTCTGTTCTGGGTCAGGTAAAATAAACCATATTACTCCTTGTATATACTGTATTATTTTAATCAAGATTGTTGTCCCAGGCTCATCTTTCAAGAGACTGTATGTTTAAGCCTTCAGCTTTGCAACACCTGTAATCAAATGGTCCTGTTACTTCAGTGCAGTGCCCACTTCGAGGGGGCCCAAGGGTCATCTTGCAATTGCCTTTCTCTCATTTAGTTTGTTATATTTCAGTAAAATGAACTCCTCAGGCAGTGCAGAGCAAGCAGTGTCTGACCTCCAGGGCTGCATTGGAAAAACTGGAAACTAAATGTTTTTATGTTAGCACTTTTAAGACTGATACCACTGAATTCCCTTCTAGGTAATTCAAAGACAAAGACTGGTAATCTTATTACTTTTGGAAAACCTTATTTCTGCAAGCAAGAAAGCAACTTTATAAGGCAAATTATTCTCAGAGTTTTAGCATATTTGACTACATTTATCTATAAATAGGTTTTTTTTAATGGATGTTGACATTATGTCTGTACTTTACACTCCCAATTTACTTAATGATACTATTTATTTATTATGTCTTTTTCTTAATATTTATACATGTTGTCTGTAATACAAGCTAAATAGAATGTGTCTGTCTGTAACACTATATATGTGAAAGCTAATACCATAGACAAAGCAAGACACTATGCTGTATTCCTGTATTTCAAATCATCTAATTAAAGGAGTTACATTCAGCTAACACTTCCTGACATAACTGATACATAAACAATGTTCAGTGCTTTGTAATTTTTGCAACTGGCATGATATTGAACTCCTATAAGTTCAATAAAAGGCAACCAGTCCAGAGCTAGTGAAAATCAGGGAGGGGTACCCAGCACTCAAAATAATATGAATATTTTCTGTGTAATAATATTTTTTAAAAGACAACTTTCATTCATTAATCTTGGAACTACATGTGGGATTTCCACTGACACAAACAAAATTCCATGCTGAAGACATAGGGAAGGCATCATCAAGGCTATCTATTCCGTATAAAGTAATTAATGGCTTCTTTGATTATTGTGCCAGATTTACGAAAATGTAAGTATACAATATTATTGATAAAGGACAGGTGGTTTCAATACAATTATGTTTAGATTTGCATCTGAACCTTTTCATATCCAGAAAGTTACTTTTAATACTGCTTCAATGATATCAAATAGTTTTACAGGTATCAGCAGTATATTCTGAAATGTAGTTAAAAGTTGTGGCATGCATTTTGAAAGATGAGAAAGTGATTTACCTGGAATAATGCAACAAATAATTTCAAGAGCCAGGGTCAAATGTTAATAAACTCAGCTGTCAATCATCTACTCTATCCAGGCAAAGATACTTTCAACAGAAAAAAAAAAGTCCATTACCACTTATAACAAGTCCAACAGTTATGCTTTTATGATTGAATAATTCAGTTTACTGAATTAACCAATGGTCTTCAAGTTATAACTGAAAGGGTCTTGTTGGTTATCTACATACAGTAGGTGAAGAGCCAATGGGTCACTTTCCAGACTAGAAAAGCAAATACCATTACCATTTTTGAAATCTGTCCAAGCTCCAAGTGGCTATAGACTAGTTGGTAAACTGTGATAGTTGGCCTGCTGCTGAACTGAGCAGGATACCTGGTCTAGACATTTAGGCGCAGATGACAGAATCCTAAATTATGTTCTGCTTGTATGTGCATTGCATATTTCATACACTTAAACTGCCTAAGTAGACTACAGTAAGCAAAATGCTAGGACAATTCATATACTTTTTCAAGGAAATCAGTCTTTATAGGTCTTTCTTTTAAAATTTAATTATAAAATTACTTTATTCCATGTCATTTTTTTAAGGAGTAAGGTTTAAATGCCACAGCAGTAAACTTAAGAAGTCAAGTTGTTTTTATCTTCTACTAGCATCCTGTAATCTCTACTAAGTCCAGTTCTTCCTTCTCTCAGCACAGAATGGCTGATCTTCAGCTGAAGATTTTCACTGGAGTTGGGAAGACTTAACTACTAATCTGACCTCTCCAGCAGAGACAGAGGAGCAAGAGTAACTTGGGATGTCTTTCCTCACAGAGAATTTCATTTGTGCATTACATGGGATTATAACATTCCTGCAGTTAGTTTGATAACACCAAATATTTTATCAAATATTCAACATAAACAATAGCTGAGTAACAGCTTCATAGTAGTTGTTGTTCAGGGCATTTATTCATGACTGGATATCCAAAATGATCTAATGAAAACAGAATTTTCATATGAGGACTTATGATAAATCTTATTTTCTATAAGGAAAGGAGGAAAATGTGTTGCCCTCCATGTACTCTACTGTACACTGTAACCACAGATGGAGTGCTTGGCAGCAGATAAATAAAACAGTGGAGTAGTTAGCAGCAACACAAATTTTGTTGCTAGCAGTAGCAAAATTTGTGGATTCTAAGTATGATCCTAACATGTTTTCTTTCAGCTAGAATTATGACCTAAAGTTAACTCAGCTTCATTATTTTAACTCAGATTTTCACATTTGTCAAATCTCCAAATGCAAACTAAATCTGGAAAGAAAAAAGAGGATCAAAAAGGAGTCAGGTAGAGGTGGTATCTCATACAACTTTTGTTTGCCAGGTGAAGAATGGAATAATTCTCATACACTTTATTTTTGCCAAGTAAGTATTTCCCACAACAGGCTTAATAATTGCAAAGGGGTTGTTGTGAAGTGTCCTTCCTTAGAGATACTAAAAAAACTGACAGGATTCCACAGCAACTGACTGTGGCCTCACAGAGTTAGGGAGAGGCCTTGATAAGTTGTTGAGGGTGCCTTGCTGTATTGGGTGGATTAGGAGGCTTGGATCAGATGCCCTCCAAAGATATGTACACAGCCCTGAGTTTAATGCCCATGAGGCCAAAGGGAAGAGTGAGTAAACATGAAGCAAGTAAAATGAATGTTAACCCCTCAAATAAAACAAAATGAGAACAAGCCAAATTGCAAGCTCAGATCAAAAACCAAACCATGCCAAGGCAATCTCTTTTCTTACTCACATAGCATAATAGCCTCCTGAGAAAAGGAAAGTACTAATCACATGTATCAGGTTTTTCCAGGAAAGCTTTTGATAAAGTTGCACATAACATTACACACACCTGCAGAAGCATGAGCCAGAAGAAAACAGTACTGGGTAATGCCAAAATGCCAATCATTATTAATAGCACATTGTCAACACAGCTGCCTTGAGCACAGTTTCACATATGTTTTTTAAAACTTTACTCCACCGTTACTCAGATTTTGAGGGGGGAATTTGGGGAAAACCCCATGTAGATATAAACCAAAATGAAGGAAAGAATAAGCATGCTAGAGTACAGTATCTGAAAATAAATTTATAAATTTCAAGTCCAGGTCTGAAAGGTACTACTTAGGTATATGAGTCTATCACCCTCGTAAACTCTAAATTTCTTATAGGTAGAAGAGTTTTGTATCTGTTTAGATAGAGACATATTTATTTGTATATATTCTTGTGTATATAGATACCCATATGTGTATATGTGCACACAGGTATATATGTGTGCACATACATATTTCTATGCTGTGTTTATTTGTGTATATGTACTTAAACATCAGCTAAGGCAGGTGAAAAATAGCATCATGGACAAGATCCCCCCAGGGAGGAACAGAAATTATTTCATTCCATGGGATCTTCTGAACAGGAGTCAAATCAAGGCTTTAGGAAGTTTTGACAATCTGCAAGGTCCCTTAATAGAGTTATTGGCCGTGTCTCATTGGAAGAGGAAAAGCTATGATAGATCTGGTAGGCATTTGACCTTTCTGCTGAACAGATCATTACTATCAAGTAAGTTAAGAGTGGTTTCCTGTTCTAGTCTGACTTGAAGCTTAACCACACCAGGGAAGATCATACACTGCAGGAATTGATTTACTGTTGGAAACAAAAACAAACTTGAAACAGTAATGTAGAACAAAATTGAATTCCCCAGCCCTACACCCAAAAGAAAAGAATAGAAAGAAACACTTGTGAACATGCCTGCAGCATTTTCATAGCAATAAACTAACTAAATAAAAAGAATTTTTTTAAAATAATATACTGAAATAGTTTGTCATCTACATGCACTGATATTTTAAAATAATTTTTCCTACTTTTCATTCTAATGAAAATCTTATAAGCCCAGTAATCCTCCCATACTATTGTTCTGCAACAAGTACAAAGACATTCCCTAGAATTAAGCTCTGACAAGAAAAAAACCCAAACAACACCAAAACCAAATTTAAAAAATCAGGGAGTCAATCCAAGAATTGCTACAGCAAAATATAGTATGTATTCCTCAATTCTTGTTTCTAGTTTGTAGAATTTTTTTATCAATATTATCCATTGCTTTGGAATTATCAGTTACGTTCTTCAATAGAGAAAAGTGTGTGCATTTCCAAATGTCAACAGTAAGCAGCAGCAAATGCGTGGAAAAACAAGACAAGTTTACTAACAGATTTCTGCTGATTTGTACGTCATGTTACAGTCACTGCAAGTAATACAACCAAGAAAGTGGAGAGGTTATCCAGAATGACAGAGTTAAATTACTGAAAAAGGTTTTGCCAATTTACACATGTAACTCTTATTTAGATGCTGATACCAGCAAAAGGAAGTGAAGTAACAGGTCACGATAGCGCAGAGCTTGAGGGACAGTGTGGGTGTTACTGGAGAGATTGATGCTTTTCCAGAGTTCTCGGTTTTATACTCTGAAAAGTAAATAAGCAACTTGCGAGATTCATTTTGAAAGTGTTTTGGTTTTACTCAGTGATTTGTACTGCCTTCATTTATGAAATCTATGATTTTTTTTATGGCTGATTCATCTACAAATCAATCCTGTAAAAACCAAATGATATGCACAGACAGACTGCACCACCTGCAGCATCTGATAAGATTCCTTAGGCTGTCTGTAAACATGACATCCATTCCTTAAACAAGTCCAGGTGCTACATCACAGAAACAAGGCACTTGATTATTCACAGCTTGTTTTTCTTGGGATAATCAGAGCCTGGTGAGAAGTCAGGTCAGTTGGACAAACACTGAAATTTTTTCATGTTACTGTATGTCCTTGGATTCCCTTCCTATGGACCAATACAATAAACTCTCATAAATACAAAAAAAGGTCATGTTATCTTCCTTGAATCTTAGCATCTTGATGTTACCCAGGAGGGTAATCATCTGTTATATACATGAAAATCAGTAAAAAAAAAAAAGAAAGGAAGATTATTTTTCAATATTCAAAATGACAAGTGTGTCCTAACTTTTCCTTTAGTAAGACAGCTATCATATGAACGAAATGGTTTGGCAATACCTGGTATGTTTACTGCGCAGAAATTCACTCAGCCTTTCAGGTAGAAGAATCTGTGACATGAATGCAAAAGAAAACCTCAAACAAGATGGTCTTATTATGCTCTAGAGGGATGGTCAGAATGGCCTGGCTAACTTTGCTTAGTCACTGTAGAAAATGCTGCTGGAAGGAATGCTAGCAATGGGGGCTGCTTATAGGTAAAAATATGTTGGGAGGGATTAAGTATTTTCACAGAAGTATAGAAATACGGTGAATTAGCCAAATACTTAAGACATCTGTTACAAATGTTTGTCCTCAGAGAAGAAGTTTTCTCAACACCACCTGAAGTACAAGACTGTTATGAGATGAAAACAAGAGTGCTTAGAATTGCTTACCAGCTGGCAGTGCACCATATTTATGGGTCCACAAGAGGCACCACTGAAACAGATAATAAACCATCATGTTCAAGGCCTGAAGACTGCCAGTCATTTGTATGATTCTTTCTGCAAAGTGAAAGTATAAATTATTTATTAATTGTGTAATACATTACTTGTTCTATAGTTAATATCAGGTAATACTGGCAAGGTAAAGAGTTTCGTGAGGCAAGTATTGATATGAAGAACATCTGTAAATTATTAAAGAATTCTACCTGAAATAAATGGACATGAAAGACCACATGTCAAAGCCCACTTCTGATTCTAGAAATTTACAACCTGAAAACCAGAAAGCATCAAATAACATGAAAAGGTCCACTTGAGGACTATATTCAGAAACTTAACAATACAGTCTATAAAAAATTTTGTGTTTCTTTTAGTACTTGTGTGGAAAAGCCAATGAAATACATTAGACATGATGTGCTAATGCAACCCGGTAAATTTTAGGCAACTGAATTGCACCCACCTACTCATGAAAAATCAGCAAATGTCTTCTTGTCTACTTGCCGCTGATTTTTTAACAAGTTAGCACAGGTAACACATGGTAATTTATGAATTACTTAGTTCAGCTACTGCCCACATTTGCAAGTTTAAGGTCAGCCTGTGAACTTGTATGTGAAAGCAAATATTAAACTAAATTCTATCCTAATTATAAGTTTTTGTTTTTCTCTTTTCAAACAACTGCATTTTTCTATTCTTTCTGCTATTAATAGATAGAAGACAGTAAAAGAAGTTTTAGTATTACCACTCATAAATAAATTCACACAAGAAAAATAAAACGTTATTGGCAACATACATCTAGGCAGCTTCTTGATTTAAAAATAAATTGATTAAAAAGCATTTACCAAAGAGAAATAGAAAAGAACACAACCTAAAGAAATAAAACATTTGACATAGATTACCAGTAGTAAATATCAGAGAAGAAGTTGGATTCCCAAAAATATGGGTAACCCTGCCAAAAGGAGCAGCTCTTAGCAGGTGTATCAGGTTTATTCTTTGCAACTAACTCTGAAATACTAAGGACACAAGATCTCTGTTTCTTTTCTTAAGAGGTGTAGCGTGTCAAGGCACTGAGAGAAGCTACACATCCCTAGATGGGAATTGTAATATGCTGCTGTACCAGCAAAGCTTTCTGAAAGGTACAATACTAAATGGACATTATACGCACATTCTATTCTGGAATATTTTAAGTATCTCCCTAAATTCAAATTATTAATTTATTTTAATGCCAGAATAACTGCAGACAGTTTATCATTAAGTATTCTGTATGCAATGTCTTTTCTGGGCAGCTGTATCAATATTGTTGAAGCAGAGCCTATTTGTATAAATAAGTGAAAATGCCATACAGATAGAACTTAGTCACTGATAAAAGACGTCACTAGGTACATCACTACAGATCACTACAGATCATAAATGACCTTAGCCAAATCCTGAAGGGCTATCCTGATCTCTCCTCTGTGGTGACCAGAGGTAGTTTGCCACATTGTTGGTACCACAAAATTTTCATTAACAAGGCACCTGCCTCAGACATTTTTAAGAAAATTTTCTTAAAAATGGCATTGCTAGAGACTGCCTGTATCATGACCCAAAATTATCCTATTAAAGAAAAGTCCTCCTGTTATAAAAATTGTTTGTGTGTGTTACAACAATCAGAGTTCTTATACTGCTTGAAATTATTTATGTTAAATAACAAAAGGACTTGCAAAGACATGAATGCATGGGTTGCATTTCTTCCACTCACTTAAATGACTGTAATAATAGAAGCCAAAAAATATAACAGGATAAACCTGAAATGTACTGGAATTGGAGTGAATATGAAATAAAAAACACAACCTTTTATGTGAACACTGTCAAAACCTTTCTATGTTTTACAGATGCAGAGGAAATGGCAGTGAAATGAGTGAAACTGAAGTACTAGGCTAATACTCCATCCCCTGCCAAAAAACCCAAACCAACCAGAAAAAAACCAAAACAACAAAACCCCACAGAACCAAAAACCACAGAACCCTCCCCATAACCCGTTAATCTCATTTGACTATTACTCTGCACATGAAATAGTCTTTTAAATGCCTTAAAGATGTCAACGAAATACCTCATCAATAAAGATGGAAGAATCTTGCCATGAACTTGCAGAGGCATTGACTTTGTGGTCTGTACTCTGAAAAATTTTCTCTATGTATTAGTAACTTGCATGATTTATATACCAGTTCTAGAAATCTTAAACACTGCTACCACCTGCTGGTTAGTTTACATTTGAATCTACTAGCTCATCGGGAAAGGAAGAAAACAGACAAGGAGGAAAAGCATATTCTGAAATGCTTTTCAAAAATAATTTTGCTTTGCTATTCCATCAACATTATCCAATTAATCTCTTTCTGTTGTCATAGATGAAAAGTTTTAGCGTCTAAGTTGAAAAATCTTGTTATTTGCAGAAAGAATAATTTATAGTGAGAGTGGCCTATTATATTGCTTTCCCCCATTTTCACTTTTATTTCCGATAATACACCTTGTAACTAGGTCACTGTTGTCTCCTGTGTAGTCTTCAATGATAGAAAAGACAAATATGTCAGTACTTCATACTACTTTTTTACCAGCTGAGACAGTGTTGAATTCATTGTTATGGTGTCTGTAGATCAGAAAAGAAAAATTTAAAAATGTCTCTTGAAAAAGCTGGAATAATTGTCAGCAGCATTTCCTTTGTATTAAAGAGACAGACACACGGTAGTTATCATGACAACTGAACTTTGCAGGGTTATGCCAGAAAAAGTTCTTATCCCTTAATGTTAATTAAAGTTACTGGTGGCAATATAATCCCATGTTTAAAAACTTACTGCATCTGCCTTAGCAATTAGCAATTCATACAGAAAAGAAAACACTACAATCACTGAAAAGTGTGCTTGTTTCACTAGAGAAATGCTGAAAATCTCTCCTAAAATTATTTCTAATAAAGTTTTGTATCAAAAAGTTCAGTTAAATATCCAAATAAAGAGGAATAGAAGTCCCTGTTTAACTATCTGCTTGGAAAAAACCCAGCCAGTAGCATCCAGCAGTGAAATCCACAGGCAAAAAGAACAATGAGGAGTCTAAGACAAGATACTTCGATCAGGATCTGTTCTTTTTCACATTTCCTTTATTTTCAAAGCTATGATTATGGTCCAATCCAGATTACAGCTTCAGATCAGAATACCCCTAGATTTCAGGCACTCTTTGCTGACTCCAGCAATTTTTAAATGAGATATTTGGTCAAAAACTGGGAAAATTATGACCAGGGACAGGGATGCATATTTGTCTAGTTTGTCACTGAAGAGCTGTATTGCTGCATATAAAATAATTTCTTGGTAACATTAAATTCTTCTGTAACTTTTTCCAGAATTCTGTAAAAATTTCCAGACTTTGGTATTTTCCTCAGGTTGGAGTGAGATGTAAGGTTACTTCTAAAGTAGAGTTAATTTTTTTTTTTAGTTTTATTCCCAACGTTTTATAATGTTAGTGTTCAGCACAAAATACAAGAAAGTCTCTGTGCAAGATTCTAAATTGTTTAATGCTTGTGTATTCTACACTGAAAATTCACTAATTAATACTAGCCAAGTCCTGCTGTGTTATAACCAATAACAGAATCCAAGACTTTAGTTTTAGATCAAAGTGGGAACTTTTGCTATTATAGTCTTTCTTAATTTATCATTCCATCAAAAAAGCCCAGACCTGAGCTTACAGAAAAAGGTGCATTTCAATGTTACATTTCCAAAACATTTAAGTGCCTCTTTTATTTTGCCCCTTTAAATATTAGTTTTGATGAGAAGAGAAGCAATCAGACAATCAAAAAGAAAAGACAAAAAAAATACAATTTTTGCTGTCATCCTTCCAGCTGGGTTAAAAGCAAGATATGCTAGCAACTTCATAAAAATATCTCACTGCATTTTTAATATTTCTAGACCATTTTGTGTGCTAGATAGCTCTGACAAATCATCCCTTTTTTAATGTTTATGTTAACAAAACATGTATTTTGGTTGCATTAGTCAGTATTATGCCATGCTGTTCATATATGTTCTGAAACTGAATATATTTACCCTACATTTCCTAAAATCACGAAATCTCTATATTGATGAAGGAACAAAAGTGCCTTTAGCCATTGAATATTCCTGGCTAACCAGTCTGTAGAGTAGTTGAATTAAAATGGACTACCAAATAGAGAGAAAAGAGGAATAACAAGGTGTAATGTATAATATGAGGTGTAAGTTCTGCTACAAAACATGTTAGAATTACCTGCATTGGCTTATTTCTGCTCTTGTTGATGTCTGAGGGGCAAAGAAAGGCCACAGCTAGGAACTTTGAAAGATTCTATCCTAAGGGTTCATAAACACAACATTGTGACCAGGCCTTTTCTTTCCTCCTTTATCAATGCTAGTTCCAGAGTAAGAGTAAGTGTATGCAGTTACCATGTTAAAAATATTTTTGCTATGATTTGATAATATGTGGCAGTGCTGAACCTAAAACTGGAAGTTTCCTTTCTTAAGTCCACACATATGCCCTACTGTGGGATCTAGCAACATGTGGTTTACAAGGGAGCACCACTCACTGTCATTTTGTGTGCTGAACAGAACAAGCTCCAAGAAGAAAACCCCTAAAAATTTGGAAAAGTTGTTCCGCTGCATCAGTTGTTCCACATCTGGCTCTTTCCAAATATTTCCTGAGGTTGCTACTATGCATACTAACTAACCAACTTCTTAGCTGAGCATGTTCAGGGTGGTTTTCATATTCTATAGCTGGAAAAGAACTCAAGCCCCAGCACTTTAACAAGAGTTGGATTGTTTAGACTTTTGTATCAAAGTGACTTTAGAAATAAACTCAGCATATAAATGGTTCTATTTTATTTCTAACGACATCTCAACATCTGATTTATTTCTTCAAATAAATTTATTTTGGCACAATTTGCACATGTCTGAAAACCATCATGTAATTTGGCATACAGCTACACGTTTGGCAGCCTCTGCTTAAGAAAGGTCCAGAACAAGAACCATGTCACAAGCCAGCACTGAGGCACATTAGGCGAGTTGCATGGGGAGGATTTCAGAGTGGTTGCTTGCACCATGTCAGATCAAAGCCATTGCTATTGTTTTCTTTCTTTCTTTCAGGAGCATTGAAGCCATGTAGAAAATACGTGTGTGTCTATCCAAGCCTTTCTCACTCCATTCAGAGAGCCCCTCCAAGCTCACTTAAGACCTAGAATTTTTCATGTCCCAGAAGACATTTTCAGAGTTGTCACCTTCAGCATATAGGCCTGTAAAAGTATTTTTATTTACAAGTAGTCAATACAATTATTTCGGACATTCAGGCATTTGACATTTTTTTGGGCATCCTTCACAGACTATGCATACACTTAATTAAGTCCTATCTCACAGTCATTTTGGAAGTTATGTCCAGTAAAAGGTTGCATGACGTAAAATAAATTCCATGTCAAATGGGCAAAAAATAATCTCTTCTGTGTATTTATTACCTTAGTGTGCAGAAGGGAAAAGTGAAAAAAAAACCAAAAACAAAAACAAAGAAATCCCCCCAAAATACAAACAACCAAACAAAAGAACAACTGAAATCTAAAAACAACAACCTCACAAGCATTTAAATTCTATAGATGATTAAAAGTTCTAGAATTACAACTAATTAACTTCATATTCCTCTTTGAGGAAGGAGTAACATTGTGCTTACTCCCAAAGAAAGCTCAAAAAGAAGTTGGTGGAAGTGACAAAACACCAGTGCCAGAAATCAGATTTCTGCTCATGCAGAAAGCAGCTCTGTAGCAAGAGGATTTTTATTCCACAGATTGTACTCCAAATGATGAATGGAGTTTACTGAAGTTTAGTTCTCAATAAAATGTTGCTCAACTGCTTTACAATATTTGGGGAGGGGGGGGAGGGGAAAGAGGGAGGATAATATTTCATGTGCTATTTAATACAAATTAATTTTATATTAATTTGTTGGTATTTTTTAATTCTTCTTAGGCTCACTGTAATTTGATTATACTTTTTAATGAGACTCCTGAATCTTCACACTGATACTGTGGCCAGTGGCAACATTACCAAAATTCTGCACACTTTTTAAAAGAGATGATATTTTGAAAAGGTTAGGTGAAGGACACGGAAATAAAGCCTTCTATCCGTGGTTCAGTGGAGATTCTGAATGCTGCTGAGGATGTGAGATAAGGAGGGGAGGTCGCCCCCCAAGCACCCGAACATATGACTTGAACATTCCTCTCAAGTGGTGTAGTAAGTGACATTTTCATTTTCAGTTCTGTTTCTGGGACACATCCTTGAAAGAGGAGAATTTCCTTGAAGGCCAATTGGATAAGCTTGAAAGTGCAGTGTTCACCTGGAAAATTTGCATGAAAATCACCACATTATCTACATTATATATTCTCCACTAATTGTCTGCTATTATGTCAGTGGAGGGACAACAACTAGACCACACTAAACCATGTGGAATTAGGAATCTGTATCTGTCCTGTCCCTTTGTAAATTCAATTTCTCTTAGAAAATGTTATGCACAGAAGTATACATCTGTCAATATATTTCTGCATTTCCTCCAGAAAATAAATCTTGCCAATTATAAACCTCTGAGGAGGGAGTGCTACTCAGTGAGGAAAATGAGAGGCAACATGAAGGCCCATTCCTGCACCTTCTGCTTATTCTGGAGAAGGTATTTCATTGACTTTCTCACAAGATGGGATTTCTATTCCCTTGTCTCCATAGCCTTTATAGGAAAGAATTTCTTACCTTTCTCAATAAATCAGTGTAAAGTGAAAGTATGAGCTTCTTAAATGCTCCTAGAGAAGCTGGTTGCCTTTGATAATTAGTGAGTGGTTCCTTATCAGTGCAGGGAATGGGAAAGCAGCTTATATTAATCCAGCTCAGTAACTTCAGGGGAACTTTTTTTTTTAAAGATAAAGCAGTCTTTACAGGAAATGAACAATAAATAAAAATTATAATTCCTACACATGCCACCCTTACAAAACTGTTTTGAAAGATTTCTCATGTTTATCTGGTCAAAAAAACAGATTGTTTAATAAAGTATGTTAATTTTTTAATCACTTACGCTCTTAAATAGCAAATCATATCTCATCCTGTTTTTTATAACTCTAATCCTACCAGCTGCTTCCATAAGCGGGTTTTTTTTCCTTAGATTGTTTAATTCTTGAATCTTTTAAATAGATCTAAAAGCTTTCTGTCTCTACTTCTGGACTTCTCTCCAAAGAGCTATGTTGAAAAATTCAATCATTTTACTCCTGTCATTATTCCACCACTGCCTTCAATGATGTGGGTTTGGTTTTTAATTCTTTGATATTGGGCATATCCTCCATCTTCAGAGATGTTTTTTCAATCAAATACTTACATCTGAACCTTTCACTGAAGCAGGACATGTTGTGTAAGTTGCTTCATAAGGCACTTTATTTCAAAAAGCCATCTTCCAGATAATATTTTCATCTTGGGAACTAACATATTTGGGGATGTGGTCTAGTTGGTATTTTCTAAACACATATGAAATACAAATTCGTATTTCATTAACTATGTCTTTCTCCAAGTTTTAAAAACCATTTAGCTGTGTGGGTTTTTTGTAAGAAGAGAAGATCAATAAGGATGTACATAATCATATGCTTTTTCATGGGATCTTTCTATAGTAAAGAAGGTTGCTTTTAAGGAAAAATTATATAATACTATAGTAAATTCATGTGAAAAAGCAAGTAACATGAAATAGTCTATAATTCTACAATTTTAAGCTGAAAAGTAGCAGAACTCAAGATAAGCTTCTGAAATACCCCTAAGACCTTCCACTCCTTTAACTGTAGTCATTAGAGGATGCTTGAAACCTCTCTGAAACGTCCCATTCTTATTTCAGTGTAAATATAGCTTGTTACTGAATACTAAAGAATAACCACCTGCTTGATATATTTCTCCTGAGACAAAAGAAGTATCTGACCTTTATTGGAATAGTATGCATCAAGCTTACTGGAAATTGTTAAAATAGCAAAATCATGGGAATTTTGTGAAGTTTGTGCCAAGTAGCCTTTAACAGTTACCACTAGAAAACTATTAACAATAGAAAGCAGCAATAATTGATGCCTATCTATTCCTGTGTTCAGTTACCTCAGATTAGCAAGAACTCACTTCTAATTTAGAGATTCCATTCTTTATCCATGGAAGACCATGTGATTTGTACCTGTCCCTCACAACACCACTTCCTTGTCGCATGTGCCTTTGGTTTAAGCAGATTACCAGAATTCTCTTGCTGAAAACATTCAGATGTTTGATTGATACTGTGTCAAGAAGTTATCCCAGATAAAGGGCAAGACAAAGCTCTTAATGTAGTGAGATATTTCTGTGTGAAAGAAACTTCTCAGCAAAAAGAGGTGGGCAAATGCAAGACTCACGAGTACTCATTGTCCCCACGTAAAATAGGGGAATAACTTAAGCCTCGTTAATTTTTTTTCAGAGAGATTTGCAGCCAAAATTATACCTCAAATCACCTTTTAACCATAGCTGTTAGATGAAGGCTTAAAACATTCACTTCTGAGTAACTTTCAGAGACAACATGCCCCAGAATCCTTCTCACATAATTTCCCTTTCTCTGGTAGAAAATTTTTCTTGAGTTCCTATCTCATCCATGTCACCATGAAAGTAAGGTTAAAGTTTTAGCTCATTTTTTCTAGACTAAATTAAAGGAAGGATTGTTATTGCAATGTGGATGGCCTGATCCTTGTCAGTGATTACAAAAGAAATAGATGTTCTGGGACCTGATGTCCAAAATTCAGATCTGTGGCAGACAGGTGGCTGCTAGCACAAGGTACTCAGTCAGGTCTCTCATTCAGCAGAGACCAGATACATAAATGTACACTGTAAAACAATGAATGTGTTATGCCTTAAAGGATCTGTTTTGATTTTTTCCCACAAACCTTTATTGTTCTCTCAAGAAACCAAGCATAGTTGCCATCAGTGTATCAATTCAGCCACTATTCAAATGGAAAATCTTTCCTTTAGACACCTTTGACACAGACTCTTAAAACAGGGAGGAAATAAACACCAGGACAGTTTCATAAGGCTCGCTTGTTTATATATGGAGCTTTTTTCTTTAGAAAATATCTCCATAGGATTATAAGTCATGGTACACAAGTAGATATTTAAATTGTTTTGTGGCCTCTGAAATGCATAAAGCAATTAAGGTGGTCCACATTTCTCCAGCCTGTGTGTACTGACAGCATCTTGGCAATTAATATGTGTTTTCCATTGATATTTTTTTGCTAGGTCATAAGTTAAAAGCTTCTTGGCTATGTTTCCCTATAATGAATTTTTCAGAGAGATTCTCATCAATTTTTTAGTGAAGGCCAAGCATGGTGGTAACAAAAACTAGATTTTTCCTAGATTTTCAATTTCCAGTTTATCTTCCAGTTGGAAAACCAGTATCTTTTTATTAAAAAACAAAACAAAACAAAACAAAATCGAAAAAAAACCCTAAAAAACCTAAAAAAACAAACCCAAAAACAACAACCAAAAAAAACCAAAAAAAAAACCACCACAGAAAACCAAATCAGCACAAGATAATAGACAGAGCTCATAAAGAACTTAAAAGTAACATTTTCTCCAAAAGTTATTAACATCCTATTTCTTTGAACTACTCTGTGCTATCAGATTCTGCATCTTTTTCCAGGAAAAGAAAAAGTGTAAAACTAAACTAACATTAGGGGAGAATTTAAGTACTGATCTTCTCCATGTGAAGTTCATTGTTTTCAGAAATCATGTTATTACATCAAACACACTCACATGTTTATCACTGTACCTCACATTGGAGCTATGAATCTGGCCTTTTGGCAGGTTCAGCTATAAAGATGCCCAAATTAAGGTCCCAAATTAAAAGACCTACAAATCTCACTAGCTCATCTGTAAATATGGATATTTTGTAACCCTGGGCTGGTTATACCTCCAAGGGTTAAATATATCCTGTAAAAGCATTGTCCTCTGAATAGAAGTTTACTTGTGAAGCATTGCCCAATTGTACTTTGCTCCATCTCTTCACCTTTTCAGCATTTAATGCCTTCCAAAGTACTGCATGTGCCTGTTTCCAGAGTATCCTGCTCACATGGTTACTGATTAACTTATGAGTGCATTTAAAAGATTATCATGAGACCACATACCTTCAAGGCCCTTGTGGCTTTTGTTAACAGAATATGGTTTGCCTTTGAATATCACAATCTAGCAGTGGTTGATTATGCAGCTCTGAGCACATTGTTTTTTATTTCTTAAAGTGTGTGAAAAATAGTTAATTGTCCATTATATATATAGATTTAATATATTACAGCAACAATTGATTTGTGTAACTCCTGTTATCTTTAAGCAAAAAAATATCTGTTTTTTAGATGTGTGGGCAGCCTAGATCTCCATTATGAAAAGAACATCTTATGTTCATTAAATTTTAGGATCAAAATCTGTACATTACAGACAGAGCATATACAATCCTCGACTTTTACAAATGTTCTTTAAATTGTTGTTTATGTCCACTCCGCCTGAATTTGAAAGCATAATATTGTTTTGCATCTTGCTGGGTATCTATTAATTAGTGTTTTTAAAATCCCCAAAAGCACCATCAAATATATTGGCAAAAAGAACTATCACTCTTAAATTCAAGAAATTGTAATGACTTGCCATAAGTGAAGAATAACATAGCTGTCTGATAAGCAATTCAAGAGACTGCTTTGAAAGCAGCAAGCAGAGTAACAACATTGTGATCATGTGATCCCCTCTGCATTATCATATTTATTCGTATTTTGTGAAGTGGTAATCCCATGGCTACGGGGCTGCTAAACTGCGATTTGAACACAACATCTGTCTCTCCCATATTAACTCCTCACACGGTGCCTCTGGCTGGCTGCTGAGTTTCCATTACAGTGTGTGGGGGGAATTGGCAATGGTGGCAATTGTGCATTCTTTGGTTTGCTTCTGCTATTTAATACCCTTCCCGATCATGTTTTCTTCAGGGTCAGCCTAAAAGCAGTCCTCATGCAGCCTGATGTGTATCTATCTGTGTTTTCCAGCTGCAAGGCACCCAACTCTTAAAGTGTCTCCCCTGTACGGCTTCTTCGTGAAGAGAGTCAGAACAAACTGTTGTCCACAACCAGACTATGTGGACTCACATTTCCTGTGCTGCTACCTTTTCCAATCAGCTGTGCAACTGATGGTAAAGGCAGCAGAAAATACTGTTAAAATCTGCAAGATGACAGGTATTAACATCGGGGCTGCACACTAAATTGTCCTAGTGATATATGTGTAATGCCAAATTACAGTGGAGCCAATATGTCACAAAATTGAACAGCATGTGGAAAGCAGAATTTGCATTTAAACATAAAGATTTATAATAGGCATTAAGTTTTTTAGAAGTACTTAAGGCCTTATCATTAAGTCAAGCTGCTAAGGAATAATTGTTATCACTGTCAAGGCACTGTCATTGAGATGCTAACCAATGCTAATGGGATCATCAATCATGCAAGTTAGGAATGAACTGCACTTTGCAGCATCATCGAGGTTTTTGTGCAAAAAACTATGAAGGTAAATGAATAATCAGAGGATGTTTAGACTGCAAAGTACTTTCAAAGATCATCTAGTCCAACCCCTTGCCATGGATCTATGATCCATAATCTGCAGGAAGGGACACTGGCTTCTGGAGCTGAGACATTCTAGAACTACAAAAATTCTATGAAGTGTCACCAAAACCCCACCAGTTAAGACATGTGAGTGAGTGTACGTGCGCTTGAGTGCATGCTGGGGGGATTTAAATATATAAAACTCAGTAGCTTTATATTGAGCCTTGAATATTCAGAGTTTTCAATTCAGGACTCCTACAGTAAATATGCTTTACCTATGGCAAGTATCCAAGGAAGTTAGGAATGAACATAAAGAATAAATTAAATTTACACTTCCCTATGGGATAAACTACACTTGTAATGAGATGTTCCAAAGAAACACTAGCACTTGAAATGTTTAGGAGCACATGTAATTTTGAAATATGAAAAAAAAAGGCAGGCTATAAAGCAGTATACTTGAAGTTTAATTGGCTTACTTTAATACAACTGAAGTCCATTCTGCTTAAACTTAATTTTTTTATTCAAGATCTCAATATATGGTGCTTTGTTTTAATGATGACATATAAGATGTTTCAATTTACATATGAAAAGTTTAAATATTAATGATCCTGCAAAAAATATCCTTGAAGCAGAATTATTGTAATGTCATGGAAAAGAACACATACAACACAAGTAACTATTACTCTTGTGGAAATACATGTTTACTTTCAAAGCTAATACTGTTTAACCTACTTTAAAAATAATAATGTAAGTATTAATTAAAAATCTCCATTACAAAGCCAGCATGAAATAAGGAAGCAATCTCTACCTTCCTTTTATCTCAGGTACTTAGAAAACAGAAGAAAAATTGAAGGAAACAGAACTGATTTCTGTTCTTCATAGGATTAGAGGTACCAATGGGACTGATTTAGTCAAATATCATCTTGTTTTAATGGTTTTAAGTTTTTTATCAGCCTTGCCTGCTCAACCCAGATTTTCCAGTTTGTAAGTCATGCAGACAATTTTTCCCCAGGTTGAATATTTATTAACTTCCATTCTCTCATTCTCAGACAATAGTAAACGATGCCAAGAGAGTAAATTCTTAAAAGCCAGCAATCAGAGAGTATGGGGGAACTAATGGCAGACTTACCAGAACTGGTAACAGTGGAATTAAAAAAAAAGCATTGCCTCCTTCTTTTGTCACCTTTACTTGCTTTCTTTGAAGCAAAGATTGAAGACTTCAATGCAACAAGTCTGTAGTGCTATGTGGGTGTTCACAGGCATGTGAGTTTAAAGATAAATCAATTTGTCATCAAATTTTTGTGGGTACTTTCTTTCTTTATGTATGGAACATTGCAAATATCTGATTACTGAATTGATTTTGTTGGGTTACACAACAAAGCTGGTAAGCACACCCACCAAAGAGCACAGGGTGACAACTGCAGGAAGGGGACTCCACAGAGATTATCCTGTCCTGGCTGCAGCCACCCAGCTTGGCCCATAGCACAAGCCCAGTGAGGAGCCCAGGGGTGGGATGGCAGGCAGG
Organism: Chloebia gouldiae; assembly: GCA_003676055.1. Classification (NCBI taxonomy): domain Eukaryota; kingdom Metazoa; phylum Chordata; class Aves; order Passeriformes; family Passeridae; genus Chloebia; species Chloebia gouldiae. The sequence goes on along the minus strand of QUSF01000046.1, from coordinate 3,236,056 downwards.
AACTCAAAGCAAGGCTTCCTGAGGAACAAACCACCTTGCCATGGCCCTCCCAGGGCTCTCACAGGACCTACCACACTCCTGTCTGCATCCAGCAGGAAATCTATCACCCGCCATCAAGAGCACCTCCATGCCATGCTTCTCACTCTCTCTTACAGATTGGTCTCACTGAGGGAATTTTGGGTGTTTTGATCTTGGGATAATTCAGGTGGGATTCACCTATGCAAAAGTAGGGAAAAGATTCTAGCCCATGAGCTGACAGCGATGACTGAAGGGTCAAAGGGACTTTGAGGGCTTAAAGAGGGAAAGGGACAAGATCAAGCTAGCTAGAGATGATCCTGGGGTGACACATCAGCGTTATGGGTGGCAGGCACAGCCCAGCTGCAGTGCATCTGCAGCAATGCTCCCTGCACAGGTAACAAACAATGCAGCCATTGGCAGCAGGAAGCTGTGGAGCAGTTGTCACCACGGAATGTGCTGGGATGACTGGAGTGCTGCAGTGGTGGCTACGAGCTCTCAGAAAGGACAGGTGAGGAAGGAGGGGCTGGGGGTGGCTCTGTACACTGGGGAGGGTTTTGGCTGTGCAGAGCTCAGGACAGAGGGCACAAGGCTGGGAGCCTGTGGGTGACAGGCAGAGGGAGGCCAGCAAGGCAGAGACCCTGCTGGGAGCCTGTCACAGACCACCCAGCCAGGATGAAGTGAAATATTCTGTCAGTGGTGTCTCATGATCACTAGCCCTGGTTCTTGTGGGAGACTTTGACTTGCCAAATGTCTGCTGGAAACTCAGCAGTGGAGAGGAGACAGGAGAGGAGGTTCCTGCAGTGTGTGGAAGGAAAATTCCAGACACAGCTGGCAGGGGAACCTACCAGGGTGTGCCCTGCCAGACCTGCTGCTCACAAACAGAGAAGGGCTGTGGGATGTGTGGTGATCAGAGACCATCTTGGGCACACTGACCATGGAATCAATCACAGAGTTTTGGATTCTAGGAGAAGTAAGGAAGGGGATCAGCAAAATGCTTGGGCCTTGGACTTCCAGTGGGTGGACCTTGGCCTGTCCAGGGCAGTGTTTCATAGAGACTCCTGGGAAATAGCATTTAATAACAAAGGGCCCAGGAAGGCTGGACATACCTTAGGAAGGAAATCTTAAAGGTGAAGAAGCAGGCCATCCCCTGCCAATAGATGAGCTGGCAGGGAAAAGGATCAGGCTGGCTGAACAGAGAGCTTTAGCAGTAACTCAGAGAAAAAAAAGAAAACAACGTTTATGAGCTTTGGAGACAAGGCAGGCAGCTCAAGGAGAGTACAAGGTTGTTTGTAGGTAATGCAGAGGCAAAACCAGAAAGGGAAAAGCTGAGCTAGAACTTAGTCTGGCCAGTGCTGTGAAAAACAATAAAAACTGTGTTTATAAACATATTAATAACAAAAGGAGTGCCAAGGAAAACACCATCCTTTATTGGAGCCAGGGTGGAACATTGTAACCAAGCGTAAGGAAAAGGCCTAATGCCTGCCAAGTCTTTAGCATCACAAGCAGTGATCCCCAGGGCAACCTGCCCTCTGAGCTGGTCAACAGGGGCAGGGAACAGGATGGTCCTTGTGCAATCCAGGAGGAAATCATTAGTGATCTCCTGTGGCCCTGAGACCTCACAGTTCTGTGGGACTGGATGGATTCCTCCAAGGGAACTGAGGGAGCTGCAGAAGAGCTCACCAAGACACCTCACCAAGAGATTCTGAGGGAGCTGGGGTGTTCAGCTTGGAGAAAAGGAGGCTCAAAGAAGATTTTTGCACTTTTTGAAACTCCTTGAAATGAGATTATAGCCAGGTGGGAGTCAGTCTCTTCTTTAATCAACAAGCTATTGCACAAGAGGTCATAGGCTCAAGCTGCACCAGCGAAGTTCAGGTTGGACATCAGGTAGAATTTCTTCACTGAAAGCTTAGTTAAGTGTCAGAACGGACTTAAACCTAGGGAAGTGGTGGCATCACCATCCTTGAAAGTGTTCAAGGATTATATGCGGCACTTAGTGCATTGGCACTTAGTGCTATTATATGCGGCACTTAGTGCATTGGTCTAGTTAACACGATGGTGTTTGGTCAAATGTTGGACGCAATGACCTTGAAGGTCTTTTCCAGCTTGTGTGTGTGTGTGTGTGTATCACACAGCAGGCAGTGTTATACTGAAACCTCTGTCATTCTATGATTCTGACTGGGGCTGCTGCCAAGGGTTGGGAACACATTTTTCACACAAGGGTAGAGCAGCTTGGTGTTCCATAGGATTTACTATGAGATGTTTGGGAAAGGATCAGAGGTTGAGGTGATTTCAAGAAGACCAGGAAGCAAAAAAACAGATGAGGCAAAAAGCACTGATGACACATGAGCAGTTGGTCAATGAGTGTGCTTGTCAGTATGCCCTGTTCCTAGGTAGTCCAGCCTGTCCAGCTGCTCACCAGAGTCCTTCCTTGCTTTGTCACACTTACAACTCCGTGTTTACATATGAGAGTGTGTGTGTGTGTGCACATGTATGTGCACACAGATGGAGTCTGAATGCAGCAGCTGGAGTCAGAGGGTGAACAGGCACCTACATCTGTGATGTAGCAGCCATAGAGGGAGTGGGTGTGCAAGCACCAGCGAGGATCGTGCTGGATGACAAGCTTGGCTGCGGGGTCCTCTGAGGGCAAGAGCACAGGGGGGTGGCTATGGGGACAGAGGAGTCCCAGCCAGCTCTGTGTGTATGTGCACGTGTGTGGTATGTGTGCTTGTGTGTGTTACTGAAACCTCAGGCTGTGTTGGCAGCTGATGTTAGTTAGCAGTTTGGGAGACCGGGATCAGGGGCTGGTGGCTGCTCACACTCAGGATCTAAGAGAGCTGCCAGAGGGACACACCTCACCCAAAAATGTGTGTATTTTGTCCCTCATTGAGCCCCATCCCCTGGAGAGGGGAGTGGAATGACACCCTCAGTGTAGTTTGTGTCTGTGTGAGGACCCTGGGCTCTGTCTGGATGCGTGTATTGGCAGCTATGTGGTGTGTACAAACACTCTGTGTGCTTCTGCCTTCTGGAAACCCATCTCCAGCCACATACTGGTTGGACACAGGGACAGCAGCCTTGTCTCTCCCAGGCTTTTGGATCTGGCAGGTTGTACTGTCTTGCAAAATAAATACAATTTTTTTTAAAGTGATAAAATAATTAAATCTTTTTAAAGAGGTAATGACTTACCTATCCATACAAGAACAAAAATAAATTTTTATATTTAACATTTACTGAACCTATTAGGGGATTTGGATTCAGCCCCTGGACTGATTTTTTTCCTCATAAAAGTCTTCTAATTTGTTGAGAGTTTTGTCTGAAACAATGCTGGTTGAACACTATGGTCTTGACCCACTGATGATCTCAATGCACATGTGAGGAGGCCCATCAGCCTCAGGCTGTCTGTGCAGATTCAAAGCACTTGTCTCCGTGAAGTGGCAAATATTCAGAGTTTGGGTCACCATTTAAATTTTAACCAGCCACTGACTTTTGGAAGCAAATATATCTTATATTTCTTATATTCCTATTCCCATCTTATATTCCAAATCCTATTAGCAGGATTTGATATGCAGGAAACACACACATATTTTATTAGAAAATAGTTGGAATTTGTGCTGCCATTTCCACTGGAGGAATATTTTAAAAACACATTCTTCTGATGATTTGCAATTGTCTTTAATTTCCTGTTTGAACCCACTCCTGGCTGATGTCTCTGTCTTTTGTGATTATGACTCTTAAAGTTCTGATGGCTTTCTTTTTTTTTTGCTGGGATTTATCCCCATATGCTCTTCTAGAGAGCAAGTATTGCCTTTCACCCCACTAGTTTAAAAATGTCAACCATTTAAAAATTATGTTCACACTGAATAATTGGCCGGTGCCTGGGACCACTAAATTTTTACAACATCCAAAATAAGACACAGCCAGACACCAGCCTTTCATTTTGAAAATAATGGCTAACAAATGGAAAACAGTGAGGAACAGCTTTCCAAGCTGTCTGTCAGCTGTGGCCAACTGAGGCCTCCATTTTAGTAGTTAGATCTAGCCAGACTGGATCTTTTACTACACTGCTGAATATAGGAAGGAAATAATGCCTGCCTACAACTTTCTGGACTGCCTTTTCACTGATCCTTAAATACTATTTTTTTTTTTTTCAAGGATGCAATGTGGTAATGCAGATGTGACCTTTCCATCTTACAGAGCAGCCATACGTAACACTCTGTAGAGAAGAGTCTACTCCACCAGGTTTTAAAAAAACTAGAAGAACAATTGAGTCTTTGCAAGGTTGCACATAACAATAAAAATAATTCAACTAGCATGTTCAGAAAAAAATGCTTTGGCTATTAACAAGAATTGCTAAAAATTAATAATTATTCTGAGAGAATGTAATTGCTTCTTTTTATTCCAGACAGTATTCAGGAAAGTAAAGATTACTTACTTTCTCTGGGAAAAAATGAATTTAACTCAATAAAGACTGTAGAAACAGTGAAAGATCTTGAGGATTTGTGATAACCAGTAATAAAGAGTATTTTAGCTTGTTTAAAGGAACACATGGTGAAACTATTGCATTTCATGAAATGGCTAATCTCTTTGCAATCAAGGTGATTAGCCACAAGTTAATCAGATCATTAACCCAAATAAACTAGCATCATAATCTGGATTCCTAAATGAAATCCCTAACCCAAATAAACTGGTGTCATGATCTGGATTCCGGAATGAAATCCTCAGAGAAACTACGTATCAGGAGAGTGATGTCCAGCAATTCCAAAGGAAGATGAGTGGCCAGTAGGGAGACATCTCATGGGGCCTCTTGGCTACAGAACAAAAGATAACAAGAAAACAAGTCCACTTGAATAACAGAAACATATACTTGTGAAAGGGCAAAGATTTTCATAAACATTTACTTGTGTGCATATGCAGGTAACAGGCTTAAAATACTGATGACCTAGAAGGATCAGTGTCACATTGCAGCTGATCTGAAGCTGCCCCCCAAACTCAACCAGCCTAGAAGTAAAAACAAGTCCCCGGGTGAACAAGGATAGGTTGGATTCCTAGCCAATGTCATTCAGCCCTAATGCAGATGTATCACTGGCCAGAGAGCTGGACTGTGCTAAGACCTCAACTGATCACATGTGTAAGTGAGGGAAATTTGGAGCTCCTATAAAAGGAGCCGCAAGAATATTGAGGCTGTTTGTCACCAGAATCTCTGAGAGTTGTGTTGTTTGTATGTCTCCAACGAACGACCCCACCATAACAGATGGGTGCAAAACTCAGTAGTTTGAAATATCCCACATTTTTAAAACAACTGAAATTTACAAAGAATCTAAACAAAGTGATTTCCTTTATCTGCAAAGTGAAGGTTTTCAATATATTCTAGTATGTATTCAAACCCAAGTTACATTTGAAAATACTATTCTAACTGTTTTCTGCTGCATTTTTTCTACTGGCATTCAGAAACAGGTTGTGGGGTGAGACAAAGCAATAGAGTACAGCCCCATACTTTACCTGAATGCCTGCAAAAACCCTGCTAGGAAGAATTAGTCTCTGCACATACGTGTTTTGTTTCCAGATGTTATGCACTCAGAATTTTTTCTTTGTTGGCTTTTATTCCAGTAAGGAATTCTCTCTTATTGCTCCCTACACGTGTGAAGGGAAGACATATTCATTGAAAGTATTTATGGGAGCAGAGGGTTATATCAGGCATCAACAACAGTGGGTTTCTCTAAGAACATTACTTTGTGTGAATACCACTACAAAGTCACATTTGCTTCCTATTTTTTCCTCACTTCACATAAATTTCTTTCTGTGGACAAATTAGGTGTGTAAGTACTGCATTCCAGTGCTAAAAACTGTAAGACACCACTGGCACTTGGATTTGAATTCCATTATTCTTCTTTTTTTTATGCATATTTGCATATCCTGGATTTCCAACATTCAGTGACAAAGTTCCCTAGAAGATTTAAAATGTGAAACAAGTATAATAGCAGAAGTTCTTACCATTCCTATGCCAATGTTAAGTTTTGGCTACAGTGATTTCCTCTTCTATATCACAGAAGTTTTGAAGGATCATCTTAAAGCAACACATTACAAAAAGAGTCTCATGCTGAGTCCAAATTCGTGACCAAATTCCACTTTGCCACCAGATTCTTTTTGTGAATTAATGCATTTTCTTCCAATCTATAATGTCAGGAGGTTAGCAATGTGTTGAGCAGTCATCTTCTATGTATTAGCTTGGCAGAACAGACAACAAGAACTACATGAGGCAAGAATTCAGCTTTTAACATTCTTTTCCTGAAGGCATGTAATTCAGAAGGCCTGACTGCAGTCTCTGCTCAGTCATCAGAATAACAGGTGTGTCAAAAGCTATTTCAAAAGCTGTTCAGATGTCGTATCTTGGTCCACTTTATGTAGCATCTGTCACAGACACACTTTTGCACCAGCAGCTGGACTAGAGCTGCCTCAGTTTCCTGGCTCTGTGCAGCACTGGTGCAGGATCACAAAGGGAATGGTGATCCATCTGAATCTATCTTGGATCAGGCTGGCCTCTGTGACTCTTGTTGGTGTGAAGCCATAATGTAGGAAGTGTTGAGAAAAGCTGAAGATTCTATTCAATACTAGTGATGTTAAAAAACACGCTCTAAACTCTATTTGGAGCACAACTTAAAAATTATGCAGAAATTACTTCCCATGTAATGAAAACTACTGATAATGAGCAGTGGAAATATAGATTATCTACATTAACTAACCTACCTAGCAGAAAAAGAGTCACATTCAAATAATTTTAACCACCTTTACATTACTGTCCTTAATTGCTATACTGCATATCCCTGCAAGTTTGTTAAACATCTTAATCTTCTTCTACCACAATGCATTACAATAAATATTTTCAGTTACTACTCTTTGCAAGCTCAGAACAGGCTTTTCATAGAGGAAATTACTTCAGCACAGCATTTCAGCATTTGTTAGTCAGTTTTCCACTGAGAATGCATAGACTTTAGGTAATTAATAACATGGAATTCACATACTGCTGCTGTTCTTTCCATATGTGAATATGAAATACAGATGTTTTCTAACATGAAAACATTTCTGTAAGGAGATCACATTAGCTATTCCCATCAGAAAATACACTATGTTAACCTGATATATGCTACCCAGTTGTTTTAAACTAATGATAATATGAACATAATTTTTAATATTAGTAGAATATACTAAAATATGCCATCTGGAATGAATTTATGACACTTTTTATAGGAGAAACCATGTTTCATAGATAGATGATTAGAGGGAAGCATTTAATATAATAGAGTGACATCCAGAAACCATGACTTTCCAGGAAAATTTTCTAATCCCATCTCACTTTACAGACTGGAGATTGGTAGATCTTCAGTATCTGGGGGACTTTGGACTGTCATTTGCTACTGGGCTCACCTCCTGTAGATTGAGTATCCTCCCGAGTACTCATTAAAATAAAATAACTGTCTAAAACAATAAAATTGATGTTCTTCAGCTTTTCAGTGTGAGTCTTCTGCTTGACTTTCAGATAATTATGAGATGTTTATCACCAAGGAGGGAAGAGTGGTTCCATAGCAGACTTTAGCCTCTCCTCCCCTTAATGTGACCCCAGGAGAAAGATGAAAGCATTCAACTACTTCTGCTTCCTAGGAAGAAACTTGCTATTCTGCTCTCACAGGCTTCTTGCACTGTTTCCCTGGAGTGACTGATATTATGCATTGCCATCTCCTGGAGATGGCAAAGGCTGCTCTGAGCCTTTGGGTGATCCTGGCATTGATGCTTCTTGTCACCTCCAGTCACAGTCACCCATGGATAAGTAGCTCCCTGCTATCAGCACCAACAGAGCTGACTGTTGCTAGCAAGCAACACAGTAATCAATACATTCCTTGGGTAAAAGAATGCTTACAAGGAACATCCAGAAGGGTTATTCAATGTGACAAACCTCTAACAAGATTTTCAGTGCCTGAGTAGAAATATAAGAAAACTGAACAATGCCACCATGTGAATACACACACAAAGAGAAAATAGAGAATGGCTGAAATGATTCTAAGTTTGTGGGTTTTAAGCTATCCAGAGACCTAAAGTGGAAATACTGATGCCACAAGTCAACTAAACACTTTGCTGAACAGTTAGCTTATTACCATTAGAAAAGATTCTTACTTTATGAAGCCTTGCCTGTCTGCAATACGTCAATTCATGTCCCACTGAAATTATTAACATAGTAAATGAAATCCTTAAATTCTAAATCAAAATCTAAAGTTTGGAATGCCATAGCACAGGTAATACCTGCCTTAGGAACATCAGTGCCAAGCATGTGGTGATCTTAAGTCTTTCTCCAACACCTTCTCTTTCTTTTTTATTTGATAGCAGAAAATTTGCCCTTCCAGTTGGCAATTTTTGTGTTCCTTAAAGCAAAAATAAGCATAGCAGAGTCTGCTTTTTGGACAGTTATAATGAAAACAAGGTAAAATCAGTACAGGAAGAAAATAAAGGGCACAGTAAGATAGAGGCAATGACTGCTGTGACCTACTCAGCTTTTGAAAATTAAGGTATGTAACTCTGTATTAACAATATTCCAGCTTCCTAACAGCCCCATGCAAAAAAAAGAAGAAGCAAACCAATAATAATTAGAAAACTTTTTCTTTCCCATTCTGCCTTTGCACTTCACCATTTATTCTCTATTAACTGCTCTCTTCATTTGTTTGCTCAATCTTCTCTCTTGAGCAGATAAAAAGGTTTCATTAAAGTAAAGCCTAATGCTGTCAGTGGCAGGAGAGCTGCCAACCCTGGCGGTTTTTGTAAGTCTATTAAGCTGACCTAAGCATGCTAATACTTAATAAATTCCCTCCATTCACAGCAGTCCTTTGCAAATATCCTTTTATCTCATATGGAAAACTAGGTTATGCAATTCAAATGAGCAATAAAGGACCAGACCCCATACTTTGGGGTATATTTATGTATACACACAGTTGCATCGAAGAGGAACAGTACATACCATCAACTGCAATCTCTGCTGTACCAGAAGTACTCCTTGAGATTGCAGAAAGGGCTAACAACAACTTGATGAAAGTATTCCAATTACCAAGATAAAACTGGCACTGGACAAACAAAACAGATCATTTTTTCATTAATTTCCTTCAATAGGTCATTTGCTGAGCAGATTTTCTAAACCTATTTGAAGGACATCTGCTATACCCATTCAGTACATTTTATCATTAGTTTATCCAGCAAGCAAAAAAAATCCAAACCCCAGATTCTAGAAATCACTGCCATCTTCTGCCATTACCAGTTAAAGTGGTAAAAAAACTCTGAAGAACAAGTGGACTGCAAAGCACTACTAGTCAGCATCACCCCTTACCAAAGGAAGTGCCTTTAACATCCTTTGCCACTCTTCAGCACTCCAGAGGTCCAGGAATTACTTTTTAATTCAAACAAAGCTTTTAAAGCAACAAAGAATCTGTCCTTCATCTATTTCCTAAGAGAAAAACAATCTATAGCAATAGAAAAAGAGTGATTGGAATTCTCTCCCGAAAGGCTAATGTAATTGTTCAGATAAAGGAATAGAGCATGGAGCTGAGAGAGGGTTTCCTATGTCTAATAGGAAATTACTCAATAAGCAGCATGATTTAAGTGAACATGTGCCTGATAGCTACTAACAAGCAAGTGCAAAAATGATAATGGAACAGTCCCACATTTTAATTTCTTCAGCCATAATAGAAAACATTGCCTCATAATAGCTGATATTTTGTTCATTCTCTGTTTTCAGTTTTTGCAACGTTACTGGAAACCCTACCCAGTTTAGTTCATACAAAATAATCATGCATGTGGAAATGTAAAAAAAGGACCATGGTTCTGTGAATAAACAGGATCACATTTTAAACTCAAAACCCAAACTATCCTAATAAGAAAAAAATATTCATCTTTGTAAGGATTTAGCAGATTAAAACTAATCACACACATATCTTACTGTACTTAATGCAGCATTATATGTATCAGCTACTGCAGAACCAGAACTCCTTCAAGGGAAAATAAACTACCCTTCTCCATCAAGAAGTGTGTTTCTGCTTCCCCCAAAAAAAGAGAAATTATGCTGAAGCCACCTACAGCAGGTGACAATTGTATTGCCTAGCCATAGCTGTGGTGAAGTTTGCAAATAAAGAAAAGCTTGACAGAGAGCTTCTTCACCATCAGCTGAGTATATCCTTAAGCAATCCTCCTCCATGTTATTTAATTAATTTATTTCCTATCCTTGCAGAACAAAACAGTACTTACTCTACACAGCGCAACAGCCCACAGACCTCAAACAACTCAATTCTGCTCTTCTGCTGCATTGGAACACCCACTTGTCAGAGAAGAGAAAATACAGACAAGTGAGAGCAATGAAGAAGCAAAGGCAATTATGTCCTGTGAATAAACTTTACATAAGAGTAAGGTAGCCTTTTTTTTTTTTTGCTTCTTTTTAAAGAAACACTCTTACAATCTCATAACCCATGTGATACTGAATAATGCATCCATCTAACGAAAGTGGAGTGTATTTTGCCCCTACATTCACATCTGTAAGTTTTGTAAGATAACACTGGGTATTTCTGCATTCTTGTAATTTAAGATTATGGGGGAAAAAAACCCACAAATTAAGGATCTTGACAAAATCTAGTGCACTACAGAAGGCAATGCACATTAAAGGAAAAAAAAAAAGTAGAATAATCATACAGACTATCAATGTATTTTACAGCTTCTTCAGTGGCATCTTGCTACCCAATGATTCCCCTTGTGGCAAAAGAGAAATGTAAAGGAAGATGTGACATCTGTCCTTCAACTTACTTTTCTATGAAAGTGGCAAAATTTTAGTAACGATACCATTATCTCTTAAAAATCCATGCATTTGTTTTTGAGGCAATTGATGTTGTTCCAAAAATAAATGTGGGAAAAAATGCTACAGTTTTTCCTTCAATTACTGTCTCTTGGTACCATCAACACATAACGGTAAGAAGGCAATAAACCCATTACTTTGTAAGAAATTTATAGTATTTTTGTGCACAGCTGTTGATTTATATAAGTGAACTTTGTATTGCTAATAAACACAATTAATATACCATGAGAGAAGGTTAAAAGTAAGTCAGCAAGTGTTCTTAACACAACTTGCATCCCAGTCTCCAGCCTGAATGTTCATTCCTTATATTCTAGAGTGCTAAATAACACTGTAACTAGATGCTGAAGAATCATTTGACATTATCCACCCTTGATCTTTACACAAAATTCCCATGGCATTCATAGAACTTCCACAGCTGTACAAACTAGAATAAGGTCCATGGCAAACACAGCCTTCAGGATTTGCTCTACAATAAATATCACAAGCGAAAGAAAGACAGCAAATGTTAACTCTTTATTTCTTTTGAACATATAAAGGTTATATGAAACAATTGAAATTATTTTTATTTATTAAACAATTATTTTAGAGCCATCTTGTGGGGAAAATAAGCAATTTAAAATAACACATGTACTTTTATAGCTTTTCTACCAAATAGATCAGGTGTTACTATGACATTTTCTAGCACTCTTTTAAAAAAATAAATGTCTCAGGCACACTGTAAACTTTATACAACATTGTTTAATCCCCTAGAACATGACATTGTTTAATCCCCTAGAACATGAAGGAAGTGCTTTTATGAATAATCACATGTTAAAAGATTAGTTCTAGATAGAAAAAATATATATCATTATGTTAAAGATGCTATTTTCCTGAAGAATGTTTTTAGCCCAGTTTCTATTCAAACTCCAACCAACTATAGACCACAAAAAAAGTACAAAAAACCCAGAGAAGCTAAACCTTCTTGCAGAGCTCTCTTGAATAAATTGGACAGAATTGTTCAATCTAACTAAACTGGAGGTAAAAAAAGCAAAATAAATCTAAACATATTAGTAGATGTAGCACTTGAACCTAAAAAGTTTTATTATTAAACATCCTTAGCATTTCCAATTTAAAGCTTTGTAATATTCGCAAGTTCTGAAGGAGTTTACACCAGTTGTTTATCAAGAACTCATTATACTACAGTCTTCTGTTTGTATACACTTAAGGAAAGTACAGCCTTGGGCAGTCAATTTCAGTATAATCAAAAGTCATGAAGCAGACTTCAGCTACCTAGAGCAAACATCAGCTCTGCTTGATTTATGTGTCTTGTCTATGAAGCAAAGTGCTTAAATTTTATCCTAGAGAACAAAAGCGCACATACAGGTCATACATCTTACTCGGTTTTAATTTATGACCTAGTAAAATACTTCATTTATATAGAACATTAAAGTGTATCACATCACATTTATCCAATCAGTAATTATCTTCCATTAATACAAAAGTAGAACAGGACATCACAGAACAGCTGCAAAGCACGCAATCAAGGGGTGTCACAGAAATACACATTTTTTTGAGCTGTTACAATCAGTGTACAGTCTGGACTAGCAGGCACCTCATTTTTTAAAATAAATTTGACAACAAAAGGGTCATATGATAACTGAAACTTCTGACAGCTGTGACTAAACAGAATACACTGGCACCCAGACATACAACCAGACAATTTTGCTAAGGCAAGCACAAGCACATCAATTTTTATTTTTACAATCCTACGAAACTTTGAGCGGAAGAACGTGAACATGTGCGCTTATCGCTTTCCTTCCTCTGTAAAGAGGAGAGTGAGATCTGCTTCTTCCGTGCCTGCTTTAAACTTTAGAAAGGAGCCCTGACTCAGGAGCACTTGCCTTAATGAGATTTTGAATTTCTTTGAATTTTGGATGTTCTTTATCAGCTACCAGCTGCAGCAATATTGCTTCACTAGTAGTAACTATAATTCCAGTACGTGCAAGACGCTGAAAAATAAAAGAGCAGGGAGGAAATCATGTCAGATATTTGCAAATGTGAATGAATGAATTTTGCAAGAAAAGACAGATAGCATTTTAAAAAACATTTCCTATTAACAAAAGTACTGCCAATTCCATTCCAGCATTTCTTAGTGGCATAATTTATAAAGCTAGGACAAAAAACTGACAGGGTTTAGACTTTCCTATGGAAAAAGGCTGCCCTGGATTATAAATAAGGCTTTCTACTTGAACTAGATTCTTTCCCCAAGTCAGATTTAATAGGAAGCAGCCCCACACATCTTAATAACAACCCTTTTCCCTTGCATAACCCAGAGGTCAGGTTTCTTCACTCTCATGCAAATGAAAGGCCTGGGACAAAAAATAAAATAGCAAGGTCCAACCCAACAGCATTAACCCTAACCCTAACTCTTGCACTAAGCAAGAAAAACAATTGCATAACAAGAATAAGCAATTATAGCAATTTCTCTTTCAGTCCTTGTTATGTATGACTACTTCAGCTTTTGGACTACAGAGTGTACTAGTAGCAGTAATCTGTGGAGAAAGAAGGAAAATCTCTTTTACAGACATTATAAATCATATTGGCACAACAGCAGCTCTTTTTAAATTATGTTTCATTACAGACAGTAACTCCAGCACCAGTTCTTGCAGGCTACAGGATAAAATGCAGAGCTGCAGAGAAATCAAAACCAAAAGAGGTCTGCTAGATCTTGTAAGTGTGGAACTCAGCAAGGCTTGGGCTTCACATAGCAGTAAAGTTACTGGACTTTTAAAACTGCGGTTGTTGCTTACATAACAAAGTTACCTTTGGCAAAGGCTAACCAACCCATGTCCCCCATCATCTTCCCAGCCATCATACAGATGCTTTGGCAGTAAAACCCTTCATAGAGTCAGCTCTCCCTCCCTCATCCTCTACTCAGCTGCATGCTCCACCAAATCTAATGGGATCCTGAATGAGCTAAGGGAGGGCAAGTGGCAGAGAACAGAAACATGTACATACAGGTTTCAACTGTAATCATTAAAGCAAAGAGAAGCTCCAAACTTTCTAGCTCTTCAATTACAAAGCACCTGGTGGGTGAAAGTAACTAACTTTAAGGGACCAAGCAGTAAAGTATATGCAACTACAGTCTACAGAACAACAAACTAACATTAGATTTACTGAATACTTCCTGCTTGCCATTACAGCAACAAGCCTCGCAAAATTCACTGAAACAAAGCAACTACCTTCCTCAGCTCTCCTACTCTGTACAACTATATTTGTTAAATTTCACACACAAACAAAAAATAAGAAAAGTAGAAAAAATAATATTAAATATTATGGCAATGTTTTCATCATGATCCTCTCCAAGAATACAAAGGTTTTGGTTTTAACGAGTATGGATGAGAAAAAAATATCTAGACCCTTAAAAAATAATTTCTGTCTGTGAAATGTTGTTTGAAAGAGAACATCTTCTCTTTAAAAGCAAAACATACCATAACATGTCAAAAGAGGCTGGCATTGCCTTATACCTTTTCTAAGACTAGATATAATTTTTATAGATTTCAGATTAGCAGAAAATAAGAGATGAATTTGCTAAGTATATAGGATGATTTCTAAGAATATCACAAGTTGTCTTAGAATGCTGTCTTTGAGGAGAAGGAAAGTATTGACAGTATGTTGCATCCACACTGCAGAAACAAGTAGAAATGACAAAGAAGAGAAAAGAAATCCAGCAGGAGCAGACTAAACTGTCTCAATCTGAGACCAAGCACTGGCATAAGACATGTTCATCAGACAGGGCAGAGATTCAGAATAGTCACAATCTTGAACTTTCGTGCTGAGGTATTTAATCAATGAAAATTTTGAGATTTTTTTGGTTTCTGAGAGTTTTTTTAACTAGAAGTTGTTGCCTGCTGTCATTTTTAAGCACACAACAGAAGTGGAGACTACCTGTTATCCAAGCAGACATGAAAGCTTCCATTATCAATTAAGACAGATTGCTCTTCCTGGTACACTCGCTCAAATATTTGTATATTCACCACCAGCACAATCAAAACATGTGCTATATGATGGGAAATGTGACCTGAAGGGGTAGATGGGACCAGATGCGAGTTATTTGGGGCTGCTGAGGAAGCTAGTTGTTATCACTGTAAGGTCACTCTTTATTATTCTTGAAAGGTCACTGTGAATAGAGAAGGGCTGGGTTATCGTGAAAAGGCAAATGTTACACTTGTCTTCCCAGAAAGGTAAGGAAAAGGATGCAGGAACCCTAGTCAATAAAACTCACCTCAGCTCACCAGCTTGCATAAATTTGCACAAGAGACAATTTTAGACTTACTCATTCAAAGAACATGACTAGAGCTGTGAGCTGTATGGTCAAACTAAAGCAGGATTACCCAAGACTTTGGCAGGTTGCCCACTTCCCCTATAAGGCCACAGTCAGTCAGGATTAAGGACACTGCCAATACATGTCCATTTCTCCTGGTCTCCTCCTCCAAGTATGCCCATGTCTCGCTTGCTCTAGACCACACCCCTCAACCCCTCAGTAGCACTTTTAAGTGAGGCTCTGAAAGACAAGAAGTGGACAATATTGGTATGTGCTGCCATGTGCAGCAGAGAAGGTATTCCTGCTGGCATGGCAAGTGTGGGATGCTTTCTTTTGCTACCTGAGAAAGAACTGCAAAGATGTACCAAAAAGTTACCTATAACTGAAACATTTGCAGCTTTTGCAAGCACTTTTTGTCTACAAAGTAAAGCAAAGCTAGCTAGTCACTAGTTTTAACCTTTATCACATTGGCCTAACTTCTATACTTACAGATACATTGTAAGTAATAAATGTACAGAAACATACACAATAAGGCAAACGGATTTCAGGTTTTCTCTATTTGTTTTGTCTCCTACTGCTGCTGCAGCACATTGATTTGGTAAGTCCATTACTTCAGTTACTCCTGTACTCTGTGTGTGTCCCTATGCTCTCTGTGACAGCTGACATTAGGTTTCCACTTAATCAAAGTCACGGGTTTCATCAATCACTGTATGTTGGGGATTTCTCTTTAGCCTTTAAGAAATTAAGTCTTCTCAAAATCTATGAAAAAGTATTAACATGTTGTGGTTATCATCAGTTTCTACTTCAAATAATTGTTAGGACCTGAGGCAAAAAATTGCAATACTTAATATATGTATTGGGTTTTGACTTTCAACAGTTATGCCTGTAGGCAAGTTAGGAGTATGCCATCAAAAAATCATTTGCATGAATTTGCTACCACATAGTTGTATGCGCTTTTAAATCTTCTTGTTACATTTATCTCCACTTTCTCAACATTTAGTTTGCCTAAGCTCCTAAAAGCAGGGGGGAGGGGAATCTTTACTATAATCAGGGTCTTGCGATTTAAGTTTTAATTTGCACTGATGGGGAAAAGCAGAAGGAAGGACAGAGGTACAAGGAGATTTGAACAGGATCACATACTGTATTTCATTGCAGTTCAAGAATTTCAACACCTGAATAAATACTCTTTGGAACAACACAGCCAAAAGCTTAATAGCACTTCTACTCTGCTGTAGAGACAACAGTGCATAAAGGGATATGCTAAAATATTTATGTTTATACAGAGTAATCTACATGGTATGGAGCAATCAGTTTTAAATTTAAAACATCCCAAACTGGGTTATGCACATTAAATCATAATTCAAGGATTTAAAAAAAAGCCAGTACTTCTCCATTTTCAATGCTATTTTAAGAATCAGAGTTCTCAAATCTACTTTTTATCCACTGCTTTGTCCATAGAAATTCCTTGTTAGCTTACAATAAGCAGAGAACTCAACATACCAGCCGAAGGTGAAAAAAGCCTTGACTGTGAAACTTACTTCAAGAGCAAACATTCTGTCCATCATACTTCTTGATGAGGTGGCATCAGCTACAATATGAACTTCCAGACCTCTGCCAATTAATTCCAATGCTGTTTGCTGGATACAGACATGAGTCTACAGGGGAGAAATCAAAGGCAGAAAAGCCACCAAAAAACCATTATTATGAAATGAAAGTAACACAACCAAAAACTTAGAGCTCATAATTTCATAATTAGAGTTTAAATACGTATTTTTCTACCCCTGGCAGTATAAGGGAAACTCAATATGCCTTTTAAATGCCAGTTAAGATTGAGACAGGTGCCTGTAGTTTACAAGAATCTCATCTCAAATTCTTTTATGAGATAATATTAAAGACAACACAAAAATAATTTATTCTGTACAGGATATCTAAGCCCTAAGTAATATAAATTGAGTTGGTTCTTTTAATTACACAAAGAGATGCCCCCTTTGAGGGCCAATAGACATTGCTATAAACCAGTATGAATGGCAAGGCACCTACTTCTACTCCAAAGAGGACAATACTCCGGACACTAGGGATCTCTGCTAATGCTGCTTCAACTTCTGGCAACACCATTGAAAATTTTGTCTTGGGAAGTACAAGTTTAGCTCCTGTTAAATCAATTTCTTGCACAGTGCTGCCAAGACCTTTGGGATACTGTTCAGTGACAATAACTGGAATTCCCAAGAGCCGTGCACCTTGGAGCTGTAAGGGGACAGAAAGGAAGACATTTTAAAATAAAAGGGAAAAAAAAAAGTAAAAGAAAAGAACAATAATAACAAAGACATTGTTATTACCTAAAACGAAGTAATCGTTAAGATTGTGTGTAAAATAATAGTTTAGAGTGAGCAATCAAAACTCACTACAGGTTAAAAAAAGCAAACATACCAGTCGTTGGCCCACACTGATGATATCACCAAAGTATTTGATGGCAGGCCGGAATCGTTCTTGCATGTCACAACAGAAAAACACAGTGCTTGAGGGTGTCAGGTTGCCCAAAGTAGTAATCTGAAAAAAAGAAATAAAGGCAGTATTTTCCATGGCAGTGAACATCCTTTCAGAAATGCAGCAGAATGAGGAAGAGTTTGCAATACCTCTGCTAGGTTATGGATTTACATTACTTTGAGTCAAAATAGGAGAAAATTTTTTGAAGCCTGATTTTGGTATTTTAGTATTTCTTAATTCAAACTAATAGCTGATGTGAACAGTACAGTATAGTCAACTACATAATCAAGATTTTATTAAGTTGGAAGCACAAGTCAAAAGTATATGGATATTTCTGAACTCTGAAGGGGGTAGAGGAACATACTGTCTAAACCACAGCAAAAAAAAAAAAAAAAAAAAAAAAGGACCAAAAGCAAAATTATATTCTTCAAATTCATTTTTAAATCCATAGTTCTTGGAACTGATATAGACCTGGGACAAATTAAAGTTAAAAAAATTCAGACTTCCACTTGCTTTCTAATACTGTATGTACATATATTTTCAATACTTCCATTGCATAGTCAATGTGATTTGTCTATGACATCTTTTATCACAAGTCCAAAGGCTGGAATGAAAGTAGAGAAGACTGTAAATATTAGAAACCAAACTTAATACATTTTAATGACAAAAGTAATCTCCTGGAGTTTCCCTTATACCAGGTACCAAGTGGGGTAAAAGGAAGGGGATAAGAAAAATAAAGCAAATACCTAATTTTCTTACATTTAGAAAGCAAGCTTTGTATTTGTATAAATACTTGCACTACCAGTCTAACCAAAGTATTGAGCTTCAGATGGAAGCTACAGGGAAAGAAAAGAGTCACATACTATCATTTAGTTGTAAGGCAACTCAAGAGAAATTACATCTATTCAGGAGCTTTTCACCAGACAGATAAATCGAATTGAATAAAGAGCTTCTGGGAAGTACCCATTAACTATATACACTTCATTTTCTGCAATCTGAGGTTGTAATGTTTTAAACTGAAACAAAATTACAAAATCTGTAAAAGAATGCATTTTGGAAGAGTGCAGATGTATTGGGTTAATGTAACAAGGTTTTGATATCGAGGAGAGGCTGTAAAGGTGGCTTTTTTGAGATGCCAGAAACAGCCTCATGTCAAGAGAGCGCTAATGCCTGCTGAATCCAAGACTGATCTGCTACATCAGTGATGCTGGTGACAACTCTATGCCAACATATTTAAGAAAGGGTAAAAAAACCCACTGTCCAACAGCAGTGGTGAAAGGAGGGTGAGAATATGTGGGAGAAACATCCCTGCAGACACCAAGGTCAGTGCAGGAGGAGGGGCAGGAGGTGCCCCAGGTGCTGGAGCAGAGATTCCCCTGGCGCAGGCCAGGCTGAGGCAGCTGTGCCCCTGCAGCCTGTGGGCTTCCACGGCGGAACAGAAATCCACCTGCAGCCCATGGAGGGCCCCACAGCACAGCCCTGGAGAAGGCCTGCACTATGCATTAAAGAAGGCTGGGACACTCAAGGGCCACGCTGAAGCAGGCTCCTTGTAGAACCTGTGACTCTGTAGAGAGGAGCTCATGCTGGAGAATGTTTGGGAAGCAATGCAGCCTGTGGGAAGGATGCACATTTGGGAAGTTCATGACATACTATGTCCCACAGGAGGGACTCCACTCTGGAGCAGGGGAAGAGTGTGAAAAGATTAAGTGGAAGAGGCAAAGGTTTATGAACTGACCACAAACTCCACTCCTCATCCCTCTGTGTTGCCTGAAGGGAGGAGGTAAAGAAGCTGGAAGTAGATCTAAACCTGGGAAGAAGGGAGGAATAGGGATGAGATATTTCTACACTTGCTCTTATTTCTGATTATTCTACTTGGTTATTGATTAGCACTATATCAAACTGATATCCCCAAGTCTGTTTTGTCCACGATGGCAATTGGCAAGTGATTTATCTCTGTCCTTATCTTGATGCACAAGCTTCTTGGTCGTATTTTCTCCCCTCTGTCCTACTGAGGACAAGTGATAGAGCAGTTTGGTGAGCACCTGGAGGCCAGCCAAGGTCAACTCACCACAAAGGAATTTGGAATCAATAAATATTAGTTTCAAAACTTTCAGTGATCCACCACATGTCTCCAGAGTAAAATGCTGTTGATCTCAGCTCCCAGAGCAATGTTTAATAATGGCCATGTTTAAACATATGCAATGGCCTGTTCAAACTGTTGGGAAAATTACTCATATGCTAACAATTATAAATGCTAAATTCCCCCAATTCCCAGATTTATTACACCCTACTGCCAAAGCAGCAACCATTCATAAACATGGTTCCTCCAATCCTTGTGAGCCAAACAGCAACACTATTAGTACAAGCAGTTACAGAGGCAAATGCAGTAACAACCACAGAGCAGATGATGTAATACTGAGCTCACTGATATCACAGAAGACAGAAAAGCCTTTAGGGTAATATTTTTCACCGGAATCTTTTTCAGCTGCACTGAAAAAATTTACCACAGATGTGAGATCTTCAATCCTAGGAGATTTTCAGTATTCAGCAATGCAGAAGCTGATTTGATGAAGGGGTTAGGGAAGGCAACATCTAGGCATTTTTTCCAAGTAACACTTCTGCAACTCTACACCAGGTAATGAAAGAGGCCTAGGACCAAGAAAGGTTGGACACAAAATTAAATAATTGCCTTGTTCTTGAATACTATCCATCATACCATACCATTTGCTTGAAGAATTAAAAAAGCACTTGGCAGGCAGTATTAATGTACAATTCAACACCACAGGGAGCACCTACTGTGACCCATTCCAACTCTGGCACTTACTATCATCACAGAAGTCAAATATGACATTTAACTTTCCTACTGTTCAGCAATAAAAATAGAATAGTTGAAATAAACAATATTTATGTGGTTCCTACTCATATATGCATAATTTTGTCTTAGCATTTTATATGACAAGCAAAGACTATTATATTCTTCTTTAAATCTTTCCATCACTTTAACAGCTGCACCAGAGGAGGTTTAGGTTGGACATTAGGATGGATTTCTTCACAGAAAGGGTGATTAGATATTAGAATGGGCTGCCCAGGGAGGTGGTGGAGTAGCTGAAGGCATTGAAGGAAAGACTGGAGGTAGCACTTGGTGCCATGATCTAAATGACATGGCAGGGCTCAGCCATAGGCTGGACTCGATCTCAGAGGTCTTTTACAGTCTGACTCTGTAATTCTGTAATGTTTTAAGATCTGTGTGAACCACAAACCGTCATGGACTATAGAATGACCGATGTGAAGTTAATCTACTGCATTGATATGCACCTTCCTCTGCCAGTGCAGCAGATGGCCCCACCACCCCTAGCAGAGGAACAAACGTGAATGGAGTTGGAGAGCCTTCAAGAAGCTGCATAGGCTGAAGGATGTTCAGGATGTTTCATCCTACAGAAGAATGAAACAAACACAAATTCTTCCCAGAAAAACATGTGGTCTGACCCACCAGAGACAGAACGGCTACAAAACCCATCTCACAGCTCTGTTACCTTTACCTTTCCGTGTTTTCTCATCATAACTCCTTTGCTCACATTTATGAGTGTTACTTCCAGTTAGGTCCACAGTGAATTTGAAACACGAGCATTACTATCCTCCTTCACATGGATAACCATGTGCAAAACTTAATACCAGACATCAAGAATTGGACCTTTAAGTCTCCCTTTAGGCCTTCCTCTCCCCCTGCTTATTCCAAAATGTATCTAATGCTTTTAGTATTTCTTCATACAACTCAAACTGTTTTCATGGTCCTCCCTGGGGTGGTTTTCAAATTGCAGTCTGGAATGAGGCACTCAATACTACTATCACAACAGCGTTTCTCTGCCCATACCACTACACTGCTTTAGTAGGGCCTCAAATATCAGCCAATTCACAGCCCTTCCAGGCCATGTTTATTTTGTATTTTCCAGTACATTATTTATTCTTTTCATAATGGATGATACTTATCCTGAGGTGCATTTTAGACTTATAAATCATCCCCTGAACTCTCCCTCATCTTCTGTTTGTGTAGCTGATTATTTCTACATTGCTACTTCCATTTTAAAGGGCATCTTATTCTCTTCGTGGAGAAACTCTTCCTGTTTCTCCAGCTTGTCCTGAAATACCTGAAGTCTGCATTTTCAGATGCTTGCAGCTCCTTCCAGCCTGGGATCTTCTGCAAATACAGTATTTGCCCTAAGTTTCATCAAGGAGAAGAACAATGGAATAATTATTTGGAAGCCATTTTATAGAGCACAATTCAATTTTATTCTGATTTGACAGTGAAGTGCAGAAGAAAACTATCTTTCCAGCCAGAGAGTAGCCTTATTAAAGCCTTCCACTGAGACTGTTTATGTCAGAAAGCACAGGGAGCTGGAGCAAAAGCACTGTATCTGCTTTTCTTTATTGTCAAGTTGGTTTCATATGATTTCATGCCTTCAGATGCATGACAGCAGCTCTCTAAAATAAAGTGTCAACTGTATATTTGCTAAATAAAAGCTTTTATAAAGTCTAACATAAATAATTAATATATTGATTTTCTTATTTATTTCTGATTAACTTGCAGTTTGAATTGTGGCAGAACAAGAGGAAACTGGAAGAAAGAGATGCTAAGATCAAAAAGTCAACACTTGCTGGTGTTAGGTGGAAGACCAGATGTGGGGAAAATAGTAGCTAACACAGCCCATAAATAAATTCACGTATTTGCTATTTATAAAGGAAAGGAGTAGTTTACTAGTTCTTTATTGTGCCATGTAAATTCTACTACTCAGCTGCGCCTGGCTCTGGGCAGCCACGGGACGGAGGCTGGCCGGCTGGCTGTCCCGCTGCTGGCCGCAGGGCAGACACGCCAGTGGCCGCCCCGAGTCTGTGCCGAGACTGCCGCGGGTGGCGGTGATTGCTGGGGCGTGGGGAGCACAGCAGAGGCACAGAGCACGAGGAAACCGAGGCACAGGAATGAGGGAAGGACACTTGTCTGACTCTCCAAAGATTTAGTCCTGAAGGAGGGCAAAGCAAGTGACAAATCTGGGTAGTGACAAAGGGTAGGAGGAACACGGGGAGGACACAACCTTTGAGCAATAGGAGGGCATTAGGGGAAGGCTGCAGGGTAAGGGCTCTCCAACAGAAGCCAACATGGGGAGGGCGCAAACCTCACAATCCAATTTGAGGAAGGGATGAAAGAGAGGGAGCACTCCAGATCTAAAGGAGTGTGCTATCTTTGACAGGCAGGGGTAAGACAAGGGAACAAGGGAGGTATACAGGTGGATTGATATGTGGATTGACATACATTTTGGTGGGGAAAACTGTGGTAAACCACTCAGGACTGAACAAAATGCGGTACACAGAAGGAGCCAAATGGGGTACATAGAACAAACCACTACAAACTTCTATAAAGGAATATTAAAACATACTACAGAAGAACAAACTGTAAAATAACAGATTACCACAGCTCACTTGCTTTCAGTGCCATTCTCCCCTTCTACAAGAATGCTGTGACACCTGCACTTCACATCTCCTGGCAGTGAAAATCACTCAGGCCTCCCCAGTGCAACATCCCAAGGAGCTGGGGAAGGACAAAACTACAGCTAAACAGCAAACCTGGGCTGTCACATAAAAACCTGTTCGATTTCACTGCAGAAAGAGGCAGGCTGGGCAAGGACTGTGAGCCACTGCAGCCACACAGTATCTGAATCCACCCTGCATATAACATCTACTCAGCCACAATAACGTTAAACAACTTGAACTCAAAATAAAAGAAAAAAAACTCTTTCCAAACCCAAATGACCTGAAGTTCCCCTCAACAGTACATAAGTATTTCCATTTGTCCCACTTCATTTCTCTTAGTTAGGATTTTCTGTCCTCCAGCTGAAGGTTACACACAGCACAACCAGAATAGGTGCATCAAATGGTCAAGTAACCTGATGCAACTCTTTTACCCAGCTAAAGAAGTCATCTCTAGGACCTTGTCCAGACCAGGATTTAAAGGTATGCTGCCAGAGTAACATACAGTTTTAAATCCTACTCTAGAAAATACCCAGGTGGGAAAGGAGAGGTGATTTTTTCACATCTGTATCATCTCTGCTGATTATTCTTATTAATCAGACAAAATGTGACTACAATGAAGTACTATAATTACAGGTTCAGCTTTGCAAAAATATTCACATATACTGGCTTTTTTATCTGTCCTTTACCTGTTCAAAGTCCAGGAAATCATGATACATACAAAATGAAATTTCCTCACAGTATTTGTAATGAACAAGAAACTGAAAGCAAAGAAATAACCCCATTTGACATCACTAGTAACTTCATAAATCTCACATCAAGGTTACATACTAAAAGGGCAGACTGGGGGATGTTGCAGCCTCGGTATTTCGAGAATGGCATAAAAGAGAAAACAACAAAACAAAGCTACCACCTTTTTATCTGTATTTCTTAAAGTAAATGAGTAAGATTCAGTTGTACTTTGCTGCCTATATTTCAAATGTAAAAAAATTTAATAAATTCAGTGTGATGTATTTCAAGAGAAAAATAGGTTACAAGTGTTTCAATTTAGAAACATAAATATTTATTTTATGCTAAGCCAATGTGCAGCCTTTTACAAATAATTCAGCATTTAAAAAGGAGATTTAGTCAAAAAAACACATGATGTACATATAAATAATGTAGTACAGAAGTATTCAGCAAAATTTAAAATTACTAAAATGCTTGTTGCAGAGTAAAGATAAACAAACAAGGAGTCTGGATTTGAGAAGAAAAAATCCACTTTCAGTATTTTCAGCCCTTTTTCCTCCCTTCTTTAAGGTCCTACATGCTGCTCTCCAAAAAACATATTTATTTAGGAATGTACTAATTTATCAAAATTTATAATTTCACCCTAAAATCCTCAAATAACATCCCTGCAATTTATACTTTAGCTTTTCCTGGTTTTCAGAAAATGGATCTTGGTTCCTGAGTTAATTAGTTAGTTCTAGCTCCATACTATCA
This sequence comes from Chloebia gouldiae, assembly GCA_003676055.1. NCBI lineage: Eukaryota > Metazoa > Chordata > Aves > Passeriformes > Passeridae > Chloebia > Chloebia gouldiae. Next base: position 3,211,376 of record QUSF01000046.1, on the reverse strand, counting down.
GAGTAATATCAGGTATGTCCAATAAGAACGAAAACCTGTGTATTAATTGTTATATTTTATTTACCTTATCATTCAGCAAAAGTTGAATATCATTTTGCAAGCAATTTTATTCAAGACAGATATGCCCGAGACACCAACCTGTCTCAAAAAAACATCCTGAAATAGATGTGCTTTATGCAATGGTTTCGCAGTAGATTTACCCTTTTAGCTTCAGTATCTTAAGGCTTACCTGTTTGTAAATAGAGAGTCCTCCTGAGGAGAAGCCACCTTGAAGTTATGACAGTAACTGTGAAATAGTCTCTCTTGGTTATGTATTTGAAAGCTGCCTGAATTCCTATATTACACAGCTGTAATGTGCATATAACTCTTTTCTCTGGATATCACCAAAGTCTTTTCCCTTACTTCTCTCCTCTAAAGGCAGCTACAACACTACAGGAAAATACAATAACTTTTGTAGCACTATTTAACTGCATGTAGAGGTGATTAAAGTGGTCCTGCATTCAAACTACAAATATTATAGTCTCCTGTTAAAATACTTTTATAAGACTTAGCATTGATGAAAAGCAGATGCAGTCCCTCCATTTGAGAGAGATCTGAGGAAACATCCCTCTTCACTGCATGTCTGGGTTTGAAGAGATTCAAGTTGAGGAGTGGCAGCGAGGCAGAAGATCCCAGTGTAGTGCACCCCACCAGCCTGCCTAACACTGCACGGCCATCAAAAGCTTAAGTGACTGTTTTGTGTCAGGATACCCAGACCAAACAAAGGTACATATATGAGGAGGGTACAAAGGCACAAAACAACAAAAGAGCAAATGTCCCTGTACAGATCAAGCTTTGAAGTGAGTTCAAGGAGTGGCTTTCCAAGGGCAGCATATGGTAATTTCTCCATGAGATTGCTGCCCCCCTCAGATGCAGGGACAAGAAATTGAAGTCCAGTCAAACATCATTTGATGCTGACATTTTCTGAGCTATTATACCAACAGGCATCCTTCTATGACAGGCCTGCATGGGAATCAAAATGGAAGGATAACATACCAGAGATTATGGGCACTAGCTGCCTTAAAGGTTACAATCCTACCTTCCAATTAAATGCATACATATACCTCATAAAACATGCACATAAAAACCCTGAAATTATTGTCTAGTGATACAGCTGCTAGCATCTCTGAATTTTAATTTTAAACCAGAAATTTCTTTCTAAATATGAAAGTCTAATCACATCAGTGAGTAAAAGCTGTCCCTCTTGAAACATACATCCAGAACAGTGATTCAACAGACTATGCCACACACAGAGTTGACAAATCAATGTTGTGTCTAACTGCAGATAAAATATCAGGGAGGGAGGGAGGGAGGAAAAACAAGAGGGAAGGAAAAAAGAGCATATAATAGTGGCAATGCCTGAATGAATACACAGAAAGTATAATATTCCCATCACTAAGTCCTAAAGGTCTTAAAAAGCTCAGCTGTGTCTGTATCATACCAAATGTTTCTCAAACAAGTGATCTCTGAGCACCTGTCTCTGGCTTAAGGCAAGCTGACTGACATCATTGTGATGTCTCATTTGAGACATCTTCAGCTCATTCACAGCTGCTGAAACATATCAAGGAATAAACCACAAATACCATCCTTTTCAAATCAACAGCTGCAACAAAGCTGCAACAGTACTGGTGCAAGCAGACAATCAAATAGGCAGTAATGCATAAAACATTGTTTAATCCTGAATCCCTTCAGCCAAAGCTGTCTAGCGCATTTGCACCCTGGGAGCGATGTATCCTTGTCTCGATACTGACCTTTATTCCAAGAAGTATGTCCTGCTACAAATGCTTGAGCTGCATTTACAGTTCCAGTGCAGAAGGCATCTGCAAGGGATCTTTGCAGAGTAGTGATCTGCATGCACAAATGAAACCAAATTTTGACCTGAAACACTGTTATCTGCCCAGAATACCCAAATTCTGTTTTTAAAATCCTTGCTTTAATTAACACCTATACCAACTCTTTTTGCAAGCTGGAAAGACTGTTCCTTTCCAGTTTTTCTGATTAGGCCCCCATAAATTCTGTTTACAACACAGAAACAGAAAAGTTTTAAACGGAATATGATGAGTGTATATGATGAGTGTTAATAATTTATTAAATTAGTTTGCTCTTCTTGAAAATTCTTTCCATGCATAAAGTTAAGACTAAAACAAAAGATGCCATAGGCATCCTTAATATTCAGTGTAAGCAAACAGACCACTTTTAGAATTTATGCATACAGGACACTACGATTAAGTAGAGTTTACAAACAGGATTAATTAGCCATTTCTTAAGACATTAAGAGAAGACAAGCAATGTTTCAACTTCTAAGAAATGTCAGCTAGGCAAACTAAAATTTACTGATTATAGGTTTTTTAAAAAATGTTCTGAGTGAAAACAGCAATGATGTGGTGTCTGTTTTGGTTTGTGTGGTTTTTTTTAAGTTGAATTCTTAGATACTGGAGACAGGAAGAAGCAATGTGTTTTGAGTGTGAGTATTACAGCATAACTTGCACCAATCTCTAGCGGGCATAAAAGTATCTTCATAGGAAAGCACCCGTAACTGCATCTATCTGGCAGTCTCTGTGGCTACAGAACTACCAAGCTATAAACCTGCATATCAGAAAGAGCTTTTTGAGGCAAAGAGGGATACAGAGGTGCTGATGAACTAGAAGCCAAGACACCGAGCTCTGGCAGAGCCTACTTGACCGGCACTCTGCGAGTTTCCAGCCCGCAGCGTTACCTCCGGCTGACTTAACGGAGAGCACGGATCGCTTCAGAGACCTGACTCGTCTTCCCACTCACGACGCCAACTAAGTTCAGGCCGGGCGAAGGCAAAGCCCGGCTCCACACGCGTGTGGCGCAAGGCGCAGCTGCCTCCCCGGCTCAGGAGACGCGGAGTTTGCCCGGAGAGATGAACGAGCGCGGCCGCGGCGCCGCCGGCCCGGGATCCCGCGCCGCTCCCGGCCCCGGGGCTCGGCGGGACGGGCTCACACGCACCCGCGGCGGCCGGGGCTGCCGGCTCTCACCTGGATCTGCAGCGGCACCAGCCGCACCTTGCAGCGCTCGCTGACCACGAAGCCCTTCGGCAGGTCGATGTACTGGCTCCACTCCTCGGCGAAAAGCTGCACCACGAACTTGCGGTGCATGTCTATCTGGTCCCCGTACAGGCTGAGGAACTTCTGGATCAGCAACTCATAGCCGGCGCCGTGGGGCACGCTGGAGGGCCGCGCGAAAACCGAGAAGCAGAAAAGGACGGGCACGGAGCCGCCGCCCGGAGCAGCGACCGGCTCTGCCGCCGCCATCTTCAGGGAGCGCGGCGCCGAGCCCCGCCGGCCCGCTGAGCTCCGCGCCGCCGCTCCTCCTCCCGCCGCCTCCTCCCCCCGGCCGGCCGGGCGGTGCCGGCGCGCCCCAATCCCAGCTGCGGCTGCTGCTGCTGCTCCTCCCCGCCGTGGGGCTGCGAGCGGCGCTGGGGAGCCTTCGTGGGGCGGACGTGCCTTGGGCGGGGGCTGGGTGACTTCCGTGCTTAGGCGGACGGTGAGAGGAGCAGCCCGCCGCGGGCGCGCCTCGTCCCGGCGGAGCGGGGCCGCGGCTCTCGGAGCGCGGAGGGGCGCAGGGTCGTGCCCGGGTGGAGCTCGCCGCGGGGCGCAGCGCAGGGCTCGGAGCGCGGGCGGACACCGGGCCCGGCCGCGTCCCGCGGGAGCTGAGGAGGAAACCTGTTGGTAGAGCCCTGAAACATGGCCGGGTGCTCTGGAGGGTGTCCGGCCCAGATCTCTGTGGGGGACTGAAGCTGAGTTCTACACGAGGCTTCATTGGAAATTGCCCTTTTCTGAGGAGCGGGCGGTGCCCGAGCCGCGGCTCCGAGCTTCGAGCTCCATCCACGGATGAGGGGAAGTGAGTAGGATAGAATGCATATTTTTACATTCGCAGCTTCATGCTCTCTACCATATTCTATTTTTTCTCCAGGGATGACTGACAGCTGAAATGATTGCCCATAATTTTGCCATAATTACCAGAGTTTCTGTTATATTAAAGTGTGCTTGGGGGAAAGATCTGAGTAGTGTGATACTTGCATAGAAAGAAAATATTCTCTTTTAAAAGCAAGTGGATGTTTCCATGCACTGTGCCAATGCAGTGGCAGCACCATTAAGGTGAATGAATGCACGTTTGTATGGCACAGAGTTGATGAGGAGGATGGAGGAAAGGTGAAGATATTTGGGGTTGTTCAGCCTGGAGAAGAGGAGACTTCAGGGTGACCTAACTGCAGCCCTCCAGTACCTGAAGGAAGCCTACAAGAAAGGTGGAGAGGGACTTTTTTACAAGGGCATGTTGTAACAGGGCAAAGGGCGGTGACTTCAGGCTGAAAGAGAGTAGGTTTAGATTAGGTATGAGGAAGCAATTCTTTGCAGTGAGGGTGGTGAGGCACTGAACAGGCTGCCCAGAGATACTGTGGGTGCCCATTCCATGGAAGCGTTCAAGGCCAGGCTGGATGGAGCTCTGAGCAATCAGGTCTGGTGAAAGGTGTCCCCCTGTTCAAAGCAGGGGGATTTGAGCTAGGTGATCTTTAAGGTCCCTTCCAGCACAGGACAGTCTGTGATTCTATGCAAATTGTTCTCAGGCTTTACTGATACCAGAAATTTGGAGCTGTCATGTTAAGTGACAGTATTATGTTTTCACTAGTTTGTTGGTTGGGGTTTCTTTCACTGGAAAATACACTGTTGATACAATTTGATATAAAAATTGCAAGGATAAGTAATCTTTTACAGTTATTTGTTTATTCACTCGTGTACTCACTAGGCACTGAAGCAGCATGAGGTGATTATTTCCACTACCCAAGAAACATGTGCAATGGCACCTGTGCATTACAGGAAAAACACTGAAGTTATACAGTATTTAGGCAGAAATTACACATATTAAGGTTGTAAAAGGATTCAGTCACAAGGCTAAAATACTCTTTTTTTTTTTTTTTGCCATCTCTAACTGCCAGTGAATTCAGTGGTTTCATACAGAATTTCCACCTCCTTTCCACAGTAGATAGTGTCAAACTTACGTATTCAGTCTAACTGAACACATCTCTGTGGTTAAGATATACTTTCAAAAGAGTTGAGAGCCTGTCCAGCAGGGTTCATTTTAAACACTCGATTGTGTCCTGCATAGAACAATATGTAGCTGGGGAAAAAAAGAAATTTTCACGTCTAAAAATGAGGTGAATACTTGGGAGTGTTAGATAAATTATATACAACTCTATTCCACCTGCCAGCTATAAAAAATGTCCAGTAGCCTGGGCTCAGGGCTTATTTTAATTATTTGTCCATACTTACTGTTCTGCTGATTTAATTTATTGATACAGACAGCCATTAATGCTGTTACAGTAGAGGAATACAAGGTGAACAATTTTATGGTCTAGTCATTAGCTGACTTGAATTGGTTCCAGTTTTCCAAAAGAAAATGTGATAAATTGAACACCCAGTGAATTCTGTTTATTTTCTGTGACTTAAACTGGTTCCTGCTTCTTAATTTCTACTTTATTTTAATTGAGTGCAGTTCTTAAATTAAGTATACTTCTAAAACATAGTATGGGTAGTGATTTTGTGCATTAATGTGTCTTTTAAATAGATTTCCTTTTTCCATTATAGCAAGACAGATACATCTTTAGTAATAAAATAAGCCATAGCAGGTTCTTACCTTTCTAAACTGCTGTCTGTAATGAATACATTTGAATAAAAATCAGTCATTATGCAGAACACATAACGTATTTTAGCATGTTCACCAGATTCAAGCTCACTTAAATAACAGAAAGAGTTTTACTAACAGGATTTGATGTGTGCAATGACAAGGAATTGTCAAGGCAGTACCCACACTCATCCAAAACCTGGATGATGAGGGACTTTTCTACTGCAGCTGAACATTGCTCTCCCTCTCGCCTCTCAGGTCAAGGACCCAGAGCAGGGGCTGGTCCTCCCTGCAGGGGAGGTCTTACAGGCAGAGGAGCACAGCTACCAGGCCCCCTGCACACACATAAAGGCAACAGCATAGCTGCTTTATTTACCACACAACCAGTCTGTCTTTACCAAGTGACAGCTAATCTTGGCCTTGGTCTGTGTCTTATTTCTGCTGGTATCATATTGTACAGCCTTGATTCTTTCACATTTCAAATTGTGTCTCTTACACTGCAACTTCACAGTCAGTCGGTTCACAAGTAGTTTAATCTTCTTTCTTCCCTTCTTTCCTTCTTCCATTCTTCTTTCTTTGTAGCTGTCTGTGCTTGGAGAGTGTTGTCCCATAGAAGAAATCA